>OX421492.1:17883138-18263138 GCA_949126835.1 Anisus vortex | reverse complement strand
TCTTCAGGTAGCCCGATAAGCAGAGCATTGCAGTAGTCGAGGCGTGACAGTATAAAGGCAGCCGCAAGTTTCTTTGCTGACTCAAGTCAAGATATTTGTCATGTGTCCTAAACTAATAGTTTTAGCTCTATAGAGGCATATTACTATAAACTTATTTTTAAAGTTTTCTAGATTTGCTACTGTTCATTGAAACAGGGCCCACTTAATTCCCTTTCAATGTAAACAATTGTAGCCTATATAATGTCATCTGTTATAACTTAGCATTTTATAAAGATGTTAAATGTTAAAAGCTTTTTATTTGTTCCAATGAGACGGAAATGTAGGCCTATATAATATATCTATTAAGTAAAATAGCAAAGTTAAAAAATCAAATGACAGTGATATAAATGAGAGGAGAGTTTGACCGCATGCTTTTTTATGACCCAACTCTCCCCACCATGACATTTTTACAAACTTAATTTTTTAAAAGTAAGATTATTAACTTTCACTTGAAACTTTCTTTTTATATTGTTAATAAAATGTATAAAGACTTATAACATTCTTTTACCGCTCTAAGAACTATAATGATTTAAGCTGTAGTCGATTCGTTATAAGAGCCAAAAAATAATTTTGAAATAGCTAAAATTTATATTTGATCTGTGTGATAAAAAAACGAAAGTAATGCGCCAGACATAATTTTATTTAAACTTCTGCAACACAAACTACAACCAGAGCTAATCTTTTTATAAATTAGAATTTTAGTTTCTGAGTAATAAGGGTGGTCCAACTCTCCCACCTGTCCAACTCACCTCACTCTCCCCTATATCCATAGGCCTATTCTTGCTTGTTTGTTGCACAATGTTAAAATGCGCTATGGGCTTAGGCCTACATTATGTTTGTTAGCAGCGCTATACAAATAGAATTATTATTATTATATATTTGTAGACATAAATGTAATTATCAATATCATTTCCTTATCCACGCTTGCTATTGTAGTTTTTAAAAATATTTATTTAAGTAGAGTTTCATATTAGACTAGCATTACGGTACCTGCTTTACTATGGACGCCATGGATTTTGTAAAACTATAAACCGGTAAATTAATATTGTTTAAATTTTAGCCAGTTATGAAACTATGTTTATTAGGATACTAATTCCCTCATAATCTTTAGATTCAGACATTAGTTTACATTTTTTTAAACTGATTGATAGGCCTAATCTTTATGAATTAACTAGACTCTATAAACTATTACCAATGTAAAGTAATGTAAACAAAGAAATCTTAAGTCTAACAATGTAAGAACAAGCTAGGACATCAAGGAATTTTACCATGGTAAAAACCAATAACAGTAGCCAAATGAACTACCGATTTACTGATTTTTTTTATGTAGACTGGACCAGACATTTTAAGCAAACAAATATAAACTGATTCAGCACTGACCTTTTTCATGTTCAAATCCAGTCCACGTTTCCTGCAACTTTCTCAGTTTCCAGTTATCGACATAGTCAATGTAGTTATCAACAGCCAAATAAATAACCACAGCAAACACGAAAATGAAACAGAAAAAGGCGTACAACCTGGACCTAGCCCTCCACCAAGTAGCAACAGCAAAACTTTTCACCGTACCCATCATGTGAGCTTTATGTGATAACTTATATTGAATCCTCACACGGCAACTGTGTCAAGACTCTAAACCAGTTATAGCAAGGGCGTTAAGTGTGTGTGTGTGTCCCATATTGATCCACTATCGCTCATTTGTGCCGAAAAAGTGGCCACCATTTCTGTCTCCTTGTGTTCTACTTCAATAACAACCATTGTTTAGAATGAATTCAGCAGGGCCAGAGGCCTGACATTTTGCAACTCACAAGAGGGGCGCGGCAGTAAAAAAAAAAAAGACAAACCTACCTACGCCACGATCGCAGTGCCATATTATTATGCCACTCCCTCGGGGCCCCTCTCGGACCCTCCCCTTCTCCCTGTAGAAAACGGGTGGCTGTGCTTAAACAGTTGGAAGTACATGTAGGACTTTTTAAAAATTGTATTACCATACTACTTTTAGTGGTCTTTAAAAAAATATGCCACCCTTTCTGTCATGTACTTAAACAGACAACTTACCTCCTCATTAAGTCAATCACACGACAAGTTCTTCAGACGTTCAACTTCCGCTTTGTATTAACCTAGTTCAAGGGTCGGCAACCTTTTGATCATCGAGTGACGAAGTAGGTTTATAATTCACTCAGCGTGCCAGCAGCCTTTTTTTGTCATCCTGCTCTAGCAAACACATTTTTTGTAGAAGAGACAAAAATTATCCATTATTTTGGGGGTCTTTCGCGTGCCATTGGAAATTGTCCTGCTTGCAAAGTCTGACACGCGTGCCATAGATTGCCGATCCCGGACGTAATCTTATATATTACAGACGCTCCTTCCATAAAGAAGATTATTGCGTCAGATGAGGGGTGGGGGTGGGAAATATTGAGTACTAAATTGTGGGAGGTAGAGAGTAAGGGGTGTGGGAAAATATAGTAACATAACATACAGTGGGGAGTAAGCAATATAAGTGCAAGGGGGAAATTGTGCACAGGCTGGCGCACATTTCCCCGTCTAATACTTTTTGAAAACTTAGGTTTTAAGCAAATTTGTCAACATTTGAAACTTAGATTAAATTTTAATATAATTTCAACAACAAAAAAAAGAACATATTAATATTATTTTGTACAAATTATCTGGTCATAAAAAAGGAAGGCGGTGCGACGAAGAGAGGGCAGGTTTCATGACGGGATTGTGTGGCCAGTATGATGCTGGGCGTCCACTCATTATATACCGATCACACATTAGCTTGTTGGTCTAGAGTCTAGGCTATGACAGATTGAACTAAACTAGGCTGTGTTGCGATAGCAATGCTCGATACTTATGTGCAGATTCCCACGCAGGCTGATTTCTTCTGTTTCACACCCTCACTCGAATCGACAACACGAATTGACTGAACAAACTAGCTGTGATCAAGTGACAAAACGACGATGTTTAATGTGAAGTCAATATAGAATGGTACTACAAAAATACGCATGGACATCTATAAGACAGATTTCATGCGAGATCAGTCACATGCACAAAAATCGACAGAGTGAAATGAATTGAAAAAATTAAATATCCACAGAAAGTGTAAGCACAGTAATATGAAAAAATTATCACGAGATTCCATTCATAAGTTGTGAAAAAGGAAGAGTTCCTTCTAATCTTTATAGTGTCCAAAATCTATTCAAGGTGGCTGATAGTGGGCGATCCTTTTCGTCTCGTCATCACTCCGATATCCAATGACTGCTAAGTATGCGCCCACAGCCCTACTGGTCAACTGTGTATCTCCCTTCATACCAGGCTGGTAACTTCTGTCGGGAGATTCGACCCCCTGCCGCCATTCAGTATCTGTGTACAGTACGTACAGTGTACAATCACGTGCTCTAAGCCGAGTTCCTCGCCAACAATCAAAAGCCAATAAATGTTGTTGTCTTAACCCTTCCCGTACCGACCTACTTCTATCTATGCTGCCTTCAGTTCCGCTATATACGCGCCCGGGACTGTAAGGGTTAAGTTTCTACAGACGCACATAGACAAAGGACAGACGGTGGGAATTTTCCAATAAAGATGACAGTAGCCCATCCTTCTAGGATAAAAATAAAGCCTTAATGTGACACTTGCCGAGAAGGAGACCATAATGGAAATATTACCCATCACGTCACCTGGGGTGCGTCGATGTCAAGCCAAGGTGTTTGGTGTGTGTGGGGGGGGGGGGAGGATTGTTTCTAATTGATTGTAAAATTTCTTACATTTACATTGAGCTAAATTATTTTGTTAGGCTATAATAAAGTCCACCTAATAACAGCAAGTGACCCTTTGCTACACAAACGACATTAAGATTTTATCATCCAACTGACTAGTATGCTATTTTATCATCCAACTGACTAGTATGCTATTTTATCATCCAACTGACTAGTATGCTTTTTTATCATCCAACTGACTAGTATGCTATTTTATCATCCAACTGACTAGTATGCTTTTTTATCATCCAACTGACTAGTATGCTATGCTAAACATTTCTTCTCACTCAAGAGACAAGTGACCCATCTCCCATTGGTTCTAACAAAGAAAGCTTCCTGGTTCAGTTGTGCATGCAAGGACTTTCATGATCATGTATTGAAAGCTTTAGAGCCCAGCAGGTCCAGCCAATCAGTCGATGGGATATAGTTCTCACCATTCTGTTAGTGGCTCGATCATAGAGGTCAGACAACTTCTGGATCAAACAGGTATCATCGAGAGACAGAGCTTGTAAGCTAGAAGAAGACATCTAGCAAGAGAGAGTAGGGACTCGGTTAGTGAAACTTTACATATTTTTCACTTTCTTGGCTCTGAATGGGAGTGTGTGTGTGTGTGTGGGGGGGGGGGGGGGAATTATCCTTCCAGAAGTACAGTTATCCCACGAGACATTCAATCGAAAATGAATGGATGTCATTTGAAACAAGAAGACCAGTCGACTAAAAGCAGGAGTGTCATTCAGACACATTAGGTAGTAGAGACCATGTTACAGACTTGTCCTGGAGTGCTATAGATCACTGGTCAGCAACCTTTTGCTAACAGTGTGCCAAACTAGGATTTCTAAATCATTCAGCGTGCCAATAGCTTTAATGTAAACCCTGCTCTATTATAGCCTATTTTCAATATTTAGCTTAGTTAACATGCTTTGAGCCCTACTGTCTTACCTATATGTTAGGTCGATTATTGTTTTGTTTTAATTGTTTGATTTGTTCTATGATTGTAAAGTTTTGAATTATCATTTTTAGTTTTGTATCTCTTGGCCTAGGCCTATATGTTGTATCCGTCTTCTTAGTTGTTATGTTAAATGCGCTCTGAGCTTGCATTATGTTTGTTGTTAGCGCTATACAAATGTCATCATCATTATTATTATTATTATTATTAATACTTTTGAAAAAAAAAATCATTATAGGACAAATATTTTAACTCCGCAGCAAGGCAAAAAGCAAAGGAGATTATTTATAGAGAAAATCGTTAAAGCATTTTATATTTAATACAAAATTAACGAGTAGTGATTATCATCCTTTATAATATATTTGCATTTATATCAAATACAATGTTTTATTACTAATATTTAACAAATATGATAATTTTTTTCTAAACATAATCATTAGTTATTCAAGATGAGGATCTAATACTTGCAAATGTTAATTATATTTTTTATCTCTTTTTTTCATTTTCACAAAAGTTTATTCAAACTGATATTTCCCCATAAGTTCACATACATACACACAAAAAATGAATTTGAATCAAAACAATGAACTACTCAGCTAACACGTACAGTTACAATAAATAGCTAGCAGTAAAACAAAATGTTCAATTTCACATTCCTTTTTTCTATAGCCGCCTAATCAATTTCATAATTTTTTTCTGTAAAATGAAACTAATTTACATCATTTACATTATGCATATTGTTTTTTAGAGACGTATTTAATATCAACAAAATACAGAATCTCTCAAATATTTTTGTCAATTATTAGAAAGATGTCCATCTTTTGATTTAGTTTACGTGTAATACCAAGAAAAAAATAGACAACTTATATCATGCTCAGTTAAAAAACAAAAACTAAATATCCAGCTTTCAATATTTATCTTACACTCTTCATTTGATAAAAATCTGGTCTAAATTTATAACCAAAATTGATTTACAGATAATGTTTTTAAATGCCGAATGCTTACAAGTACTTCCAAACTAATTATGAATTTAATCGTCTCAACAAAAAGAAAATCTGTTCAACTCTCAATCCAATATTGCACATTAAAATTTAAAAAAAAAATTCTTTTCACTCCTGTGTAGCTCATTTAATGTTCAGTTGAAATGTTTTTTTATCTCAGTTTAACTGAGCAGTGCCTTTGTTTTATTGTAGTGTAGGATTTGTTATTATTATCGTTGAGCGGAAGAAATACGTAGTGATTGTACAAACTGGGTAGTTAATAAAATGTTTGAAAATATACATAATATTAATTATTTAGTCATATAATATTTAGTCTATATAATTTTCAAAAACTTTTTACAGGTTGAAAATTTCAAAGTTATATATTGTAAGCCATTTTTTTTATAAAAGAAAAAATGAAACATTTGGAAAAATTAGTTTAAATAAAACGGGTTCAATAAGTCCCTTTAATTAAAAACGTTTCCACGTTTGATTCAATAGTGATGACAAACAAGTTATGTTTGTAATATAACAAACATTACTAACTAATTATTATTTCTTTATATAAATACAACGTCGTCGAGCGACACAACCATAATTATCACTTTTTCGCTGATGACACCCAGCTCCTAAACAGCGCCAAGCCTGAGAACATCGACGAGCTCCTTGCTTCTATCTCCTGTTGTTTCCTGGACATCAAGAACTGGATGACAGAAAACAAGCTGAAGCTCAACAGCGAGAAGACTGAAGCCCTACTCGTAGGAACGAGACAGAAGCTTGCTTCCCTCAGCGTGACTGACCTCCAGTTGGGTGACGTTACTGTGCCCTTCTCCCCAACTGTAAAGAGCCTCGGCATGTTTCTGGACTCCACTCTGTCCATGCAACCCCACATTCTCCTTCCTCATTAAAACCTGCTTTTTTTCACCTGCGACGTATTGACACTATTCGTCGCTACCTCAGTCCGGAAGCTCGTACCAAGCTCGTCATCACTCTCCTCTTCTCTCGTTTGGACTACGTTAACTCTCTTCTGGCCGGCCTTCCTGTCTCTTCCATTCACGAGCTCCAACGCGTCCAAAACTGCGCTGCCAGACTAGTCCTAAAGAAGAAGAAGTCCGACCACATCTCACCTCTGCTCTACTCTCTGCACTGGCTCCCTATTCAAAATAGGATTTCATATAAACTGGCATCTCTATGCTATAAATGCCTCAATGACTCTGCCCCGGATTACCTAATTTCCTGTCTGGAAATCTATACAAAACCACGCCCACTTCGATCGGCTGCGCACAACTCAATTTGACGATCCCGCGGACAAAACTCGTGACAGCTGGTCAGCGGGCCTTCACCTACTCCGTCCCCTCCGCATGGAACACCCTGCCACTCCAGCTGCGACAAAGGTCGAACTTTTTAACATTTTCAAGACCGGACTCAAGACGCACCTGTTCCTTATGGACTCCTAGCTCACTCACATTTTAAAATATTTGCCTGTTATTGTTATCATCGTCTGTAATTGTTAAGCGCATAGAACTGATTGCGGGATATGCGCTATATAAGCTTCATTTATTATTATTATTATTATTATTATTATGGTATTCATACAAGATGTAGAGAAGATTAAAATAATGTACGTTAACAGTTGTAAATAAACCTTTCCTGCATTAATAGTTCGTTTAAGGAGTTTATATTTTAAACATTAATAATTATAGAAATTGCATAATATCCTACTGCTATTAAATAAGTCTCTCATATTGATTAAATTAATAATACAAATAAATATGTTTTAGACTTACTTTTCTTTATGTTTAATTTAAGATGATGAGCATAAAAACTATTTTAAATGTAATTAGTATGTATCAATTAATGAGTCGTCAAGTGCTCTTTGTATGCTTTTAATAGCTTTCATGTGCGATAAAATCTGTTCTCAAGTGTAAGTTGAACCAAAAGCTGAAAGTAAAAGAGCGAATGCCAAGCAGTTGTGAATAGCAGGAGACTTTCCTAGGCAGCTTAAGTTCCTTCCTGATTTTTCCGCAAATTGGCACATTTGGATGCCCATATTTTAAATATTTAAAATTCAACTTGCTGCATTTTAAAATCGCCAATATACACCCACTTAAATAAAGATCTACATCTCAGAAGGTTGTAGTAATATCAAACAAGTTAGGCTTGGTGTAGAATGAATAAATAAGTCCATCAATTTAAAAGTCTTGCCTTTGATTAGAAAACTCCGCGTTGAGTGCCTCGATGTACTTCTGAAAAAAGCCCGAACTATCTATCTTAATATATGCCTTAAATAGGGATGTACATGTAGTCAAATGTTTTGAAATTGATTTCGCGGCAAGATATGTCCGGTTTCAATGCAAATCCATTCCAGTGGTCCTCGTAAATGCAACTTCAACTCACTGAAATGTGTCGATATGTCGTTCAGAAACATCGGCGTCATCAGTCAGTTTTACTCAATCAGAACCGGAAAATGTTTTTTATAATAAATAAAAACACCTCTTGGATGTCTCTCGCGTGCCAATAAAAATCGCTTTGCGTGCCAAGTTTGGCATGCGTGCTTTAGGTTGCCGCAATGCCGACCCCTGCTATGGATGACGCAGCACGTCTTGGTGGTCACCGTCTAAAAGCAGGAAGGGTTTAAGCCTTCTTTACGTATCACAGCTAGCCTTCTCACCTTCTCTAGTTTCTTTCTTGAAACAGGCCAACTGTTTATTATTGTAAAGGTTTCTCTTATAAGTTTACAGATGTTCCTTCTAGATAGAAGATTATTACGTCCACTATGCCCAAAACTCCTGCAGGGCGACAGGGATGCGTCGGTGGCAGGGCTAGAACCCGCGACCTGTCAGTTGGTTTTTGGTTGACAGTCCGGTGAACTAACCGCTGGACCAGCCGGCTTCACTTTTAAGGCTATCATCTAAAATTCTTAGAAAGGCCCCACTGTTTTTTATAAAATGGCTAAACTTATTATTCCTGAAAAGGCCCTACTTTGTGTTTTTTAAATTGTCTATTTTTTCCCGAAAAATTCAAACTTGACTTAGGCTTTAGTCTAGGTTTTTATGGATCAATAAACATTGTGCAAGCAACCAACAACCAATATAGATATATGCTACCACATAGATATAGATGTAGGTCTATTTAAACTATCGAATTTTAACTTTTCGCACACGATTTTATTTTTTCTCACTAAATTTGAAAATGTTCAAATATTGGTAAAACACTTTTTTTATAAGCTTCAACTTTTTAGTGCACTTCTAAAATAAAATCGATGATTTAAAAGCTTTTTACATAGATTAGAATATATTTTATTACCCCTCGATTCAATTTTTTGTGTTTACATTTCTCAAGTTTCTTTAGAAGCTGTTCTCAAATATATCTACGGCAGTGATACCACTCCTTGGCTTTTTTTTCCCAAGATCTTGGCTTTTTCGATCCCAACTTGGGATATTGGCTTTTTTTTCCGCGAACCTTGGCTTTTTAACTTGGCTTTTTCTTTCAAGAAAATATTAGCATTATTTTATGTATTTTAGTGTCCAAAATGTAATTTGGGAAGCGATTAAAAGTCTAAATGCATATGTCATCTTTACTGCTACAGCAGATTTGGCTAGACTCATTGTGTCGCCAGCGACAGCTTGGTTATATCACTTATACCGTATAAAAACAGTGCTGTGTTGGGTGCAAATTGAGTGAATGGATAAGGTGGCAACGAGGATGGGGAGGAGAGGGTGAAGTGGTGTATAATTAATCTAACCTCACATTTGACGACATCATGGTAAACACCCGCCGCATGATGCAGCCGCTTATTGAGAGTAAATAGAAGAAATATTCCACATCATATGACTATAGTAATATTGGTTATGAACTGGAAGAGGTTGAGATAAAAACAATGCGAGTAGGGAGGGGAGACAAATAGTGCAAATAAGTAGGGAGGGTGAGTGGGCAAAGGGTAGGCAAATAGTATAAAAGGGTGGTGGGGGGCAACATTTTGCATCGGAAAAATAGTGCACGGTTTGTGGGCAATAATAAATCAGGCTTTTTCTGCGCTTGTGCATGATTCCACCCTGAACAATCGGAAAACTATTTTTTTTTTAAGTATCAAAAATTGAAACGTAAAAATATCATTGATTTTATATTAAAAAAAAATTTCATTAACCAGTTTTTTGTTTTAAGGACAAAATAAGGGGGGGGGGGGGTGAGGTGCAAATGAAGTAAAAAAAAATAAATAAAGGGGGGGGGGGGCGAAGAAAAAATAGGTCACCTAGACCATTTTTTATTATAACTTGGGTTTTCTGGGCTTTTTTAGGAGCTCAACTTGGCTTTTCTGAAATTGTAGAGCGATATCACTGATCTTCGGTAGTTAGTTGGCACGCAAGAAAGGCCTAATTTTTTGGCAAGGGCAAGGGGGTTTAGCCTGCATTACCACGAATAAGTGCATAGGTTGCCCCAGTGGCGTACCGAGGGCTGGTGTCACCCGGTGCGGTAAACTTTGTGTGTCACCCCTCCCCCCCTCCCCCCCCACCCGCCCACCACTTTCGTCATACATTGCATGCCTGCAGGAGACACGGCTGGCTGACAATGGCAGAATAAGTGAGGCAAACTATACGTTCCTCTGGCAGGGACTGCCCTCAGACAGACCAAGGCAACATGGTGTTGGCTTTGCCATCAAAAACTCACCAATGACATACATTGAGCAAGTGGCACATGGCACCGAGAGGATACTCGGCATCAAACTACTAACATCCATGGGTTCAGCGCACATCCTCAGCCTATACGCCCCAACTCTCTGCTCTGAAGCAGAAACAAAAGACCATTTTTATGAAACTCTGGATTCGGTAGTGTCAAGTATCCCCAAACATGAGAGTCTATACCTCCTTGGTGACTTCAACGCCAGAGTTGGCGCGGATCACAAAGCCTGGTCTACCACTATTGGTTCACACGGAATTGGCAAAATGAATGACAATGGCCAGCGACTGCTCGAGCTATGCAGCGCTCATAACCTGTGTATAACTAATACCTTTTTCAAATGCAAAGACATCCACAAAGTGTCATGGAGACACCCTCGCTCCAAGCACTGGCACCAGCTTGATCTCATTATCACCAGGCACTCAGAACTGGCCAGTGTACTCCAAACACGTAGCTACCACAGTGCTGACTGCGACACAGACCACTCATTGGTGGCAAGGAAAATAAAAATAACCCCAAGGAAGCTTCACCACTCCAAGAGAAAAGGGAAAACACGCATAAACACATGCCATACTAATAGCCCAGAGATCAGGGAGCGACTCAATAACAAGCTTAGTTCAGCCCTCACAGACCATACCTCGCAGAAAGACGTCTCCAAGAGCCATGATGCAGGAAAAAATGTGCCAGAACATATCGATGTCACATGGCTTCACCTTCGCGAAACCATTTACAACACCTCCATCACCGTCCTTGGGAAGAAGGAAAGAAAAAGTGCAGACTGGTTTGAAGCCAACTGGGAGATAATGTAGCCCGTGACGGAGGCAAAGAGAAAAGCCCTAATGGCCTACAAAGCTGCCCCAGGACCTGATGCGTTGCAAAAACTCAGAAACGCCAGGAATATAGCCCGGAAGACCGCACGCTTCTGCGCCAACAAATACTGGGTTGATCTGTGCATAGGTATACAATCTGCTGCCGATCAAGGAGATGCCAAAAAATGTATGAAGGTATAAAAAAAGGCCACTGGACCCCTAATTTCAAAGTCAGCTCCACTCAGCACTACCAGTGCTGGATCAACTTGATGCCCTGCCCTCGACAGAGGAGCTCAGCAAGGCCATTGATCACCTTAGTAGTGGAAAAGCTCCAGGAAACGATGGCATCCTTGCAGAAGTCCTCAAGTGCGGCAAGCCAGTATTACTAAAGCCTCTGCTCGATCTCATCTGCGAGTGTTGGGAAAGTGGCCACATCCCACAAGACATGCGGGATGCCAAGATAGTAACCCTCTACAAAAATAAGGGTGACCGTAGCGATTGTAACAACTATCGAGGCATATCACTACTCAGTATTGTGGGCAAGGCCTTCGCAAGAGTGGTACTGGCACGCCTGCAAACTCTGGCACAAAACGTCTACCCAGAATCCCAATGTGGCTTTCGGGCTGGCCGATCAACTATGGATATGGTTTTCTCACTGCGCCAGCTACAAGAAAAATGCCGGGAACAGCAGACGGTCCTCTTCATTGCATACATTGACTTGACTAAGGCATTTGACCTAGTTAGCCGCACTGGACTCTTTAGCATACTGAAAAAGATTGGATGTCCGCCCCGGCTACTAAGTATTATTGAGGCTTTCAATAACAACATGCACAGCACAGTTCTCTTCGACGGCGCCAGATCAGAACCATTCCCAGTGTGTAGCGGGGTTAAACAGGGCTGCGTCCTGGCACCAACACTCTTTGGTATCTTCTTCTCAGTACTCCTCCGATGTGCTTTTGAGAACTGCTCCGAGGGCGTGAACATCCATTCTAGGGCCGATGGAAATCTCTATAACATAGCCCGGCTCCGTGCAAAGAGCAAAGTGGAAACCGTATTAATCAGAGAATTGCTATTCGCTAATAATGCAGCTCTTGTTTCACATACAGAGGAAGGGCTCCAACAACTGGTCAGTAGATTCTCAGAGGCGTGCAAAGAATTCGGCCTAACAATAAGCCTAAAAAAGACCAATATTATGAGGCAAGGTACAGAATGCCTCCCAGCAATCTCAATTGGGGGAAACTCTCTGGATGTTGTCGAGGACTACACATACCTTGGCAGCAACATTTCAAGCTTACTGTCCCTGGAAAAAGAAATACAAACCAGAATCGGCAAAGCAGTATCTTTAATGGCAAGGCTCAACCAAAGAGTATGGGATAATGCTCAACTCACTGATAGGACAAAAATCTGTCTACCAGGCCTGTGTGCTAAGCACACGCCTCTATGGAAGTGAGACCTGGGCTACATACGCTAAGCAAATTAAGCAGCTCAATTGCTTTCACCTGCGATGCCTGCGCAGGATACTCCACATCAAATGGCAGGAAAGAGTCACAAATGTGGAGGTGCTCAGGAAAAGCCATATGCTAAGTATAAACTCAATCCTGAGTGAGAGGCGCCTGTGATGGATAGGCCATGTCGACAGGATGGGTGCGGAGCGCATCCCAAGAGCCCTACTGTATGGAGAGCTGGCAGCCGGTACAAGAAAGAGATGTCGCCCTTGCCTGCGGTTCAAAGACGTTTGCAAGAAAGACTTATTACTGGCACGCATTGAGCCCAACACGTGGGAGAGCCATGCTGAGGAACGCACCTCCTGGCGGTCCAAGGTGCGCGAGGGCAATCAAGCTGCAGAAGCCACCCTCACAGAAAGAAGCGAAGAGAAACGAGCCAGGAGAAAGGCGAGAGGCAGAGAGAAAGGAGACTGCGCCATCGTCCCTTGAGGATGGAAGGATGCCATATATATATATATATACCGCCCCTATATAGGCCTACCTTTCAGTTTCAAATCTTTTTTAAACATAGGGCCTAAAAGCAAGCGTCTAATTTTGTTACTTGTTTTGAGGGGGGGGGGGGATAACAAATTGTTGACGTAATTATACAGGGTGGGGGTCTCTGAAAGTTTGACAGTTGTTGACAAGGGGGAGGGGGGGGGGGGGAGTAAAAAAATCGCCTAAAAATTGTTGACGTATTTAATGGACGTCCCCATCCCTGGACTAAACAAAATAGGCTACAGATCAGCGTATGATGTAATAATATTATGTAAGCATATATAGGGACCATCTGCAGATGGTACATGTAACACATAAGATGGATAGGAAACAGCATTAGAAAATTGCAGATTTTATATGCAAAATTTTAGTGAGTCTGTTGAAGGAATGATTATATTTAAATTTGTTCTCTTAAGCAATCCTTATTTTTTAGTTTAATGCTTGTAAATGTAAAAGTGTGTATTAAATTCCGATTCACAAGGGAACGAAGTAATACTGAATATCGAATATATTTGACAACAAACGATCGAGAGAGCCACTGTTAGTTGGAAAATAGACGATAAAAAAAAAAGAATACCGTATATTAGTCATAATAGTTTAGAATATATACCATTTTGCCACCTTTCTACTCACATTGCATTGGCGTTTGAACATAATAAATTATTTTGACTTAGCTTTAACTGCTTTAACTTTTAACTTTAAAAAAATGTGCCTCAGCCCAGCCTTGCCTGTTCCTTTCCTTACCTTATTTAAGTTATGTCTTAAGGACTTAAGGCGCCAAGTATGGCTCAAGCCTACTCAAGGCCAAGGCCCTCTATAACTATAGTATGCCCTTTGGCTTTGGCATGTAGGCCTATAAATGATGAAACGTGTAGTAATAGTATAACTAGTCTAGCCCTAGCGACAATTCTTCTTCTTTGTTATTCTTACAAGTTACTTTGTAACACTTTTGTTTAGGCCCAATCAATCATTTCACGAATAGGCTAAGGCCTATGCCATGCCTATGCTATCTATAATTCTATATAATATAGGTGTGTAAAATGTAAAGTTTCACTAACAGAGTCCCTTCTCTTTCTTGCTAGATTTCACAAAGAATCGCGTAGGCCCTATAAAATAATTTGGGTAAATTTTTCTTAGAGTCAATAAGTCCATGTAGGCCTAATTTAAAAGAGACACTTCTTACTTTTAAAATTTTAATAATTAGGCTAACCTTTTCTGGGTAATAGTAATTTTACATTGAATGATTAAATGACTATTATAGCCTATATTAGTATTACTTATAGTATACCTAGGCCTAGGCCTATAACTTGTAGGCCTAGGCCTATAACTTAAACTAGTATTAGAAAATTTGTTAAGCAGCTAAGCATCCACAGATTTACTTCATTTAGTCATTGGCAATATAAGACTCAGTATGTGAGTCATAGCATAGGCCTATGTGACTTCAATATATGCAAATGTACTGAACTAAAAAGTAACCCATTATTATTGGCTTATGACTAAGTCTTCTTTTTGTTCGTATAAATTTTACAGACGTTCCTTCTAGATAGAAATTATTACGTCCACTAGGCCCAAAACACCTGCAGGGCGGCAGGGATAGAACCAGCGTCATGTTGGTTGACAGTCTGGTGATCTAACCGCAGGACCAGCCGGCCTCACGGCTTATAGTTAAGATGATTAACCTATATCATAAAAAAAGACCATAACAGTCTATAGTCTATAGTCTATTCTTTTAAATCAAATTGAAATCAAATTTGGGCATTTTGGGATTACTAGGAACAGACATAGTACACAGTCCTTAGAAAAAATCATTGCACTTATTATAAAAAATATATAGGCCTATATATATAAATTATTTCTAACTAACGATATCTCACTTATATTTCCTTTCAGCATCTAATGTTTCTAATGCCATGTTTGGAAACTTGTTTAATGAAAATGTTCAACCGCCAAACACCAGCGTTCAAAGCTCTATTTCAGCTTTACCCCCACCACCTGGACCCAGGCTGGAATGTGGTCTAGCTGGAATTGATAATCAGGGGGCTACTTGTTATCTCAACTCCCTACTTCAGACTTTGTTTCTAACACCTGAGTTCAGAGGTCAATTTACATTCTTTCTTTTAATTACCTTTTACAATCTATGGCTGAGTGTTATGAAACTTATGTAGTGTTATGTATTCACTTACAAACCATGGGATTCACATGTTTCATTTTATGATACTTACATAGTTCTGCAGAGTTGATCACCTGCAACTAGTAAATCATTCATGGGGGGCACAGTGGCAGAGCAGCAGCACATTCACCTGGCATACCAAAGGTCATGGGTTTGAACTAGCCGACGCCATGCGCCGAATACGCCGCAGAATTTTTGTCCGCCGGAAAATATGCGGCACGCTGCATTAGCCGCCATATTTCATCCACTGTAAATCCGCCAAAAAATGAACAGGTCGCCGTAACGTAATGTTTTTGCTTTCTTAAATTTCATGGCTTTCCTTTTTAAGATCGATTGCATTTTTAGATTAACCGTCGCCAGAAGTGTGAAAAAAACGAGTTATGTATACAGTTCTGAAAAGCTTTTATGTTGATCCCAGAAAGCTGTGCGTAACTAGCTACCATGATGGTGCTCCAAATATGATAAAGACTTCAAAGCTTCTGAAGGTTGACTCGTATCAGCACTGTACAGCACATGCGTTGCACCTTCTGCTTACTACCGACAGCATCAATAGAAATGAAGACCTTCTGCAGATACTCCAAAAGTCCCGCAACATCGTAACTGCACTTCATTTCATGACTGCAATCATAGAAGACGAGGCAGCATTCACAGAGGATAAAGAAATGATCAAGACCTTGAAAGAAGGCATGTCTTCAGTGTGTGAATTGCTTCTTGTAGACGATCAGTTGTTCAGTTTCATGATGTTCTTGCTTTCTGGCGTAGCAGTGCTGCATCATCCTCGTATCCACAACTTACTCAACTGGCTTGTCTTCACCTATCATCATCAGCATCATCTGTACCAGTGGAGTGCATGTTTTTGGTTGCTGGTTGATAATAAACAGCAAACGATCAAGCCTAACAGCTGATAAACTACATTGCGTTTGTTTTATTCATGACAATTACAAAGTGATATTTTAAGTGCCTATCAGGTATTGAGTGACAGAAACTGAATGAATGGAATGCATTTATGCACTGTATTAGTAGGACAGCATATAAAACTGTTTTTTTTCTTCTATTGTTTGAAATAATAACACCTTTTCTGAAGTATAGTAAAAGTGTTTTATTGCTGACGTTTTATTACTTCATTATTGGCTAGGCTTCAGCCGAATATTTTGTAATCAGTCGAAAATCAGCCGCAAATGTCAATTTACTGAGAAATCCGGCTAATCCGGATATCAGCCGAAAAATTATGTCAGCCAGACGATATTTAAAAACAAAATTTGGCTGGCAGGTCTAGTTTGAACCCTGGTGAAGGCTAGATTTCGTTCTTGGGTTTGGAGGGTGTCCCTGAGCTCAGGTGGGGGCGTTGACTTTAGTTTGGGTAAAGTAAACGCTGCTGGGCCTTGTGCTGGCCACACATTCCCCTTATGCCAGGGCCACAGAATCTGGTAAAAGCTGCTTTAAGGGGCCTATGGATTAATAGGACTGATGGAATCCTTTACTCTTTACTTTAAAGAAACACCCTAAACATATTACGGAAGTTGTATTAGTTGTATTGGTTGTATTAGTTGTATTAGTTGTATTAGTTTTATTAGTTGTATTCGTTGTATTGGTTGTCTTTGTTGTCTTTGTTGTATTAGAAGTTGCTTAAAATTGAATCGAGAAATTAATAAAACACCATCTTAGTTAAAGGGTTCCAAAAAAATATTTTTTTTACATTTTTAGTTACAGCTATTATAGAGTTGTTTGTACAAATAAAAGTTAAATAATGAGGCCATTTTGATTTGTTTTTTTTACTCTTTTATAGACAGGCTGTTCAGTTTGTCAGATAAAGAACTGGGATGTTTAAGCAACAAAAATAAACCCAATAGTAAAGTAAGTGTTTTAATTTATGTTGTTTGGTTATAAGACTTTTGGGGGAAATAGTTGAACTTTTGTTTTAAGGAAAAATAACTAAAATGGTGAGGCCATACAACTTTGTACAAATAAAATTAACTGAATGCTAAAGTTTAACAATGTCAGATGAGAACATGGGCCTCTATGAGAAAAATTAAATTTGCTATAATCTTGTATCTATAATAAGCAAAAAAACATGTTCATCTTATAAAATAAAACTTTAAATGAACTTTGAGGAACAGAACACTTGCAAGTTGGTATGGTTTTGCTTGCAAAACAACTTATCTGATTGGTTATTACATGAAAAAAAAGTATTGATAGATAATTAAAAAATTGGCATCAGCCTTTGTATTCTGGGTGCAAAAAATTAATTGTTTTACATTTGTATAAAAAAAAAACAGGTTCGGGTTATACCCCTGCAGCTCCAACGTCTCTTCTCACAATTATTGTTAAGTGACCAACAGAGTGTTAGCTCAACAGACCTGACCAATAGTTTTGGATGGACAAACAGAGAGGTTAGTATTTCTTATATCTGATGACTTTGTACCTATCTACACTTGATACAAAATTGATATGAAATCTACATGCAGGTTTGTTATAATTCTCTCATTTCATCATTAATTCATTGTGCAAAAAATATGATTTGTTAAGTCTCTTTTTGTTTTTAATTTTAGTTCATGTCATTATTTTTTTTAGTGTGACGGTAACTTTAATTGATTGCACACTATTAAACTTTGGTAACATTTTAACATATTATTATTTAGCTAGCAGCATGGGTGAAAAATTTGTTTAAATCACAAGAAAAATGTTGTTTCATCTTTTTTTGGGGGGCTTGCATCCCTTTGGCATCCTTCCATCTTGCGAGGCGCTGTGCATCACCGTGGGTTGAGGTTGCATTTTCTTGTGTGGCTGAGCAGACCTATCCTTGAATGGCAGTCTTTATCACAACTTTTACCTTTCTCCTAGCTCTTTTTTTTTTTCTACGGTCTCCTCCATCCTGCCCTCCTCTGGGGCTCACATCACACATGTAGAATTGTTTGTTTTTCACCTGCAGGAGTTTCAACAGCATGATGTTCAAGAGCTGAACAGAATTTTATTCAGTGCTATAGAAGAATCATTAGTTGGCACTACAGGCCAAAATATTCTTAATGAGCTCTACCATGGGACTATAGTTAATCAGGTAAATACCAGATATTTTTAAAACTAGATATTTATAATTTTTATTATTGAAACTATTGTTGTTTTCTTATATATTAAACGCAATATAATATTTAATATAAATTTCTTGACAGATTACATGTACCAAATGCAAAAAGATTAGTGGCAGAGAGGTAAGCAGAACTTTATTAATTCTCTTCATATTACTTTATTCTTATGTCAGTTCATTAAAAAAATTTTTTTTTATTCAGAGTAATATGTATAGAGGAAATGTGTTTTGTTTGTAATCAAAAATTTCTCATGCAATGTTTTAATCTTTGTGTTTTAATTTATCCATTGTAGGAAGATTTCTTAGACTTGACCTTAGCGGTAGCTGGATTTCCTGGACTTGACACAGCTCTAAAACAGTGCTACTGCGAGGTGGAAATGATGGACGGGAAGAACCAGTATAGATGTGAAACTTGTCAAACATATACAGATGCCACCAAGGTATAGGGTGGATCTCATTCTCTGCAAACTTTGGGGACACGGCGGTGTAGCAAGTAATCAGATTGCCAAAGCCAAAGGTCCTGGGCTCAAATCCAGGTTAACACCAGGGCTTTTCCCTAAGTCTTGAGGGTCTACACAGCTCTGATGAGTACATGGCATTAGATAGAGGGGTCAAAGGTGGCCTGGGCATTGAAACTTGAGAACCCTGCTTCCATTTGTCCAGTGGGCCTGATGGTCTGAAAGTGATACTTTACTCAATATAGTTTTCTCAACACCTTTTTTTTTTAGCAGAATGTTTAAATTGCCCATTTAATTTTTCATGTTTAGCATTTCTCTTTACAAAAAAAAAAATGAATTTTTGACTATACCGTCATATTGTTGTTCATATTCCAGGGAGCCAAGCTGAGGAATCTGCCTCCTGTGCTGACACTGTCTTTGCTGAGATTTAGTTATGATTTGACGAAGATGACAAGATACAAAGTACGAAAAAAAAGTCAAAGCTCTTCGCGCTGATTTAATATGAGCTGAATGAGAAGAAAAAAATATTTGCATGTGCACTCACAAGGTTATCAAAACTGTAAACAACTACAAAAAATCTCTATAATTTCTTCATTGAATGGCAATAAATCTACACCTAAATTGTAGATATGGGGCACGGTAGCCAAGCGGCAGCACGTTCGACTGGCGAGCCGAAGGTCCCGGGTTCAAATCCTGGTGCAGACTAGGATTTTTCCCCAGGTCTGGAGGGTGTCCCTGAGTCTACCCAGCTCTGATGGGTACCTGACCTTAGTTTGGGTAAAGTAAAGGCGGCTGTGCATAGTGCTGGCCACACAATCACCTAGTATGCCTTGGCCACCGAAACTGGTGAACGCTGCCTCATCGGACCTATGGATCAATTCGGTTCGACAGGTACTTTACTTTTTTTAAATTGTAGATGAGTAATGTTATCTGCTTTTATAACACTTGTTTAAACGTAGCCTTATATTTTTTGCAGGAGAATGGCAGGTTTACTTTTCCATTTGAAATAGACATGGGTCCGTATTCTGAAAAAGTAAGGAAAATTCATTGCTCATATTTTCAAGCATAAAAACAAGTTTTGTTAATCAGTTGATGCAGTTCAATTCTTTATTTTACGCTCTTTGATGCTTATTTGTGGTTGTGTCAACCAGGGCGCTATAAATGACCCAGATTGCCAGTATGAACTTTTTTCTGTGGTGGTACACAGAGGCAGTGCATTTGGCGGCCATTACTTTGCTTACATAAGGGACATAGACAACATAGGCAGCTGGACTCCACCTGTAAGTAATTACAATGAAAGTTTTGGATATTTTTTTTTTTACAAATGAGGCCAAAATTTGATTATTTCTTGTTACATGAAAATGTGTTCATCTTTAAACTAACTAGGACTCGGCATCCAGTGCAAAGGTTGATGCAAGCACTACAGGTCTAGATGTCATAGAGTGTCAGTCACCTGTTGACCTAATAGAGAACATACTTAGTAATGTTACCCACAACTGCATGTCAGTGGACAAACTTAGTGCTGTAAGTATAGGAATAATGTTCACAAAAGAATCAAATAAAAAATAAAAAAAGTACACAAAAGTGAATTTTCTTAAAGAGTCATAAAGAAATTTGTTCAGCTTTCACTTATATAATTATTTTGTTTCAGTTTGTCTTAGTTGTTAATTAGTGTTTTTTTTTTCCTCTTTAACTAGGAAATTACCAAGGTTACAGGAGTTTCTTGGAGTAAACGGTTTAGAAAAACTCACGGCCCAATCACTAAGGTGAATTTAGCCTTGGTATAGTTTTTGTTTGTCTTTATGGCTGATAACATTTAATGCATAAATATAAGTATATTTACAGTAAGTGTAATTTTTTTTTTTCAGTTTCTAAAATCATGTGATTCATTTGAGTTCAATTCAGACTCTAATTGGGTCAGTTTACGTACAACTGGGAGGACCACTGGTCAAGAAGTGGTCAGCGTAGATAATGATGGCTCGCAGTCTGTGATAAATTGTGTATCGCCACCAGTAGATAACAATAACAGAACACCTCAAAAGAAACAGTGAGTTTTGAAGATAAAAAAACATTCACAATATTAAGACATTTTTTATATCTTGGTCTTTTTGTTCTGAGGTTCATATGGCTGTCTTGTGTCTTGCTGTGAACTTGAAGTGAGATTATTACAATTTTATTACTTAACCAACAAGAATATGTTTTGCAATGAAATGATTGATGAAAATTAAGCTGAGCCTTCTAAGAGTCATAGATTATGCTAGATATAGATTCTATGATTTTGTATGTCTTCTTTCGTCAAGGGTTCACTATAAAATAATACACACATAAAAATGAGCACACTAATTCAGGTGTCTATTGGAACTTAAGTTGTTTAAATAGACTTCACCAAAGCACCCTATTTTAAAGCATTCAGCAATCACTTTCTTCTCTTCCCAGGAGTGAGATTCCTCCTGAAGGCCACAGATGGTTTTGCTTCAATGATTCTTCAGTTGGCCCTGTGTACACAAAGGAAATAGAGAAACAATATTCAGGGAAGGAAAGTGCCTACATGTTGTTTTATAGAAGAAAAAGTTTATGCAGACCTAAAGAAGGTATTGGCTTATCACATACTGAGTTTTTTGTAAAAAGACATTTTGAACTTGTGATTTATAGGAATATAGAATAGAACATAAATAAAAGATCAGCATTTTAGAGAGCCATCTTAAAGTTTCTTTCAATATTTACGTCTTTGGAACATGCATTTAAAAGAGTATTTCTTCTCGATAAATATTTCCATTGTGTCATTTTCACCCCCTTACCATTTTCTTCTTTTATATGACAGACTCCATCCCGGTTTTTTGTTTACAAACTACTAAAATGTTCATTGCCAATCTGAATTTCTACTTACTTTTTGCATTACATAAAAACTTATGAATTATCATTTTCTTTCCAAGGTCGATTTAAATTCAACACTCTCAAAATATATAATTTGAAAGACTAAATTGTTTCAAATAAAAAGGATTTATTTGTTAGTGATCTTGAAAGCATATTTATCATCAAATTTATATTCATTTACTGAAGAAGCTATTACTAGTTTTGCAGTTATGATTATGAGGCAATAAATGTGTTTTAAATTAATATAGTGACTGTATGACTTTGTTAAAATGTTTGCTTTTTCTTACTAAAGGTAGAGATTTTCCTTTTACAAAAGGTGAAATGTTT
This sequence comes from Anisus vortex, assembly GCA_949126835.1. NCBI lineage: Eukaryota > Metazoa > Mollusca > Gastropoda > Planorbidae > Anisus > Anisus vortex. The sequence continues at coordinate 18,241,042 of OX421492.1, read as the reverse complement.
ATTCTTATTAAAGACAATAGACCTAGTAATTTACGTCATAGGTTTTCAACCTTTTTTGGCTCACCGCCCCCTTTTAAAATTTTTGTCCGCCCGCTCCTCCCACCATTCATGAAGTTAAAGGTTCAATATAGTTTTTTTAGGCTGACTAGATTTGAGGGCTTATTTATTATTTTAAAAAAACTAAAAAAGGAAACATATTGTAAGAATTAATATATCAAAAAATTACCTAAACAAGAGGCTTAAAAAAATCAATATTAATTTGAATCGTTTGCCTGGTGTGTTGCTAGTAGTTTGTCTATAGATATATGTGTTTCAATTTTTGTTTCAAAAGCCTTAGGTCTCCACGCTTCACTATTTGCAGCTTGTTTTTCTTTTTTTGACAACCAAATGGTATTAATCCACTTTCCACAAAAGAATGCAATCCAAAACTGTTGCCCAAACTCACAAACCTAGAGAAACTGATTGATTTTCTCTCAAAGAATCGCATTTGCTTTTAAAAAACTCAAGCACCGAGTCCAAGTCTCATACATTATATTTAAACAGTCATCTTTTGCTAACCAATGCACCTCTGTGTGCAGTAGCCATCGCTTGTAGTCCTCGTCAATGAACAATGAACGATATTTATTTTGCGACATAGTACATTAGTACAATAAATGCATAGTCAAAGTCAGTCAAAGACATAACAAGAAAATTATAACATTGGCAAACAATATAAACATATATTGAGACAATAATAGTAATACAGATATTATTAATAATAATAATAATACATTAATTTAAGGTATCAATGTGTGGTCTATGGTTTTAGATATTTGTATGGAATACACAAATCTCAGGGCAGACCACACTTATACTAAATATACCAAATCAAATGCCGACTTGAAGTGAATAATAACTAAACTGTTTAATCATGAAAAATAACTCAGCAACTCATATACATTATGAAACTCAATATTACAAAACAGAATCTAGAGCCTACTCTAAACAGGTCCTATCGTTCCCTTAGTCTAAGGTCGTCTAACGTTTCTGCAATCTCTTCACATCATCGAATCTAACTCATGCGTCATAGTTTTTATCGTCCTATGTCACACGTTTGTTTATTTATTAATTGTACATCGTGTTAGAGATTATAAAAATGTGTCTTAATAAAACAATAATATATATTTTAAACCCTAACACAATGCAACAAAAAAAAAGAAAAGTATCCCGTCGGACCAAATTGATCCACAGGGCCGGTGAAGCAGCGTTCACCAGTTTCCGTGGCCACAGCATACTAGGTGATTGTGTGGCCAGCACTATGCACAGCCGCCTTTACTTTACCCCAACTAAGGTTAGGTACCCATCAGAGATGGGTAGACTCAGGGACAACCTCCAGACCCGGGAAAAGATCCCAAACTGCACCAGGATTCGAACCCTGGACCTTCGGTACGCCAGCCGAACTCGCTTCCACAGGGGCACCGTGCCCCCTATTCTTTAATATGATTTACATGTTTTGGGACATTACTGTATCTAAAGCAACTTCTATTTATAAGCACATGGTTATATTGACCACAAACTAAGTAGTTAAAGAGGGTGGTTTAGTTTACACATACAATATATAATGATTTATTATTCTTAAAAGTACGTAATCTTTCTCAAATCCTGGGAAAAAATCCTAGTCTTCACCAGGATTCGAACCCAGGACCCTTGGATCGCCAATGGAACGCGCTGCGACTAGGCTACCGTGCCCCATAATGCAATGCAAAGCTGTCTAAAAAATCATTGAATGCATTACTTATTTGTGAACTGCTGTAATATTGTCGTAAGCGCTACAGACAATAACCAAGACTTTTAGTAACTAAATGTTGTCACACAATAGACAGCCAATCAGCCAATACATATGGAACATACTACTTTTTAAAACTACAACAATCCACTATACGCCATACCATTGCCGCTGGAGGAATTTCTTTTATACTAAATAGTCTTCAAGTACAATTAGTCTACTAGATTTTTATATTTTATTTATTTTTTTGAAATGGGCAAAAGTAAGCTAAAAGTAAAGCTTGATTGTCTAGTAGCATGTACTCATCCAGTTATAAAGAAAATTGTGATATCTTTTGGTAAACTCACAATGTACTCTAAATCAGGGATCGGCAACCAAGGACAAACGTTCCAAACTTGGCACGCAGAGCGATTTTCAATGGCACACGAGAGACCTCTAAGAGGTTTTTTTTTCTGGTTCTGAAAGAGTAAAACTGACAGTTGAAGTCGATGTTTCTGACAAATTTCACTATTGAATCAAATGTGGAAACATTGATTAATTAAAGGGAGATAATCAACCCATTTCATTTGTGCCAATATTTCTAATATGTTTTTTTTCTTTTACAAAAAAATAAATAAATGGCTTACAATTTTTTACTTTGAAATGATCAAACTGTAAAAAGTATTTGAAAATTAGTTAAATATTATATGACTAAAGAATTTATATGTATATTTTTAAACATTACATTAATTACCCAGTCTGTATGATTACTACATATTTATTCTGCTTAAAGATAATATCAAAGATACGTAGTGGACTTAGATGTAGGACATCTAGGTAAAACTGAGATCAAAATATAATTATTAATTGCACGTATAAGGGCGAAAGGGATTGGTTTGCGACAGCAATAGAACCTGTGACGTTACACTGACGTTCTGGTTAACAGTCGGGTGAACCAACCACATTACCAGATGGCTGCACACCATTCTTATCTAATACTGACCCCTACTTCTTCAAAAAGTCATTGCGATTCTTATTTCTTATTAGAATAATAATATGTAGGCCTACTTTTGAGGGAATATCAGATATTTAGCAACACTTGCATTTACATCACATTTCATCCAAAAACTAATAGATTCAAATAGGGTGAACCAACCACATGACCAGATGGCCGCACACCATTCTTGTCTAATACTGACCCCTACTTCTTCGAGAAGTCATTGCGATTCTTATTTCTTATTTGTATAATAATATGTAGGCCTACTTTTGGGGGGATATCAGATGTTTAGCAACACTTGCATTTACATCACATTTCATCCAAAAACTAATAGATTCAAATAGCTGAGGTGTTCAAACTATATCAGTCAGGTACATTTGTACAGCGCACTTGCCCTTCACCGCCCCCCAAACACCAGCGTCAGCGCCCCCCCTAAAGCTTCTCACCGCCCCCCCCCAGGGGGTGATGAAGCCCCTTATGAGAACCTATGATTTACATAATAGAGCATGTAAGGTTAAAAAAAATGCTGGGTTTATCTCATTTCCCTTTTTTGTTTTTTTTAAATTTAGTTTAAAGGAATAAGTAAGAGTAGCTGTATGATCAAAGTTCAAATTACTTATATAAATGCCATCAGCCTGTGTATAAGACACATATCAATCAAATTCACAAATAGATTTTAGTTTTTGGAGCACTTTGTCTTGCATTGATGGGGGGGGGGGGTATTTTTGTTTCAATACATTGAATAAAAACCTTTATAAAATATAATCTGTTATTACACAGCCCTTGGCCTAGCATCCTACAACATCCCGAACCACCTGATTACAGAAGTTGAAGAATTAAACACAGCATTACAGGAAGAAAGGTAGAGTTTTAAACATAGAAACCAGTTATCATATGGGGCAGGGTGGTCTAGTGGAAGCACGCTGGGATAATGTATGGCAGGTCACAGGTTGGAATCTTAGTGAAGTCTTAAGGTTTGTACTCAGGTCTGGAGGGTGTTCTTGGGTCTGACCCATCTCTGATGGGTACCTGACAGTAGTTGTGAATAAGTAAGGTGGCTGGGCACTCACTGTGCTGGCCACACATCCCCTTGTAGGCCGTGGCCACAGAAACTTATGAAAGCCTCTTTAACTTGCTCTATGTTTCAAATCGGCCTGAAAGGAATACTTACTATTAATTACTAATGCCTATCATGATAAAATAGGTGATACTATTTTTTTAAGCAGTGCTTATCATTTAAAAAAAGATATTCCTTTGTTTTATTAGTATTAGTTAAGGAAGGGTTACATTAGATTACAATTTAGTGATAATTATAATTTGTGGTAGAATTCAAGATACTTTTTTTTTTTTTTCTAATTTTTGTTTATGGTAGATCAAACAGAGGATACATTTCTTTTAATTTTCCAGCTTACCAAAATATTATTTATAACCAAATTTTTTTATCTATTATATATTGATTTTTTTTTGTAGATTTCATCACCATAATCATTTAATGCCCAAGCGATAATAATATTTTTAACTTGTCGTTATTGTGCATAGTGATTTTCTCATGTCAAATTTTGTACGCTCAATGTTTGTTTGTGTTTGTTTTTCTCAGGCGTATGTACGACGTTGCTGTTAATAAAATCTCAGTAAAAGTCTTTGTGTCAACATCTTTCATATTGAATGATATACTGCAGTTGAAACCTGACTCAGACATAAATATAGTGCATGTAGACAGGAGAATGGCATTCAAAGAATTGAAGTTGCAGATTCAGAAGGTAATAGAAATGTAGCATCTCCATGTCAGAAATTTATAATAAAAATATCATAAATAACTCATTGTAAACTAAATGTAAACAATAGTACAAATGTTTTTGTTTAAGACAGTTCAAAGTAAAAAAAACCCCTGAGTAATGATTGGTCAAGCAAAAGAAAAAAAAAGATGCATGATGGGAATCAAATATGCCAGGAGAATACACACCTTTATTTTATTTTATCTTGTTTAGTAAATGTAGTTTTTCCTCTTATTTTTATGTGTCCTCTTGGTTTGTAAATAATATTATTTTATACACATGTTGTTTTTTTTAAGTTAAAAAACTTCTTGATGTTTCATCATTTTCCAAATAAATAATTTAGACTCATTAGGCCACCATTCATCTGTTAATTTGCATTTTGTTTTTCCTGAGAAAAAAATAATTTGTTTTTTTATATATATTTTATATTAGTTATCCCAATGTTATTTATCTAATAATTGACTAATACAATATTTTGTTAATGTTGTTGAAGCTGTATTTGTTTTTGTACTGAACAGATTGTGGAACAGTTTGATGTCAAATTGTTTACAGTGTATAGAATGAAATCAAGATGTGGAGGGTTTCATCTTTATGATGAACTGACTGGTAGTTCATTTCCTTATTGTTGATCTATGTGTAACAAAACTAATGCATATAATCTATAGCTTGTTAGTCTAATGTGTTTTTTTTTTTTTTTTTAAATCTGACATGGTTACATGTTGTACTTTTATATAGTTTCAATTACATAATTTCCCATTATTACATTAGCTATTATATTAGTTATTATTTTTGTTTGATTTGGTTTATTGATTTGCTTTAAACATCAGGATTACTTGCGATTTCAATGAATTAAATCTAGTCTACAATTGATTGATGTCTAGAAGTGTTCTTTGTAGAATAAAGAACAGTTGAAAACTATTTTTTTTGCAAGTAGAAGTTGATAACATGATGCAATATTAACAATATTTCAATTACGAATTGTAGAACCAATGACTAAAGTCCAATACAGCTACTAATAATATATGTTTGTATAGTTAGAATAAAACACGTCTTAACAGTAGTAATTAGTGAAGCTAAGCAAGGAACTAAAAATTCTAGGCGCCAAAAGTCTTTCAATTGGTTGCGGGACCCGTGCTGAGTTTTAAAAGTTTAAAAGTAATTATTTTTATTGGTGGTTCTGTATCATGTATTAACCCTGTTTTAAATTGACTGTTCATATATTAGGTAGGAGAAAATAAGCTATGCCATATTTGGAAGGAAAAAATTACATTATCAACATTTGAAAACTTAAGTCTTTATTTTAAATTTAAGTAAAGTGGCAGAATTATTAAAGGTTCTTCCGTGACACTATAACTGCAAACTTTTAAAATCATGTAAATCTTAGGTTCTCAACCTTTTTCGGCTCACCGACCCCTTTTACATTTTTTTTTCGCTCACCGCCCCTCACCCCCCCCCCCCAACTTTATTTTAGCGCCCACTCCCCCCCCCTTTCCGCCCATCTGGACTATAGTTTCCGCAATTTTTTTAGGGGAACTAGACTTTTTGTGTGATTTAAAAAAACTGAAAAGGAAACATTTTGTAAGAATTAATAGATCAAACAATTGCCTTAACAAAAGGTTTAAATAAATCAATATTAATATGAATCGTTTGCCTGGTGTGTTACTAGCAATTTGTCTATTTTTGTTTCAATTTTGGTTGCAAAAAGCCTTAGGTCTAAAAATCAGTAATATTTGTTATATTACAAAACAGAACTTGTAATTGAATTAAATATTGAATCTAAAAAATCTCATTTTTTAGTTAAAGGGAGATAATTAGCCCGTTTTATTTGAGCTAATATTTGTTGTTTTTTTTATTTTATAAAAATTAAATGGCTTACATTTATAACTTTGAAATGATCAAACTGTAAAAAGTATTTGAAAATTATATAAATATTATATGACTAAATAAATTATATGTATATTTTCAAGCATTACAATAACTACCCAGTTTGGATGATTACTTATTATCTATACCACTGTACCATAATCTAATCGTGTCCCACACGCTTTTAAAACACATTTAAGATATCTCAGTTAAACTGAGATGAATAAATATAATTAATAATAGCAGATGCTAGTCGACAGTTATCGGTCAGCATAGTTGATGGTCCGGTTAACCAACCACAGGACCAGCCGGCCCCACACTACATTTGCCAAATACAGACCTCTACTTCATTGAAAAGTCATTGCGATTCTTCTTTCTTATTAATATAATAATATGTAGGCTTACTGTTGGGGATTTCAGATATTTAGCAGCACTTGCGTTTACATAACATTTCATTCAAAAACTAATCGATTCATATAGCTGATGTGTTAAAATACATCAGGTACGTTTGTACCGCCCACTTGGCCCTCACCGCCCCCCAATTGCCCCCGGGGATGTCAGCGCCCCCCCCTAAAGCTTCTCACCGCCCCCCGGGGGGCGATATCGCCCCCGTTGAGAACCTATGATGTAAATATTTCAAGAACTAAAATTGGCTTGCTGCAAATAGGATTATTAAAGCAATGAAAAAATTATAATTTATACTATGTTTTTAGACATATTTTGTTTTCTTTCATATCATACAAGATGATGAAGGCATAATTCAAGACATGGGACTTAACTCTGACAGCCTTTTGTTTGTTTACTTCGGCACTCAGGTGAGTATCAAAAATGTAATAAACAAACTTGAGCAGCATTTCCCGATGGCCAGGTTTAAACTGGGCCACGAAGGCAAACTTATCGGGTGGAAAAAAAAGAAGATGAAAAGTTAAAAGCTAAGTCAGATTTGATTTGTATGTATCGATACAATCTGGAATTTTGTGATATATTTGAACCAGAATTTATTTAGCTTTTGTCCTCAAGTAGAAATTTCACAAGTCTTGGAAATTTGTATGGAAACTTCTGTTTTATCTTACAGTCTAGTAAAGGTGACCAAAATGTTAGTTGCTCACAAAGTAAGAGTATAAAAATAACTGGGTCATGGAAACTAAGTTTTGAAACTGTGGAACTAGAGCAATGATTATTGAACAATAATTTTTCCTGTGAAAACAAAAGTTGTGGCCCTTAGATCTATTTTTGGCACATTGATTTGTTGAGTGAGATGTTTGCTATTGAAATTATATATTTTTTTTCAGTTAAGTTTTGCTGGCATGGGAGAACACTGTGAGCCGGTTCAGTTTCTTGTCAAGAAGAGCGAGGAAGCTGTAATGACTTGTGTTACTATTGCTAAAAATAAAACTCTGGCAGACTTATATCAGCTGGTGACAGAAAAAGTGGACTCACCTGTCCATAGTTTACAGGTAAATTGACTTAATCATTTGAGTGACATTTATTATACAGTTTGTATAAAATTATTTTGGGCTTATATATGATTTTTGTATTGATTTTATGAAGACATTTTTATTTTGATAATATTATTCATAAAAAAACACAAATGTTCAACAGAATAAAACTAAGTGTAGATATATTTTTCCTGTTTTTTTTTTCAAAAAGAGGGTCGGCTTTCAACAAACATTAACTCTGGCTAACTGTCCTGACACAACAATTGAATCCTCTGGGTTAAAAGATGAGGATATGTTGATATATCAAGTGCTGAATTGTGTTGAAAGGTAGTACAAAGACTGTATTAGCTTGTATAAAAAAACTAAACATTTTTTTTTTATTATATAATTTTGTAAAGCTGTTCTAGTGGACCAGACTGTTGGAGTCAATTTTAATTTGTCTTATTGCCGTTTTGTGTTTCTTTTTTTCTCAGTGCGCCTTCATGTGACAGACCCTTTGAGGCTGCCAGTGCCGTACATGATGATTTTTCCGACCCGGAGTGGTCAATCACTCTACAGAGTCGGCTGTTTGAGGTGAATTAGAGAGAGATTGTTCATTACCATATATAAATATCAATATTGTTTATTTACATAGAGTATTGAATTCTATTGATGTAATACACATAGTTCTCTTCATAGTGCTAATTGGTCAGTTGGGGTGCCTAGCCATACTTTACTTTTCATGTATCCATTCTTATATCCTAAAAGCCCTACCCAGTAAGGATTACATCTCTGGATTATTGGATTAGCTAATCAGAGATCTACGCTAGAGTAGCTCACACACTAGAAAGTACAAATTAAACATAGAGATCATTGAGTCACATAAATGTTTTTTTTTTCTTAAAACAGAGTAACAGTCACACTTGTAAAACTATAACCTTTCAGTCAAGGTCGTCATCAGTGAGTAACTCGTTCAGTTTCATTCAGCTTTACTCATTCATTATTAGAAATTTTTGCACTTATTAAAACTCAGACACTAATAATATAAATTTTTTCCAAGGCTATTAAAGATGTCAAACTTCTAGCCCTGCAGCTGCTGAACTTGGAAACTGTCTCGACAGAAACTGTTAGATTGAGAGAAGACCACAGGACTCTGGGACTTCAGCCTCCATGTGAGTTAGCTCTTTAAGGAAACTGTCTAAACATGTTCTATTTCTGTCAGAGTAGCTGTCCTTATTTAGTAATGTGGATACATGTATTCCATACTGTTGTCTCCAGATATTAATGATTTTAATTGTACCTGTGTCTTTTTTCAGTAAGAGAAGCCCTTAGTCTGGCCGATGCTGGTCTAACTAATGGTGCCTGTTTAGTGTTGGAGAGTGGTAGGAGCCCACAAGATTTTGAGGCAAGACTTTAAGCAATCATTGGAATTTGTTCCATTATAGATTTTTTGTTGATTCTATTATATATGCCAGTGTTTTTCAGTCCTTTTGATTTTCTTTTTCTTTCTTTTTTTTTTGTTTGTTTAATTCTTCTAATGAGATTTATGGAAAGAAAAGTCACATATAGATTTATTTATATTGATTTTTTATATATAAAAGAAGAGACAATTTATAACAAAATAAAGCATTGTTGTTAAGGTTGTATAAAAAAAGAGGTTGTGCCACTAACAGAACTGGCAATGATCTTGTTCTTCCATTGAAATGGATTTGTAACTGCCAGCGTTTATATAACAACTAACTGTCTGATATAAATTATACATTTGTCGAGATGTAGCTCTTTCATTTTCATAAGGTGAATTCTCTTTTATGAAAATACTTAGATGGATTTGCAACCTATGCAGACATTTCATTTAGAATATATCCTTAAATACCAGTATTTGAATTGTAAAAAATATTTTAAAAAAAAATTGTTCAGTCTGCATGAAATATATTCTGTAGGTTTCTGTGACTTTTATTTCTATTCTTTCCCTTGAAATGATAGTATAACATTTGAAAATCATGTGATGTGTGTATGAATATTTTAATTCTGCTCATTTCATCCAATCCAATGTTTCAGATGACTGTCAATGTCAACAAAGTCATCAGTGGCAAACTGTTGGCCAAGAGAGAGTTTCTGGTGGACAGACAGTTGACTGTGTTGGGAATGTTGCAGGCAGCATGTAAACTTATGGGCTGTGAGGGTTAGTCAACTCAATGCACTCTCTCCTCTCCCTCTTGTCAACATTACATTCTCAGCATAGAGATATAGATAAAATTTTTAAAAAATATTTATGTCTCCTCAAATAGTTCTTACATGATTTCTAGGTGAAAGGAAAAGTTTTTGTCAGGGTTCATTTGGGTTGGGAAAGTTTGGAAAAACCGACTAAAGTATTTTTGAAAGTTTTGAATTGAAATTGACAAATAATTATAAATAAAAGAAAAATAATAACTAGTTCTATGTCATTAAGTTTAAGGAATCATTAACGACCATCAGTTGGTTTTAAATTTATTATGTTAGTATTGAAAAGCATCCACCAAATAAAATTTCCATTTGGACTTACCTTTTTAAAACTTGTACACTTGTGGTTAACAAAATGACAGTATATATTGGTGTCTGAATTTTGGTTTAGTGGTTTAGGGGGGGGGGGGGGGGGGTTGTGAAAAGTTAAACAAATTTGGGTCATGATTTTAGAATAAGAACCCTGCTTGTGTACTGCATTTCAGCTGTCATTTAAAATGTTACAACACTACAATCTAAATTGTGTTTAGGAGGAGCCTAGATGAAAAAGTCTTCATTTGTTAAACTGCTGAATAATAAGTGACACAAAAAAAATAGTGTCTCTAATGATAAATACAAAGTGATTGTCCTTTATAATAATACAATCACAATAAAAATAACAAACATAAATCAACATGGGTACAAGTACATTTAAAATAGAAACATAAATTAAGTAGTATTTCTAACTCATTCAGCGTGCCAACCTCCTAAAATTATTTCTGCTCTAGCACTCAATTTCTTGCAAAAGATATCTGTATTCCCTTTTCTGAGAGTCTTCCGCGTGCCATTAACAATCTCTCTGCGTGCCAAGTCTGGCGTGCGCACCGTAGGTTGCTGACCACTGGTGTATTCTATCTATAAAATCATAATGATTTAAACCATTTTCCATTTCATTCGATTTTTTTTAATGCCAGAACCATGTTTCTTGTTTACTTATTGATTATTGCCTAAAAGTTTATTTTGTGTATTTCTTAATTTCTTCATAGGGACTCAGTGGTTCTTGAGCAAAACTGACATTTATGGTGACTCAGTGGAGCCTTTAGATGACCCGTCCATGACCTTGATGGATGCCCTCATTAATGACGGGGACACACTTATATTACAGCATGGTACTTTACTTAAAAAGGTAACTGTGATTCTTCATTCCAACTACAACATCTCAACAGCTTTTTGGGAAAATATGAAGTTTCCAATACTTTGGAGACAATGTAATAAATGATGGTTGAATTTTTGGTCAATTCTTCCTTAGAATTTACTGAGGGCTCTTCTAAAGAGAAGATTATTGTGTCCTACACTTTTACTTATGTAGGTATGGTGGCCGAGTGGCAGTGCATTCGGCTGGCATCTAAAGGTCCTAGGTTTGAATCCTGGTGAAGGCTAGGATTTGTTCTCGGGTCTCGAGAGCGTCCCTGAGTCTACCCAGCTCTGATGGGTACCTGACTTTAGTTGGGGTAAATGTAAAGGTGGCTGAGCATTGTACTGGCCGCATAATCCCCTAGTATGCCACAGAAACTGGTGAACGCTGCTTCACCAGCCCCATGGATCAATTTGGTCCAATGGAATACTTTACTTTTTAAAAATGCTTTTACTTGGTTTGAGTCTTGCAGTTTCACAAGGTTTTCAAATAAGTTTTTGGTTTATAGCTGGCTTGAGAAGGCAGCTTATTATAATTAAATGCCTAAATACCACTAGAAAATGTTGACAGTTTGATCTCATCGCAGGACCAACTCTCTTTGACCTTGTGGCTAGCTCCCACCATATCAGTACAGAAACAGATGGTAGGGCTGAATGGATGTGGAGATGTATTGCATAGACAAGAGGAGGAAGATAATGTCATGTGTAGGTTGTTTTATTGAATAGAGATATATTAGAATAACATTTCATGACTATAGTAGAAATATTTAAATATAGTACGTATATAGTGTTCCCATTGAATTTTTATGAAACAAAATTTTACGTAAGAATAATTTGGAATAACTTTAAAGGCTTTAATTGCTGTTTTGTTTGGTTCCATTACAGTGGAGCTGGCTGCCAAGTTATCTCTGAGTGAGCAACAAGATGTGAACACACTCACTGATTGTATCTGTCCAAACAACATGGATCTTTTATTTGAATCGGTACTCACCAGTGAAGGCAAAATTAGAAATAATGAAAGACGCACTGAAATATACACATATATATAAATTCATAGTTATTCATATACCTATATACAGTCGTTCCTCATTTATCATTGCAAATCCTTAACAAAATATACAGTGATCTATGAATTCTACAAAGTTGAATTCTATGATGATCATGAATGAATTATTTTTGTGGTTATAGCAGAAAAACCTGCTCCTGGCTCTCTTCATACAGTCTTCAACAATATTGCAGCCCTCTGGGCATGAAATGCTTTTAATTAATTTGCTTACAGTTCATGAGTACAGTAATTAAAATGTTCATTGTAATACAGGGGCCCATTATAATTAACTCTGTGCAAGCTGTATTGTTTTCACTATCTAGATCACATTGTTATCTTTTAGAGCATAGGTTCTTAACCTTTTTCACCTCACCACCCCATTTTAATTTTTTTTTTGTTCACCCCCTCCCCCCCCCCCCAATTTTTTTAGCACCCATCCCCCTCCCCCCACCCCTCTGGAAGTTAAAGGGTCAATATAGTTTCCGCAATTTGCTTATTTATCTATTTTTTTAAACTGAAAAGGAAACATACTGTAAGAAATAATAGAATGTTTATTTACACCTGTTTAACGTAAATTATTTTAATCCTCTAATAATTAAATGTTATTATGAATACATAATGTTGAATTTATAGAAAGAAATAATAATCAGTCAGTAATATTTGTTATATATTACAAAACATAACTATTGAATCAAATAGGGAAACATTTCTTTTTTATTAAAGGGAGATAATTAACCCACTTCATTTGAGCTAATATTTCTAATATGATTTTTCTTTTAAAAAAAAATAATTAAATGGCTTACAATTTATAACTTTCGAATGATCAAGCTGTAAAAAGTATTTGAAAATTATATAAATATTATATGACTATTATGTAACTAAAAATGTATATGTATATTTTCAAACGTTACATTAACTACACAGTCTGTATGATTACTACGTATTTATTCAGGTAAAGTGATACTGTACATGAAAGTTCTTGAAACCTATAGACTAACAGGCATATAAAGACATATCAGTAAAACTAAACTAATACTGATATCACAATATCATTAATGTTAGCAGATGTTAGGGACATCGGCTGGCAATTAGGTGAAATAACCACAGGACTAGCCACTGACCATACTTATCTAATACTGACCCCTACTTCTTCAAAAAGTCATTGTGATTCCTATTTCTGTTGGGGGATATCAGATAGGCATATTTTGCAGCACTTGCGTTTACATCACATTTCATCCAAAAACTAATCAATTTAAATAGCTGAGGTGTTCAAATTATATTAGGTATATTTGTACCGCCTACTTACCCTCAACCGCCCTCCCCCCCCCCCCCCCCCAATTGCCCCCGAGAACGTCTGCGCCCACCCAAAGCCTCTCACGCCCCCCAGGGGGCAATAACCCCCCCCCCCCCCCCCCCGTTGAGAACCCATGCTCTAGAGCTCATTAGAAAAAGAAAAAAACGGGATAGAGTGAAGGTGTGCAAGTCATAGCATGAAGTGGCAAGGAGCAACTGTACTGCCATATGTCAAAAAGTTAATGTTACAATATTAAAATAGTATATTTAAACTTAAAAAAACTTACTGTAAAAAACACAAAAAACAACAATTTTTTACTGATAAATGTCCTTTGTGTTGATCCAACATGGGAATCCATAACCTGTACTTGAGTGCTTTCTCTTTACCAGCTGGTTATTTCCAAAACAATGAGTGTTGATGAATTGAAACAAGCTCTAATGGACTTGGAAAGGTTTCAATCAATGAGGATTCCAACTTGTAACTTTATGAGACTAAGGCTGATGGATGCAGTTAGACCGCGTGGGGTGTTGAGGTCTAATTCACAACTGTTTAAGTGAGTACTTTGATCAGTTTAACATTACTTCTTTTTTTTCTTTCATGAAATTTTCGATTTGTTGGTTTACACCTTTCAAGTGAAAGTTATCTTCAATACCTAATGGTTAATAATAGATATAGTCAAGTTAATGGTTTCTTTTTCTTCGTCTATTAGCCAGTCTGCAGAGCAGTTTGCTCTCTTGCACTCAATGTCAGATACACTGGCATTGTTATTCTGGGTTTTCCTTTGTGTTTTTTTTTCCAACCCCGCAGCTCAAGAGAGTTTTTGGCTCTGCGCCCAGCACCTGTGAGTTGTACTCCGGGATTGGGCTGCATTGAGTCAGGGCTGAGTTGTGCAGTGGTGGGGCTTACCTATGGTCCAATCTCCGCCATCCACAGAGCTCTCCAAATGGTTATGACACTCAGTTTAGTTTTTTAGATTCTGGGAATACCCTGTGGAATTGTCACATTCTGGATCCAGGCCCCTTTACGACTTTACACCCACCCATCTCCATGCATACCAACACCAGAGCCCCCCCCCCCCCCCCCCCAGCAGGAGCTGCGCAAAACCTCTATCCAGGGTAGTGCAATCTGGACCTCTGTCGAACAGCACATCAAAGGGGGGTACAAGTTTTACGTGCTCGGGTTATACCCAATGCACAACCCACTATTAGTCGCCTTTTACTACATGGAAGTGGGATTTAGCAGTGGGGTTATTCTTTCATCTGGTCGTTACCAGGACCCCGATACCCACACGGGGGAAGTAAATGGCTTATGACTTACATGGGATCATGTGGCAGACACAATGCACAGTTGGTCTTCTGATTTCTAAGCTTCAAAAGAATGCTGGGATGGCTCAGGGGACATTACTGGATAGACCACCCATGCATGGACCAAGAACTATGTGTTGTTACTGCAAAGACCTTGATTTTTATAACTTTCAAATGGTCCGTCTCCATACTTTTCAATTAGCCATTGTCCTATAATACTTCATTTCTTCAGCTGTTTCATGTACCTCCTGATTCACAAATTCATTTTTAAAAAGTTCTTTAATTAGTTTATGGGATCATTTTCATTATTAGTTATATATTTTTCACAAGACAGTCCCTTGTTTTATTTTCTGAATATGTTTTTTGTTTTTGCTGTTTGTTAATATATTTGACTGTATTCATTGTATCACTGCAGACATGCAAATGTAAAGGAAACCATTCCTATAGCTGTTCAGATCTTAAATTGTGAAGAGAATCTTGGGTAAGTCAAAACATTGTAAGTTATAATAACACTGTATACAATTTTGAATAGAACCTTTTATTATATACTAGTAGGTATGTGCCCGGTCCTCCGAACAACTACAAAGTTTATATTCCGAATATGACACGAATTTAAACGTGAAGGAATTATTTATTTGCCTGCTACAAAGTTAATTACCCATTAAAACATAGTCTTAACAATTTAAACATTGCCCGCTCCAAATTACGACACAAATTAAATAGCAGGTATGTGCCCGGGTCTTCAAACTGGCTAAAAGTTATGTTTACATACACTCTAACTACTCAAGCTGTTATAATGAGATTGCCCGCAACAACTACAAAGTTTATATTTTGTATACGACACAAATTTAAACGTGAAGAAATTTTTTATTTGCCTGCTATAAAGTCAATTCCCCATTAAAATCATTACCCATTTTAACAATTTAAAAATTGCCAGCTACAAATTACGACACAAATTAAAACGTGAATATATTTTGTTTTATTCATTCATAAAGTACATTAGCAAACATTTAAACCAACTTATTTAACATGAATACGCAAAATTTGATGACGTCTTAAAAGAAAGCCAGCTAACCCTCCCTGTGCAAAGTTTGATGACGTCATAAAAAAAAAACTCAACGCGTCCTTTTTTCTTAGTTTTTTTTTAGCGCGATCGATCGAATAATGAATCATTATCATGATAAAAAGTTGGACTGGCATTTTCAAAAAGAAACCAACATTTGTCTTACTATTGTTGTTTTTTGACCAAACGGACCACTGGGGTCATTAAAAAAAAAGTAAAACCTTGACAGTGTTCTCCGAAGTAACACAAAGAATATTTGTACCAAATTCCATGTCATTCTGACCAGTATTTAAAAAGATTATGCGACATGTACATACCCACATACCCACACATTTTGAGATTTATATATATACTAGCCGGTATGTGCCTGGTCCTCCGAACCGGCTAAAAGTTATGTTTACATGCACTCTAACTACTCAAGCAGTTATAATGAGATTGCCCGCAAAAACTAAAAATTATATATTTCGTATACAACCCGAATTTGTTACTTGCCTGCTACAAAAAAAAAATTACCCATTAAAACCATTACCCCTTATAACAATTTAAAAATTGCCCGCTATAAATTACGTTAATTAAATTAAAACGTGGATATATTTTTTTTTTCTTTGTTCTATTCATTCATAAAGTACATTAGCAAACATTGAAGCAAAGTTAATTTAAAATACGTCATTAATAAAAAGACCGCTAGCTATCTCTGCGCGAAATTTGATGACGCAATACAGAAATAATCTCTTTTTTGTTTTTTGTTTTAGCGCGATCTATCGAAAAACTATAAAAAGTTGGAACGGCAATTTCAACATGAAACCAAAATGTGTCGTTTTATTCTCGTTTTTTGACCAAACTGACCACTGCGGTCATTTACATTTTTTTAAAAACTTGACAGTGTTCACCGCCGTAATGCAAAGAATATTTGTAGCAAATTTCATTTCATTCTGTCCAGCATTTAAAAAGATTATGCGGTATGTACACACATATATACATACATACATATCCACATACATATTCCTTTTGAGATTTATATATATATGATATGATATGATAACACTGGATTCAACACTGCAGAGAGATAAATTGAAAATGTTATAAAGTATGGCTAGGATATTGTAAATTTATCATGCAAATCAGATAAGTTGCTTTTGTTTGGGGGTAAAATATTTTTCAAAATGTGGTTTAGAGGCACATTGGAAGTGTGTTGTTATTCTATTAAGTCTCTCATTGAGACTAATAGTACCAAATAAAAATGACTGTAACAATAGGTACTGGGTGATAACTCTAAACAGGTCAGAATTTCGTCAGAATGAGAGATTGTGTTGGATTGGGCCCTAAGGTCACGATAACTTTAGAAGGATGAGAAATCTTTACTTTCTCCATCAGATATCCCTATCCATATAATTGCCTCAAAATAATGAACAGGCCTTCCTGCTCTTATTTCTAGGGAGTAACGATGTTCATAGGGGAGGGGGCTCACCAATGTCCACCCCACGGCACGACAATAAGGTACCATCTCAGAAGCTACATGCACTACACTGGTGCATTGCCCTAGGATCATTATCGTGGTGGCTCGCCTGTATACCTGCACTGTCACCAGGTAGCACAAATCCCATACTATAGGTATGGGCAGCCAGGCCCCAGGGTGGGGGTTGAGGTGGGGATTGCTGCGCACAATGCTTCCTCCCCACTGAGGCTCAGAGCCTCTCAGCAGTGCAATGAGAATTCAAATGCGCACCAGTGGCTGTGCCCCATGTGTTAGCTGACCAGTGTGCTCTTGATGCAAGCATACTGGTGATTTCCACATTTTGCCAGTGATGAGGGGCATGGGTACAGAAGTGGATAGCCCTATCAGAGCTGGCTAGAATATAGTATAGTATTACAATAATGTTAAACCAATAACAATATGATTACAACTGCATCCTGTGTATTGTATATTTGTGATTCAAGTTCAAAATTTTTATGTGACAAATTCTTTCATTTCTTGTCAGATGTATAGTATAAATGTGCACCTTTCAAATCTGAAGAAAAAACATTATCTGAATAGAACAAAGGTTTAGAACTTCCAACAATTTTAGTTCTACTGTACCTACGTTATTATATTCATATTAAATAGTTTTCACTAGCTTCCGACGATCAGTGTTATACTGTGCAAATGTTATTGAATTTATATTTTACATTGTTCTTAGAGTGCATGAAGTTTTGTTGTTGATAGCACGGAAAATAGGCACCACAAGAATCTACATGCCGCCCTGCGAGCTGGTCTGGAACACTTCTGGGGGCATGGGTGCCGGGGACCTAAAGAAGGCCATCGCCGCCCGCCTGTCTCTGCCACTGCACGATGTGGCTATCGCCAAGTACAACCCTGAGAACTACACCTGGAGTGTCCTGCGAGACCAAGCTCAGGTTAGTTCCCATTTTTTTAAACTTGCAGCAGAGTTTAACCAGCATACCACAGGAGTTCATTTTACATTTTAATGGGCTTTTCTACACAGACACTCAGTTAATGTTTATACAAAAAACAACGTTATTTAATAGACAAATTATTCTTAGAAATAAGTTTGAAAGTTCATGCCAAGTTCAGCGGAGTCAATAAGTATTTAAGAGTTAACTCTGCACTATTTGTTTCTGTTGAAAGTTTGGTAGGGAATTTCTTTGCATGTCATTGTTAATTCATTATTTGATATCTGAAGTTTGATTTGTTATAGAACAGGGCAGTGATTTTCAATGCCACGCGAGAAACCTCCAAAAGATGTATTTTTTTATATTGATTTTCCGCTTCTGAATGAGGAAAACTGACTGTTGAAGCCGATGTCTCTGAATGACATAGCGAAACATTTCAATGAGTTGAAAGCATTTACACAGACGGGGTCAAACAGCAGTTGAACTGTTAGACCACTGGAATGGATTTCCTTATTTCTTGATTGAAATCAATTTTAAAACATTTAACTATATGTACTTCCCTTTATTAAGACATATATTAAGATATATAGTTGGGCTTTTTAGTATATAGTTCGAAGCACTCAATGTGGAGTTTTCTAAACAAAGGCAAGACTTTCAAATTCATTGACTAATTTTTTCATGCCTCATCAAGCCTAACTGGCTAGATCTTACTACAATCTTTTTATATGTATTTTAAGTGGAGGGATATTGACGATTTTAAATCGCAGCCAGTTGAATTTTAAACATCCAAAAACAATGGGCATCAAAATGCCAATTTGCTGGAAAATCTGGAAGGAAGATGCTTAGGAAAGTTATCTGCTATTCTCAACTGTCAGGCATTCATTCGCTCTTCTTTCAGCTTTTGGTTCAACTTACACTTGTGAACTGTACTTATTGCACATGAAAGCTGTGTTAAGCATTCAACAAGGTCAATTAAACTTCACTACTCAGAAATGACTAAATATGTATCTGCCATTATAAATAAGCAAATAGCAGGACAAGGCGCTCATTAATTGACACAGACTAATTACATTTAAAAGAGTTTTTATGCTCATCTTCTATAATTAATCATAAATATAAGCAGTGCTTTTTTTGTGACGGTATGCACCGGTACACGTACCGGCACCTCTTTCAATGTGGGGAAAAAATTATTACTTTTCTTGTATTTTAACGTTTATTACTAATTTATTATATTATTAATTTGTTAAAATTGAATTATTTTTAAATTGCGCGCAATAAGAATTAAAATATAAATTGCGAAACTGCTTTAAAAGTTAGGCAATCCATCACTGAGTACCGGCACCTATTTTTTTTACAAAAAAAGCACTGAATATAAGTCATTCTGAAACAAAATTTGTTTTAAATTAATTTAATAAATATAAGAGACTTTTAATAGCATTATATTATTCAGTTGTTGTAATTATTAGGCTAATGTTAAAAAGATATTTAATGTTAAATGGACAAACAACAAATGCAGAAAACATTTATTTACAAATGTTTATCATAAATTAATTGTATCTCTCTAATTAAATCTTGTAATTAATACCATAATTCTGGAATTATATAAAGAAATAGTTATTAATCAGTAATATTTGTTATATAACAAAACATAACGTGTTTGGCATCACTATTGAATCAAATTTAGAAACTTTTTTTTTTATTAAAGGGAGATAATTAACCCGTTTTATTTGCGTTGATATTTCTAATATTATGTTACTTATTTTTCTTGAAAATTCTTGTATAAAAGATTAAATGGCCTACAACTTATAACTTTATAATGACCAAACTGTAAAAAGTAGTTGAAAATTATATAATTATTATGTGACTAAAAATTGTATGCACAATTTCTGAAACATTGCATTAACTACCCAGTTTGTATGAATACTACGTATCAATTCCTCATTACAAATATTATTTTTTTTAATGCACAATTAGGTTTGATCAAATAAAAGTAAATCTCCAGTTATATCTGAGAACAAAATAATTATGATCATTATTAGCAGTTGCTAGATCCTCATCTTGACAGCCAAATGATAATGTGTACAATATAATTACCATGAATGTGAAAGTTTAGAAATAAAGTATTATATTTGGTATAAATGCAAATAAAAGGGATGATAATCACTAATATATGTCTTATATAAAGTAATTAAACAAGTATAATAGAGCAGGTTGACATTTAGGCTATTGGAACGCTGAAGGATTTAGAAATGCTAGTTTTGGCACACCATTAGCAAAAGGTTGCCGACTCATGTTATAGAACATAAAAGGAATGTTAATGAGCACAATGTTGTTTTCCCCAGAAAGCCAATAAAAATAAAGGCAAAAAGAAAAGTTCTGGCAGCAAGACAAATGTAAGACAAGCACCTTACTATGTCCAAGATGGAGATCTGATAGGTGTTAAGGTGAGTTACACACCTGAGTTGGCACCTGTTCACTGAAATATTTTACTTTCTGAGGTTTACACTACACCATGGTACAAAAATGGATTTATATCAGTTTGATCTAGTGACCTATCAGGGCTCCTAGTGTTACACCAGTTCAGTTCCTGGTTCAAATCTTAGCTGATAAGAATTGTAGTATGTCTAGAATCTGGAGTTTGTTACTTCAAAGTGCTGAGGGTCAACTTTTTTGGATGGCAATAGCGTACACAATGCCTTGGTCACCCACCGACAGTGATCAAGTTCATGTTATTTGTTTTATAAACGTTTATCTTTAAATAACTTTTTTTTTTTTAAGTGTTGTACTATTTTTACCTTTTTACTGTAAATAAAACCATGTTTTGCACAAATTTTGGCACGTTTATATCATATTTTAAAAGTTTCATGCAATGATAATTTTAACAGTATTAGATTCCTATTCTAAATGTAATAGATTCTCATTCTAAAATTCTTGTTGTTAAATCCAGGTAGTAAATTATTTCAGTGAGTTACCTTTGAAGGGTACTTTTAAAATTGGTTTAGGAAAAAATGGGGCTGGCCATTGTGCGGGTCTATGCTATCCCTTCGCACCTAAAATGGCAATGCCAAAACGTCCTGCTTCACTACTCATTTATACCCCATGGTGATGGAAACTGATGGAGGCTGCTATTGACGTCTTATGAGGTGTGACCTTTTCTAATGGAAGATATTATGTACTTCCGGTGAAATTTCACGCTATTTTCGTAAACAAAAACCATGCTTTTGTTGGTGTTTTGACAATTGATTTCAACCTTGACAGCCAGTTCTGGTCTTTTAGAAATATTCAAAAGCTATAAGATTAGTTATGAGGGATCCGTTTTAACATAAAAAATGAGTATGCGATAATTAATGCTCAAAGTGTTAGTCACGTTAGGTTAAATTTAGCTTTATTTATAAAATAAATAAATCAAGAGTTGCGTCCTTGGTAATTAAAAAAACACAATGCTTAGATTCATAAAAACGAAATTTCTTTTGCATCAAGCAATTAGTTTGGGATTTTAAATAAATGATTATTCAAATCTGACATTCACAATCCAACGTTTTGTTTTGGCGACATCTTTTGGAAATGAAATAAAATGTAATCCTCGACATCTTTTATTAAATCCAGTAACACAGCACCCAGACATTTTTTTTGTTTTGTTTTGAATCAAATGATCGAACGGGACTGGAAATGTTTTTTTCTTTGACCTTTCATACATGCATAATGGTTAAGACTTGTCAATGGGTCCCAATGGTCTGAAAAGGATACTTTGCCATTATATTTTAACCATATCAGAAAATTCACTTTTGTGGAAATAATTGTGACGCTATTGTGTGCATATAAAAACATATCTCCTTGTGTCTATACTTCATTTGTACATCAATGGTTTGTACATGCATGTACAGCTGCTGTCATTGGACAAGGGAGTCATAGAAGCTGATGATTTTGCTACACAGGAAGATCTCAACCATCTCCAGCAGCTGAAGTTTATTGCAGAGGAAAAGAAAAGATTGTGAGTAACAAGCAATTGAACAACTTTTTTTTTTCTCTTTGCTTTAGTCTGGTGGAGATTTCCTAGGATAAAAACTAAATGCTCTCTTCTCTGAAAGTACAGATAAAGATAGTTACCTTTTGACATCTGACCTTTGACATCTAACTTTGACACCTTTTCCCCCAAATGCCCATTCATTGAATTTCGTGCATATTATGGTTTTGTTTCTTATCAGGGCATGACCTATATTTGACTTGTGCATTTTCATGCCTGACCTAAGATTCTGACAATTGATATTTGTTAAAGCTGTCTAGTAGTTTGACCCCACCCAGTAGAATGATGTAATATATTGATTGTAGCTTACTGTGCCTGAGGTTTTCATTTTAGACGAGAGCTTGAGTTGTAATATGTATTTATTTTTCTCCATTTCAGACGAGAGGAAAAAAAGATGACATCACAGGATTGTTTTACGGCTTCTCGTCGCCAGGAAGTTCCTCTGACAATCAAAGTTGATAAGTTTTCTTGAGACGTGTTGTGCTCTAGATCAATATTTCCGTTATTTTTTTTTATTCAAATGTTTTGGATCTGTCTGTGTTTGCAATCAAATTTTGTTATGTAACAGGAGATGTTGTTGGAACAATAAAACTAGAAGCTTTTTGAAATGCTCAGGGTGATGTGATGCCATGTGTAATGGCTACACAGGACATTCTAAGTAGTGTGCTGAATGTCATGGGTGACCTACATCTGATGTCTTCTTGTGTCATTGTAGATGTGTGTGTGTGTGTTGTTTATAAAGTAATGCTTTAACATAATAATGTTATGTCGGTGCTGCATACAGTGTGTAGGAGGTTCTCTGGGATGTCAATGCTCTAGCCATTGTGTGTAAATGGTTATGTAAATGTGTAAATGACTTCTCCCTCTGTGCTGCTCCTGGGATATGTCAATATGGCAGCGGTGGCTTAGATTGCCGTTCCCAGTTGTCTCGGGCTTGAATCCAGGTAAAAATGAAAGATCTTTTTCCATCACTCTTGAGGCTATCCAGCTCTGATGGATACATAAGCATTGGTCAGGGGAAGCTAAATTGGCCTGGTACTGTGATGGCCACACAATCCCCTTTTATGCAGTGGCCACAGAAATGAGTAAATCACTATATGTTGTTGTTTTTTTCTTTGTGAATGCCTTTATTTGTTGATTACTTGTGCTGCTCTCCCTTCCCCTTTCTATATCAATGTATTTCTCTAATCTGTCAACACATCCGTGTCAAACAACACAATGCTTTGGAAAACAAAAGGTTTACAGTAAGCAAAGTAAAAGTAGTTAAGTAATACGGAATCCAGTCAGACCAATAGATCCATAGAACTGGTGAAGCATTTTTCACCAGTTTCAGTGGCCACAGTATACTAGCAGATTCCGCGACCAGCACAACGCCAGGTCACCTTTACTTTTCCCCAACTAATGTCAGGTATCTATCAGAGCAGACCAGACTCCAGGGACACCTGGACAAAAAATTGTGTGTTACAAACACACCAGCTGATATGTCTGCTGCTCGGCCACAGTGTCATGTTTACACTTAGCATAGGACCCAAAAATCTACTCTATGCATCCTGTTCATTCTTGCAGCAATGTTTGTTTTTTTGGGTATTTGTGATCCAATGGTTGTATCTTTTGTTTTCACCACTTGAAATTTTTGTTTTCATTCCCCTACGGCAGGGGTCGGGAACCTTTTTTCTGAGAGAGCCATGAACACCACATATTTTGAAAAGTAATTCTGTGAGAGCCATACATTATGTTTAAAACTAAAAATTCAAGTAAATGTGTGCATTTTGTGTAATTTAAACACTAAAAGTACAATAATTATGTCTCTGAATTCTTCTGATGCTGAGCTGCAGTAGAGTTTAGCTCATTTGTAGAATGAAATATTGATATGCGATTAATATGTAGATCAAAAAGTCTAAAAAAACATTTTTTTTACTAATCGAACATTTGTCTGCGAGCCAGATGCAGCCATCAAAAGAGCCACATCTGGCTCGCGAGCCATGGGTTTCCGAACCCCTGCCCTGGTATGCCAAGATATTTGCTGGTCATCACAAGCATTATTTTTTTTTTACTTATTATTTAAATTTCATTTTAAGTTTCTCTGCAATGCAAATGAAAGGAAAAAATATTAAGATTTAGATCTCTTGCTTTCATACATACAATGGATTTTGTTTATTCTAGCCGAGGAATGGATCTTATTAGGGAAAATTAAATAACTATACTGGTGCAATGTGCAATGAAGTGACTGGACGTGTCAATAATAAAGTAGTTCTAAGCTTAACCAATCATGTTCTAGAGCTGAATTAAAAAATACTAATCTAACTCGGGAAAAAAAAAATAATTTTTTATTATCTGCAGATAGAAACATTTGATGGAATGCGGTCTTGTTCCTTTTGTATGTCTCAATTTGTATGGACAATTTTGCAGGTCTAAGGAGAAAAATTGTGCATGCATAATTAATCCTATACTCGATCCTTGTTGATTCTGTGCCATAAATGTTTTAAACACATTCTGATTTTATTTAGCTCTACAAAGTTTACAAAGAACTGTTCAGTTATTATTTTATTATTTTATGACTACAAAAGAAAGGTTTAAAAGTAAATTTAAAGGTGTTAAACAACTTTGTCTGTTCAAAAAAAACAACAACTGCAATTCATTATTATTAGAAAAAAAATAATTGTTCAAATATATTTTTTATAATTCCTGGCATATTTCTTTGCTCAAATTGGGGATAAAGTTTATTATAAGAAAAGCAAAGTCCAGTACAATATAAGTACAGTATAAGTCCAGTACAATATGTATTTATTGTTTTTTATCATTAGTTGAAACAAAAATGGGTCGTTCCATTAACGACAAGATTGAATTAAAAATTGAATTATCAACTAGTTGTTACTGACAAAATGTGCATCACCATCAAAAACGTATACAATATAAACTATACAACTTGTACCTTCAAATGTTTGCAAATTATTAGTTATGGAGATGAATGCCCTAATTGATTTCGTGTATAAAATATTATTTGACTTTTTTTTTATAATGTTTTTTTTTAAATTAACAGTAATTAAAAAAAAATGAAACAAAGCAATTTATTGAATTATAATTTTGTGATGATTAACTGCAACCAACATTGAAATAGTGTGACAGGTCAAAATGTCATTAAAATCAAGGATTTGAAACTATTTAGTAGTTGGAACCTAGACTGTTGTGTTGCACTTCCATTTCACTGAACATTATTCCGCTCAGAAACTTCAGTACAATGCAAGTGCAAGATAAAAAAAATTTCTCACACAGATGTTTTTCTAAAATATGACGAATAAATGTGCACAATATATGACTCATCGCTTTGTTTATATATATATATTCCAGAAAATTTAGAGCTACATGGATATGCTGAAGATCATGCCTTAGGTCTAAAGATATAATTTTTACCTTCCAAAAATGAACCCAACGCTATTTCAACACTTTAAAAAATTTGCAAGACAAATCAAACTTTGGGTGGATGGCAACAGACTAAAAATGAGCACATCAAATACTGTTTAGGGTAAAACCATAGACTATATATAATACACATGGACCGCTTGCTTTAGTTTTTTCTGCTCTTGTCTTTTTGTTTTGTAATTCCCGATTCTAAATAAAGTAGTTGCTATACAAGTTCCGTTTTATTAATCATATCAGAAACAAATGTAAATCTGCAATATGGAATCTGCAGAGAATAAAAAGTATTAAAAACATTCTAACATAAGAGACATTATTCGTAGGCCTGGTAATCTCTCAGACTGCAAACTCTCTCAGACTCTGTACATAGGAATAGGACTGCCAGAGTGTGGCTTAAAAAAAAACTACAAAGGGTCCAAAACAAGTCTGTAAAAATTGTTCTCAACAATGAAGGAAACGCAACAACATGTCTAAAGAAATTGCACTGGCTACTTATAACACTTAAAATAAAATTCAAAGTTCTGACTATGCTCTATAAAAGCTTCATGGTCAAATCTCCACAGTACACCAGATCCATGGTTGAGCTACACACATCAGAGAAAACTGGAAGTCGTTCAAACAAAATTCATCAACAACACAAGGTTCCGAAAGTAAAAAGAAAAACATTTTACAGCGTCGTAGCACCTCTGTGGTGGAACGAACCTCCGAACAGTATTAAACAAGCGGATAATATTGACATTGTTTTAACAAAATTAAAATCATACTTATTCAATTTATTTTAATGTAAAGCGCATTTGAAGGCTAATTGTTTTGAATAGCGCTATATAAATGATGTAATTTTGTTTCAAGCAGAAATTAAATCTTATAAAAAAAAATGTTTATTTAATTATTTGTTTAAATTACACGTAGGCCCTACACTCTATACTCTATACCAATGCAGGAAGTATTGATAACCTTATCGCATAGCAGCAAATTATAGCCTAGTGTTGACAAGACAATGGAGAGGGGAGATAATTCTATAAAATATAAGTTTGTTCATCTCTTATAGCCCTTGTTATTTTTTAAAATTTCGCCGCTGATAATACTGATATCATCAACTGTCACGTCATGTCACTTCCGTCACTGAAACTAAATATTGTTCAGAACTTTTATTTTTTAGGTATATAAAATGTATGAAGTGCTCCTGGTTACGTTCACAAACATTTAACTATATTTTGTCTGATTGACTTAGGGGCCTACATATCTGATCGATCGTTTTACTGTGTTCAATATGAGACGCGATGCTCTATTAACCTTCATATAGAGCCTACACACTCACGTTGCTATTTATACTTTAGCTAACTAAACCATAATTTCTTATATTCACAGTAGTGAGAATTGTTTTTATAACGTTAACATTAGCAGAGCCGGTCCTGCGATGCGCGAAGTCCAAGGGTCTCTATGTCAAATCTTTTGGTTCCTTTGTCTAGCTAGTAAAGCAGAGGTCATTATAGTCCGTGGTCAGTCATTACATGTAAGCTCTTGGTCCTTACTGAATTCTTGATTCAATGTAAGCAACATCATGCTTTCTTTCACGTTGTTGTATCCTTCCATATAAAAAAAATACAAACCAGGTATGGAAATTGTCACATCTGTCCACTTGGTGAGTAAGAGAAGTTGTTAAACTTTCACTTCATTGGACTATGCGAAATATTTCGTGGTACCTTTTTGAAAACATTTCTCTTTTTAATTAAAGACAACGTTGTTTGTAAACAACTTTCACATAAGGCTAAGTCACGGGGGAGGGGGAGATACATTAATAGTTTTTATGGAGAAACGAGCGATTAAATATATAAAGACTCTAGCTAAGATAACATTGCAAAAGTAAATCGTCTATACTATAACCATTCCGTACGTATAATGCTAACTTGGGTGTGCCGCTAATGAAGGTGAGAAAGGCTATTACTATCACTATCACCATTGAAAAAAATTATGCAGACCCCTAAAATGAATAGGCCTACAGTAGACTCTATATTTTTTTATATGATACATATGAATGAGTACAGTTCATACAACCAAATTAGAATTTAGAAAGTTTGAAATAATCTTCCCCTTTTTTTCCAATTGCATAGTGCAAAAGATCTATGGTACTACAAAGTGATCTAAACTGAGATGAGCAGTTTCACGATTCACGACTATTGATATGTTGGTGTCACGTTTTGGCTGCGAGTCGGTGTGAAACTTGGCACATGGTGCAGATAAGCAAATTCATGACATCCGTTCATTTGCAAGTTGGCTGGCCAAATAGAAAGGATAAAAAATAAATACAACAATAAATAAAAAAAAACTATACGACACATGTTTGTTTATATTTGAAGCCTCAAGAAACTTGATATTTTATTTTCTTGCATAGAGACAATTGGTCCGTTTCATATTATCATATAGACTACCATTATTGTAGGTATATTGGAGAAAAAATAAGACATTTAAATAAAACAACTTTTTATTGCAACTCCGTATTGCGTTATTCTTACGTTATTACATCTTTTGTTCAACAAACTATTTTCATTTGTTTCTAAATTCTAAGAAAACAATTTTTTTTTACTGTAGCCTAAAGGGTCCAAATATATTCATGTGAAAGTAAAGTAGGCCTACCCGTCGGACCAAATTTATCCATAGGTCCAGTGTAGCAGCCTTTCTGTGGCCACGGCATACTAGGTGATTGTGTGGCCAGCACTAGATTCTATGCACAGGCGCCTTTACTTTACCCCATGTCAGAGCTGGGTAGACTCAGGGACACCCTCCAGACCCGGGAAAAAAAATCCAAGCCTGCACCAGGATTCGAAAACAGGACCTTCGGTACGCTAGCCGAACGCGCTGCCGCACGCCACCTGTGAGAGGGTCAAACGCAAATTTGTAATTTAAAAAAAAAAGACAAATTCCATAAGGGGATGCTTATTGTGGTCGCTTGTATAGCGCATCACGTCATGCTGTCACACTTAGCAAATGTGGATATTGTCCGAAAATTTGCACTAATTCTGATTCATGCATCATTATCCATGGGTAGTGTTTAACTCTTGTTTGTTGCTTCAGAAACAGTAACAATAATTAAAGTAAGATTCTAGGCCTATATTACCAAGTACTGAGTACACAAAGAGAAATTTACGAACTTAAGAATATGTCATCGTCGTTTAATTGTCAAACGAATTAACAAAGCGTGTCGGCTTACTATCTAGCAGCCTATTACATAGAGTAGGCGGAATTAGCGGTCTAGAACTAATCCATATTCATCTTTTTGGCTGGCAACTATTTTTTTTTAATCCTTAAGATCAGGGCATGCGCGAATTGATTGGTTACTCTGGCAACTAAAATATGTATGCCCACACAAGTAGACCTAAGTGAACGTGCTTATATGTTGGAATATAAATCTATATCCGTATTCTTCTTGTTGTAAATTGAATGTAATGCTTTATTTTTTTTTTTAAGTAGTAGGCTTATTTCCAGTGCTTTTTTTTTGTGACGGTACGCACCGGTACGGCGTACCGGCACCTTTTTCAATGTGAGGAAAAAAAGTATTTATTTTCTTGTACTTTAACGTTTATTATTAATTTATTATATTATTAATTAGTTAAAATTGAATTATTTTAAAATTGCGCGCAATAAGAATTAAAATATTAAATGCGAAACTGCTTTAAAAGTTAAGCAATCCATCACTGAGTACCGGCACCTATTTTTTTTACAAAAAAAAAGCACTGCTTATTTCTATCTACGAATACAATAAAAAGACTTAAAAAAAACTTTTATTGCGTTTATAAGACCAAAAAAGGCAAATGTATGTATTCCATGGTCCATAGTTTGCCTAGGCCTCCTTGCTATAAAGGCAATAGGGCCTACCACATTATTGTTTTTTTTTTTATCTATTCCGTGTTTTGACCTTCTTTGCGGCATTGTTAGTAGAGGTCAATTATTCAAAGTGACCACTAGAAGGGTTTTCGTGATTCAAAAAAGCTACTTGTCCCCTTCAGCTCTCACCGATCTGCTAGTATTGGCGCTAAAGTCAGAGGCACGTAGTAGCAACATGTGAAAGGGATTGGGGGGGGGGGGGGGGAATACTACATGTGCCAAACAGCTGGGTGTCGTTTTAATACTTCAACAACTTCCTGTGAATTGGCTTACACACAATGGAGAACACGTGTGTACGAATGTAGACCCTAAGTGTGTGTAAGGGCCCAGTACAATTTCTTTCCTATCGAGTGGACAAGAAAGGAGAATACTTAAGATGTCTGATACAGTATTTAGGCTTATTTCCTCCAAAATAAGACTGGGCATTTAGTTATTGCTTAGTTCTGCCACAAGGACATTTTTCTTTGTCCTTATTGGTTCATTCAGCAGAAGCGCAATTAGATTACTAGATCTAGATCTAAACCTTGATGTGTAATATGTTTTGTTTAAAGTAATAATTTTCAATAAAATTAATTTATATAATCAAAAGTATAAGAAGATTGACAACATAATCTGATGCGTAGTCTTATCAACAGAACGTAGGATAAGCAAGGTCTGCAAGATAAGTGTAGCTTACGTCTGATGGGTAGGTTATCTGACATCACTTTGATCTTGGGGGAAAGTAAAAGAGGCTGGCATTTGTTGTCCACACTTCCAAGGCCATCGTAAATACACACTGTAAGCTGGGATAGTACAAGATTAAATTGATTAATAATGTCCAAAATGAATATATACTTTATTGATCTCAATAAATTCAATAATATTGAATCAAATCAGAACTTGATCATTTAGCCTACATATATTTTAACATACCTAGGCCTACATATTATTATCCTATACATAGTCATACATAATAATTATTATCCTAATTATTAAATTCGATAGAGTATTCAATCAATGTGACAAGAAGTTACCAGACATCACAAACATAACTTATTGGTAACAAATGTGCAAATATTAACGATTTTTATCATTGCCACTTTTTTTTGTTACGTGTGTTAATTTTCGATTTGCGATTTTCACAAAGCAATTCCTGGACTAACAAGGGTACCTAATCCCATTTTGTTATGGGGCCCTTTAACACCTCTTCAATAAACTTTCTCCACATGGCTAGACGAAGACATGTCAGAAGGTAAAAAATCATCTTATCTAATAAGAATCAGGCGCTACTTCTGTACAGAATCATTTTACACCATACGCTTATACTGGTTTGAGTCTAAACTTTGCATTTGATCAGGGTTTAAAATTTTTTGTTTTCCTTTCTTCGCTAATCAGGCAACCCGTCCGTATCCTGCTTGGCAATTAGGTTTATAGTTTATAGGAATGTGTCCTTTTGCTAAATTATTTGGGCTTCTGCTCACGTCGCGGCATTCCTCCGTTGTTTTTTGATATAGTGATATAGAACATGCGCTGTCTAGCTCATTCTATAAAGACGATTATTGCGTCCTACGCTCATCCGTGGTCCGAGTCAAGTCTTGCATCTTTATTAATGTTTAAATGATGGTTAGTTACTGGTTTTCCTGGTTTGTTCAGGCAACCCATTCCATGCCCGAATGCCACTCGGATGATATACTTTAGATTAAATTATATTATTATGATACAGTGATATAGGCTATAGACTATAGATGATATGGAAGACAAGATTCAAACATTATCGAAAGCTTACAGTATTCTAAATATTACAAAGACATACATGTCCCTAGATTGATTCAAGTTCCGATAATTACTAGAGTAGACATCATGTAAAGGAAAAGTAAATTTTAAACCGATATTGTGTTAGCATTACCATACCCGTAAGCTCCCTTCCCCCATGTCGTGGTTATGGAATTTTGCCCAAGGTCGACAAAGAGGTCAAGTTTTCTCATTAATGTTTCTACTAGATAAGTTGATAATATGTACATAAATGTATGATTATGCAATGTTAGTTTGCCCCTTAAACAGAACAAACAATAGCTACTAGGCCTATATATATACAGTCTACAGCAATATAATGTATTATTCCAAGGTCAAAATCTCCGTGTGTTGTGGCGAGTCCAGTCAATAAAAGCTGACCAACTAACACACAACCAACCCTTCTCCGCCCTCACTGGTTTCACCCCCACACCTACTCTCGAACTTCACACACTTCACACCACCCCAGAGACCCCCCCCCAAACCTCCACCCATCTCCCCTCCCCTTTCCGCCAAGCTTCTTGGTCTAACACTTAATTACCCCTCTTCAGTTCTTTCCCCCCTCCCCCCCCCCCCCCCACTCTCGCACCACGAGGCATGAAATGCGTGGCATCTGGTTTAAGGAGAAGAGTGGGGTGGGTGGAAATGAGGCGGATTTTACGTAACAATGTCCGGTGAAACACAAAGCCCCATGCGGTCACCACAGATCTCGGCCATGTGGCTACATTTCTTAGCAGGGTCAAAATAAAAAAAAATTAACTTTTATTTTTTTAGGGAAGGAGGGGCGGTGGAGGGGTGTGGTAGGCGTATAGTAGGAGGGGGTGAGGTGGTTTATTGACGGTGGGAAGAGTGACATACAGTCAAGATAACGGTCGGAAGACACAGGTGCTATTTTACAGTCCGTAGTTGAGGTGTGAGATTACGGTGTACGAGGTAATATTTCAATACTCGCTAGCGATGAACTTAGACAAACAACGTCATTCAAATACATGACAATACAGAACACAGGTCAATATACGAATTTATACATTATAATATAATATACTAGAGAAATATAGGCCCGCGCATTACAGGAAACAAAGGGTTTTAAAATTGTAAAGTATTACAACTTGTAAGTTGGGGCAAATGTCATCTATATATATAAAAAGACAGTGTTAAGCCCCGCGAGGATCCCCATTGGTCAATTTGAAAACACGTGTGTCACTGACCTATCTAGGCCTAGCCCAATATACCGTCTAATAATTTTTCACATCGGACATGTGTCTTCGATAGCTCAGTGGTAAACGTAGTGGACTGCTATACGGCCGACCAGGGTTCGAGTCTCCAGTTAGACTATACTTTTTTTTTTTCGACAATTAATTTTTCAAACTTTTAAAAACAAAAGACATTGTAAATCTATAGGCAATATAGATTTTGTTAAATAAAAATATTTGACTTTTTTTTTTTACACTATTACAATATTTATTTACTTTCCTAAAAGTATTCAGACAGTCCTTTTTTTTTTCACCCGGGCAACGCCGGGCAATGTAGCTTGTTGTATATAAGCCAGTGATTCCCACGGTGAGATTTCGGTTTTCTATGTCCACGAGGCGATGGAATCAATCATGTAAGACTGGTGGGGCAATGGGCAGAGAGAATTTTAATGTTTATAAAGTGGGGTATGGCAAACACACGCGTTGGGATCCACCAATATAGACAGCCCTCTCCAAATACACACACAAGTTCAAATTTAAATATATATATATATATATATATATATATATATATATATATATATATATTAATCAACGACCAGATTATTTTGAGGTTTATAAAAATAAATATTAGATTGAATAACCAGTAAAGACATATGTACGGTAAATATCACAAAGGTTGTAAAAATGTTGATTGCTGAAGATACAGACGCTCGAAATACACGTCAGAATGCTTACTGGTTAACAAAGAATGTAGGGTATATTTTACTGTTGGATTAAGTTAACAGCACACCGCCTTACCATTGTATGAACAGTTACGTCATCACTTAAATGACTCGCTCGACTATCACAAGTTCCACACACACACTGCCCCTTGGTCATAATCTTTTACCTTGACACCCTCTTGACCATCGCCCCTTCACCTTCTAGCTTAGCCAATCTTAGAACTTGGCTTGGTCAGTTTTCATTTCTTGCGCGTTCGCTCAAACACTCATACGTTTATGAACGAAGCAGTCTACTGTTAAATTTAAATGCATAGCCCAGCCTAGGACTCATTTCTAATAGTCTGTACTGCTTCACAGTTTGACTTTACGGATGACCAAAGGCGAGTGACTTATCTGGACACAGTGACCAACGTACGTTGACGAGGCAAGGCGGATAACTTGAGATATAGCCAAGAAGGTCACCCCAAACAAAGACGTTAGATCACCCATGGTCATCAGAGGCTTTTACCCAAGGGCAAGAGACGTGTGACCACCCCTTCGCCTCCTTCGTCCCAGCGGTAAAGTGGTGGGCCTTTCGTACTGATGTGTCAAACGGATTGTGCGAGGAATGGTAGATCACAGTAGATGGACTTACACGCAGCATAAGTTCTGACCAGTCAGCTGTGTACAACTCTCACATACATAATAATATATAAAATATATTACGTATGTTTATGTGGCCGGATATTGAATTCACTTAAAAGTCAAGTAAGTAAAACTATTTACTGTCTTATATTAGATAATAAATCATACAAGAGTAAGACGAATGTTATTGTTAGCATTATTGCCTTGACGAATTAGATAACATTACCCACCAGCGTGTAAAGAGCATAGACTGTTTTGTATAGTGTCTTGACTTTTTACTGTGGTATCTACTCAAATCTAAATTCTAAATAGTGTGTAAATCATAAATCCAAAGTTTATTTATATTTTATCAGACATACCAAGAAAATATATTAAAGATGATTAAAGCAGGCGTAAAAGTCTACACAATTATCAATTAATGGTTAACTGTGATTTGTCTGTTATATTTAATGTTAACCCTTCCCGCACCGACCTACTTCTATCTATGCTGCCTTCAGTTCCGCTATATACGCGCCCGGGACTGTAAGGGTTAACGAGACCCTTACTATTACATTATAACGTGTTTTAAGGGTTTAGACGTTGATACAATGAATAGACCTACCGTGTATTGAAGGTGTAATAATAATACATATATGTAAACTATAAGAAGTTGTAATAACTATCTATCACTGCCCCTACTCGTGATACCATAAAAAAGCGACTATTGTTTAGCATGGTTGGCTGGTGTATGTCTAAATTGTAAAAAGTCTTCTTTCCACGTAATGCATGATATAGGTCAGAGTAATTCTTCGTATCACCACCACACCACACCACGTGCCTGGGTGTAACATTTCTGCTTAACTTGGTACCGAATTTGTTTGTCGTTTAGCGAAGTTATACAATTAATCATGATCCTTTGACTGATAACAGTATTATAAAACTAATTTCACCATATATCTGTGATCGACTTTATTCGTCTTTAGTAATCAACCTACCCCCCTCCCCTCACCCTCAAATCGCTTCCTAAAGGTTTGAATAGGCTCACCCTTTTTTTTTATAAAGCTAGACGATTTTAAAATTGCAGCCCAGTTTTGTCTGCATCTAAATTTATCTTCCCCAAATTTGCCAAACTCAACTACACATCCAATAGTCCTACCTAATTATACAATTCTATAAAATGTAATTATAAGATAACATTTACTTTTCTAAACTGATTGAAACACACACAGCGGTAGGTCCATACAATAATTTGTATTCACATTTATTTTTTTTTTATTGGATAATATCGTTTTCATATAACCAAATATAATGGAGAAAAAAACAGTAAAAAAAAAAAAAGACTCTTTAAACACATCTTCTACGTTACAGACTACAGACGCTCCTTCAATACATAAAATGATTGCGTCCTACGCGTATCCGTGATTTAGATCTAGTCTTGCATTTTGAACAGGGTTTTAAAATGATGTTAAATTGTTGGTTTTCACGGTTTGTTCAGGCAACACAATCCTTGGGCGGATGTTAGACCAACTCGATAAAAAAAAAACCTTTTTTTTTATGCGTATCTACTTGCGTGTTTTTATCCAGTGTCTAACTGAAAATTATGTTATTTCGTTTTTGTTATGTATTTCTAAGTTACAATTTCATGTTGAATACTGTATTATTGCTACCTGTATTATTGCTACCTGTATTATTGCTACCTGTATTATTGCTACCTGTATTATTGCTACCTGTATTATTGCTACCTGTATTATTGCTACCTGTATTATTGCTACCTGTATTATTGCTAGCTTGTTCTTTGCTCTTCTCTCCTTTAGTGTTTCTAGATTTAGTGATTTAACTATTGGTGTTACACTTAATTCCTTTTTGGTGTATTAAATGTAGGCGTATCAATTTATTTTTAATATAATTTTATTACAATTTCTGCTAAGACCTAGATCTACTTAAATAAAAATGTTGGAATTTCTATTGTCACACTTTAAAAATCTTTTATTTAACTCAAGGGAAATAATAATTCACTTTTTCTTTTGTAAGCTTATTTCTTGTCATATTTTAAAACTTACTAATTAATATATTCACAAATTGCACAAAAACAAAAATTAAATTTTATGCAAATACGCCTTTATGAAGAAAGATTAAGTACATTTAATAAATCATTATATATTGTATGTGTAAACTAAACTCCCCTCTTTAACTACTTAGTTTGTGGTCAATATAACCTTGTGCTTGTATTTGTTGTTACAGCTACGGTAATGTCCCAATACATTTATATAATATTAAAGATTAGGAGGCACGGTTGCCGTGCGGCAGCGCTTTCGGCTGGTGTACTGAAGGTGCGAATCCTGGTGCAGCTTGGGATTTTTTACCGGGTCTGGAGAACGTCCCTGAGTCTACCCAGCTCTGATGGAAATTGGTGAACGCTGCTTCACCGGCCTGGATCAATTTGGTCCGACGGGATACTATAATATTATATTAAAGAATGCAGATACGCTTCTCGCCCCTCTGTCCAATCTTATAAAAGTGTCGCACACAAAGCTCAGAACGCGGTCAAATTGACTAGAAATGTGTTTGGCTAGAGCATAGGTTCTCAACCTTTTTTGACTCATCGCCCCCTTTTACAATTCCCCCCCCCCCAACTTTCTTTTAGCCCCCCACCCATTCCGCCCATCTGGACCATAGTTTCCGCAATTGTTTTAGCCGACTAGTGTGATTATCTTTAAAAAAATTGAATAGGAAATATATTGTAAGAATTAATAGATAAAAAAAATTGCCTTAACAAAAGGTTTAAATAAATCAATATTAATGCGAATCGTTTGCCTGGTGTGTTGCAATTTGTCTATTTTCGTTTCAATTTTGATTGCAAAAGCCTTAGGTCTAATAATCTTTACTATTTGTTATATTACAAAACAGAACTTGTTCGGCATCACTATTGAATCAAATGTGGAAACATTTTTTAGTTAAAGGGAGATAATTAGCCCGTTTTATTTGAGCTAATATTTCTGTTGTTTTTTTCTTTTATAAAAAAAAAATGGTTTACAATTTATTACTTTGAAATGATCGAACTGTAAAAGTATTTGAAAATTATATAAATATGATATGACTAAAGAATTCATATGTATATTTTCAAGCATTACAATAACTACCCAGTTTGTATAATTACTACTTATCTATACCGCTTAACAATATCCTAGGTATACGTTTTGTAGTAGATTAAAACACATTAAGGACATCTCGGTAAAAGTGAGATCAAAATATCATTAGTATATGTTAGGCGACAGTGATCGGTCAGCAGGGTTGACAGTCCGGTGAACCAACCACAGGACCAGCCGGTCGCACACTAAATTCGCCAAATAGGTCTACTGACCCATACTTCATCGAAAAGTCACTGCGATTCCTATTTCTTTTTAATATATAATATATAATAATATGTAGGCATACTGTTGGGGGATATCAGATGTTTAGCAGCACTTGCGTTTACAACACATTTCATCCTCCAAAAACTAATCGATTCAAATAGCTGAGGTGTTAAAATATATCAGGTACGTTTGTACCGCCCACTTGCCCTTCACCGCCCCCTCCAATCGCCCTCTGGAATGTCAGCGCCCCCCTAAAGCTTCTCACCGCCCCCCAGGGGGGCGATATCGCCCCCGTTGAGAACCCATGGGCTAGAGGGAACGGTCGGAACATGGGCATGTGTTGGAGCCTTGCGAGATTGAGATATTGCTTTTCTCTCCCTGGTTCTTCTCAATGGTCGGCTGGACTTCGGCTCTTCTACACCCTGGCCCCATTTCATGGGAGATTTGTGTAGAGAGCGAAACTCGCTGTTCAGCGGCCGACGATTCGTCCTTCGCCGGTAAACTCAGTACGGATTTTAAAAAGTCCTGATGCTGCCGACCATGCTAAAAACATGATGCCGATAGGCTACTCGAGGGGTCGGCAACTAAAGGCGCGCGTGCCAAACTTGGAACGCTGAGTGATTTTCAATGGCTCGCGAGAGACCTTGAAGCGGTGTTTCTTTGTAAAATAAATAACAACATTTTCCGTTTATGAATGAGGAAAACTGACTGTTGAAGGCGATATTTCTGAATGACAGAGCGACTCATTTCAGTGAGTTGAACGCCTTTACAAGGACGGGGTCAAACAAAACTGCTTGACCCCTGGAATAAATTTGCAAAGATCTTGAGTGAAATCAATTTCAAAACTTTTAGCTAAAGTAGTTCCCCTTATAAAGGCATATAGATAATTGGGCTTTTTCAGAAGCTCATCGAAGCACTCAAAGCGGAGTTTCAAGACATACAAATTCACGGACTCATTTTTTTTATACCTCATCAAGCCTAACTGGCTTGATCTTACTACAACCTTCTTAGATGCAGCCTAGATATTTTTTTTTAAGTGGAGGGATATTGACGATTTTAAAACACAGCCAGTTAAATTTAAAATTTGCTGGAAAATGTGGATGAAGCCGCTTAGTTAAGTCAACTGCTAATCTCAACTGCCAGGCATTCGCTCTACTTTTAGCTTAAAAGAGTTTTTATGCTCACCTTCTAAGCTTATAATTAAACATAAATATAAGTAATTCTAAAACAAATTTTGTTTTGATTAATGTTAGCCTGCTAGCCGGCCTGCCCGAAGACAAAATCGCCAGACTACAGCGAATACAGAACAGTACTGCGCGTTTGGTTATGCGCAAGTCAAAACGAGACTCGGCAACTGCCCTTCTACGCTCGCTGCACTGGCTCCCAGTGAAAGCAAGAATTGATTTTAAAATTGCATCACTTTGCCACCAGTGTTTAAACAATGACAGAATGCCATCATACCTACCTCAGTGAACTAATTCCAGCATATGCGCCGCAAAGAGACCTGCGTTCAGCAGACTCGTCTCTACTGGTTGTGCCGCGTTTCTCGCTGAAAACCTGTGGTATGAGAGCCTTCTTATCATTTGGCCCGAAGGTATGGAACTCGCTCCCCATCAAGCTCAGACAAACCGCCTGCTATGACACCTTCAAAAAAACTTAAAGACTCACTATTTTAAGATTCACCTTTAGTAATTAGTTCTTTCGTTTTATTTTCGTCTAGTTTTGTATAACCCTAGTCATTATACGTTATTACGTGTAGGTATGTTTTGTTCACGGTCTTTTGACGCGCTTTGAGCCTACATTATGTTTGTTGATAGCGCTTTATAAATACTATTATTATTATTATTATTATTAATGTAATAAATATAACAGACCTTTAATAGCATTATATTACGCACTTGTTGCAATATTAATATTTAAAAGATAACCTCCTCAAGGCTTAAGGTTAGATGGACATTAAATTAATGCAGGAAATTTTGATTTACCAGCTGTTTAACGTAAATTCATTTTATAACTTTAATACTTAAATCTTGTAATGAATACCATAATTCTGGATTTATATAAAGAAATAATAATTAGTCAGTAATAGATCTATTTGTTATATTACAAAACATGTTTCGCATAACTATTGAATCAAATTTAGAAACTCTGTTTTAATTAAAGGGAGTTAATTAACCCGTTTTTTTAATGCTAATATTTGTAAATATTATGTTTTTTATTTTTCTTTCATAAAAGACTAAATGGCCTACAACTTTGTAATGACCAAACTGTTAAAAAGAGTTGAAAATTATATAAATATTATATGTCTAAAAATTATATGCACATTATTATAAACATTACATTAACTACCCAGTTTGTATGATTACTATGTATCAATTCCGTTTAACTCCAAACTCAATCAGGTTATATAGTGGTTATATATAAGCTTGAACAAGATTGCTCTATAAAATGTGTAAATCCTTTAGCACCCCGAGTGGAATGTCTAGTCACTGCTATCGCTTCTCGTCTCTGATTTCGGAGGGCGGTCAAAATGGCACGAGTGTGGAACGGTAGGGACAAGACACCCGGTAGGGGTATGTTGTCCGAGCCTTGCGAGACAGGGAGCTTGCTCAGTTTTCTCGCATTAGCTCTTTTTCACATATTTATTTGGTCGGCCTGGATTACAGCTGATCTGCACTCGGCTCTCATGCTTGGCGTGAGAGCGGTGTGCAGAGGGCGGAGCTAACTGACCCACGACTGACGACTTGGCTGAACTACCTACAATTACGAGTTCGAATCCCGATGAAGGCTAATAAGATGTTTCCTGGTCTTGGGGGTGTCCCTATCTCTATCCATCTCAGATGGGAACCTGACTGTAATTTAGGATAAGTAAGGCGGCTGGGCATTGTGCTTGCCACACATCCCTTTGTATGCCGAGGCCACAAAAGTTTGCGAACGCCGCTTCCATTGCCGTATTAACTAAATTGGTGTGAAAGAGATACTCATTTGTTGTTAATGACTAGAACAAGTTGTCTGAAAATGTTCATATTCGATACTATATGCTTTACATTAAAACATTCCTGCAGTTATATCAGTTGGTTAGGGTGGATATAGAGAACATTGATAGCTTTTGTTAGCCGTCTATTGTGTGAGTGATGCGTGGGACTCATTTTTTAAAACCAAACTCTTAAACCTGTTTGCACGTTTCGCGGGGAAATCGGAATATTTAAAAATAGCAATTATTTTCGTATTAGTATTCATTGATGATAGATACAGTTTATTTTTAAAGGCTTAGAATGAAATTGTGCATGTCGATATCAAAATTTGCCAAAGCTAATCCTGCTCCATTGGCGGCCTATGTCCTAGGAAGGACCACAGACGTCGATGATCGCGCCTGTTCCTCGAGGACGAGAAGGCAGAAGAATCCTGCTCTCCCCTCTCCCACCATGCATTATTTTCCTCCTACTCACCCTTGCTCTATATTAATCTTTGAGACAGTTCACATAGATAATAGTTTACAGTGATTGACCACAACATTTATATCGATACATTAAAAATTGTTCCTACGGTATTAGGTCTCGTCAATTATTGGTTTTCTGGTAGTGGTAGATTAAAATGGTTCAATTCTTTTATTCAGTGCCAAATGTCTACGCCCCTACGTTCTTAGAGTTTTTATTTTGTTATTAAAATGGCCAGAGAGTAGAGGTGTGAAAAGAAATCGACGAATATTAAGTCTTCGTAGACAATACATTTCATAAAGTCACCCGTTGATTAGCAGTTTCTAAATTTCTATATTTTTGGGGGAATTCCCCACCCCTCTTTCCAAATCTTAACATTTACACTTTCCACACTAGTCTTTAGCAAGGTTAGATGTTCTTATAGAGGTTGCACAACTCTCTGTAAGTTGTAAATAACTATAATTGTCGGTCGATGACAGGCTAATAATAATAAAAATCATATCTTATTGCATTTAAATTTAGAATGATAGGCCTACAGAATAAATATATATTTCTATTAGCGACGCTTGAGATTGTGCTATAATTCTTTTTTGTGATGTTTTTTTATTTTATGTGTAGTTAAATTGTGGTATCTTTCCTTGGTCCTAACGGGGTATCCGCAGTAATATGAAGAAGAAGCAGAAGAAGATACATTTCTATTCTTTGGGTAGGCCTATATTGTTTTCAGTCAAATTAGTCATTTATGAGAACCTCCCCTTTCAGCCATTTTGTTTTTCGGTAAACATATCAGGACTCAGTAAGTTAAGTTTTTGTTTGTTTTCTACAGAGGCCTGGCCAACCCTGCTCGTACAAATTCTTAGCTCGCCAATCATTTTTCAATCAGTTCAACTCTTGTTTATTATGAATTAGGATAGAATAATAAATTAATGAGGAAGATGACAAGTGTGTGAAATTACACATGAGGAATATTGTCACGCTATTCTGTATTGTCAGAAATAGTTTTTGAAAAGGTAAAGCAAAAGAAACACACACACAACACAGCGGCATCACAATAAATCTATACTAATTTTATCTCACTTTAATAACCCCAGTAAATAGAATCTGAATGGATTACACGTGGAATAGTGACGCCAAGGTGAAGCAACAATTTAAATCAGAACACGTCATGGAGACAGACGGGTCAGAGACTACGTCAGATATTACGTCAGAACATTTGAATGAGGTGCCATCTTTTCTTTTTTCAACATTGCCCAGTGGGAAAAAATGTACAGGGTAAGGGAACTTTTGATTCGTGTTTTTTGCCTGTTAAGTTTTAAGTTCTAAGTCAACAACCCAGAAGTACTTTTAGGTAGTTGGCCATTCAAAGAAGAATATATAGTAACTCAAAAGTATTATATGATGTCATTACAGAGAATGTGTTCGCAAACAGCACAAGCTTGTAACTGTGTACTTACTAGACGCAGATTTGTGGAAGAGATTTATGGCTCTTGGCACCGAAATGATAATAACGAAAAAGGGAAGGTAAGCAAAGTTGCCCAAAAGTTTTATTTTTAATAAAGAGTTTGCTCCCTTAGCTTCAAATTTTGCAGGATGTCAATTAATTAAAATCATTAAAAATATATTTCTGTGCACATTGTAATTATATGCATCTTGATGATTGTATACTTATAGTATTAATGATGAATATGTGCTTTTGTTTATCACACTGGCATGAGGGTTGGAGGGTAGTCATGTATTTGCTCAGATTTGATAGGCAAGTGTTTTATTAAATGGGAAGTCCATGTATAAATAACTTGACTAATCTATTTAGTTGGGCACATTTTATTTTACAGGAGAGTCTTCCCAGTGCCTTCATACATCATATGTGAACTTGACCCGAATAAACTGTACAATGTGACATTACAGATACAATCTGTTGATAACGCAGTAAGTGTTTCTTGACATTTATTGTATTCCCATCTCTCACACTTTCATTCACTCTCTTGACATTTTGTTGTATTCCCATCTCTCACACTTTCATTCTCTCTCTTGACATTTTGTTGTATTCCCATCTCTCACACTTTCATTCTCTCTCTTGACATTTTGTTGTATTCCTATCTCTCACACTTTCATTCTCTCTCTTGACATTTTGTTGTATTCCCATCTCTCACACTTTCATTCTCTCTCTTGACATTTATTGTATTCCCATCTCTCACACTTTCATTCTCTCTCTTGACATTTTGTTGTATTCCCATCTCTCACACTTTCATTCTCTCTCTTGACATTTTGTTGTATTCCCATCTCTCACACTTTCATTCTCTCTCTTGACATTTATTGTATTCCCATCTCTCACACTTTCATTCTCTCTCTTGACATTTATTGTATTCCCATCTCTCACACTT
Source organism: Anisus vortex (assembly GCA_949126835.1). Classification (NCBI taxonomy): domain Eukaryota; kingdom Metazoa; phylum Mollusca; class Gastropoda; family Planorbidae; genus Anisus; species Anisus vortex. Next base: position 18,197,970 of record OX421492.1, on the reverse strand, counting down.
TCATTCTCTCTCTTGACATTTTGTTGTATTCCCATCTCTCACACTTTCATTCTCTCTCTTGACATTTATTGTATTCCCATCTCTCACACTTTCATTCTCTCTCTTGACATTTATTGTATTCCCATCTCTCACACTTTCATTCTCTCTATTGACATTTTGTTGTATTCCCATCTCTCACACTTTCATTCTCTCTCTTGACATTTATTGTATTCCCATCTCTCACACTTTCATTCTCTCTCTTGACATTTTGTTGTATTCCCATCTCTCACACTTTCATTCTCTCTCTTGACATTTATTGTATTCCCATCTCTCACACTTTCATTCTCTCTCTTGACATTTTGTTGTATTCCCATCTCTCACACTTTCATTCTCTCTCTTGACATTTATTGTATTCCCATCTCTCACACTTTCATTCTCTCTCTTGACATTTATTGTATTCCCATCTCTCACACTTTCATTCTCTCTCTTGACATTTTGTTGTATTCCCATCTCTCACACTTTCATTCTCTCTCTTGACATTTTGTTGTATTCCCATCTCTCACACTTTCATTCTCTCTCTTGACATTTTGTTGTATTCCCATCTCTCACACTTTCATTCTCTCTCTTGACATTTATTGTATTCCCATCTCTCACACTTTCATTCTCTCTCTTGACATTTTGTTGTATTCCCATCTCTCACACTTTCATTCTCTCTCTTGACATTTTGTTGTATTCCCATCTCTCACACTTTCATTCTCTCTCTTGACATTTATTGTATTCCCATCTCTCACACTTTCATTCTCTCTCTTGACATTTATTGTATTCCCATCTCTCACACTTTCATTCTCTCTCTTGACATTTTGTTGTATTCCCATCTCTCACACTTTCATTCTCTCTCTTGACATTTATTGTATTCCCATCTCTCACACTTTCATTCTCTCTCTTGACATTTATTGCATTCCCATCTCTCACACTTTCATTCTCTCTCTTGACATTTTGTTGTATTCCCATCTCTCACACTTTCATTCTCTCTCTTGACATTTATTGTATTCCCATCTCTCACACTTTCATTCTCTCTCTTGACATTTATTGTATTCCCATCTCTCACACTTTCATTCTCTCTCTTGACATTTTGTTGTATTCCCATCTCTCACACTTTCATTCTCTCTCTTGACATTTATTGTATTCCCATCTCTCACACTTTCATTCTCTCTCTTGACATTTTGTTGTATTCCCATCTCTCACACTTTCAATCTCTCTCTTGACATTTATTGTATTCCCATCTCTCACACTTTCATTCTCTCTCTTGACATTTCGTTGTATTCCCATCTCTCACACTTTCATTCTCTCTCTTGACATTTATTGTATTCCCATCTCTCACACTTTCATTCTCTCTCTTGACATTTTGTTGTATTCCCATCTCTCACACTTTCATTCTCTCTCTTGACATTTATTGTATTCCCATCTCTCACACTTTCATTCTCTCTCTTGACATTTATTGTATTCCCATCTCTCACACTTTCATTCTCTCTCTTGACATTTTGTTGTATTCCCATCTCTCACACTTTCATTCTCTCTCTTGACATTTATTGTGTTCCCATCTCTCACACTTTCATTCTCTCTCTTGACATTTTGTTGTATTCCCATCTCTCACACTTTCATTCTCTCTCTTGACATTTTGTTGTATTCCCATCTCTCACACTTTCATTCTCTCTTGACATTTATTGTATTCCCATCTCTCACACTTTCATTCTCTCTCTTGACATTTTGTTGTATTCCCATCTCTCACACTTTCATTCTCTCTCTTGACATTTATTGTATTCCCATCTCTCACACTTTCATTCTCTCTCTTGACATTTTGTTGTATTCCCATCTCTCACACTTTCATTCTCTCTCTTGACATTTTGTTGTATTCCCATCTCTCACACTTTCATTCTCTCTCTTGACCTATGACTATGTCTCTTGTTTGGTTTATTATGTTAATACTAATTATTGACAAGAGTAATACCACTTGTTAAATTACTAAACCTAAAAACACTAGATCTAGAGGATGAAAGGACAAAGAGCAAAGTAGTATTAATAGCGTACATAATGCCTTAAATACTAAAAGAAATATAACAAAATAATAATCTATTACAATACTCAGCTATATTTAAGGATAAGACACTTTGCTTATTCAAACACATACCAGGTTTACTCCCTAATATTGTGGGGATGGCTTGCCTGAGAAAACCAGAAAAAAACTAACAATGTAACATCCTTAAAACCCTAACCAAACTGTGAGGCCATAATCAAAACCATGGATAAGCTTATAGGATACAATAATCTTCTTAAGCATCTGCCACATATAAGATAAGATAAATGCTAGTACAGAACTCCCCTAGTTCGTCATTGTAGATAAAAGTGTAGGTTTTAAAACGCCTGGCCTAATTTTAAAAGAATATAAAAAAATGTGTTATTTCATTTTGAAATATAAATATAAAAGATTCGTCATTAAATTTTCAAAAATTTCTTTTTTAGACTATAGCTTTCCATGGTTCAAATGGGTGATATGTATTGTTTTCTAACTAATATAATAACACAATAATGTAATAAAATATACAAAAAGACATATAGATAAAAACACTTTTCTTATCCCTTATGCATAGGAATATTCTCATAATACTTCTAATCCTTCCTGACTGGCATTTGGGCATAGAACGGTTGCCTGAACTAGTCAAGAAAACCAACATCTCAAGATCCTTTAAAACAATTGTGAAAATATAAGACTAGACTTTAGACTTGAATTATGGTTTAGTATTGTGCTGGCCACATAGTTTGCCATGGTCTTCTGAAACTGGTGAAGGCTGCTTCACTGGCCCCATGATTAATTTGTCCCGAGTGGTACTTTACTTACTTATGGTTTAGTATAGAATGTTATTAATTTCTGTACATAAGGAATGTCATCAACAACACATATTCACCTTAGGACTTAAGATTTTCTATAAAAAAAAAAATTGTTTCACTGTAGTGTCTGATTCTGATTATAATTAGAAATTCCATGTTTCTATTGATTCTATAAATCATTGCCATATTTTTTAAATACATTTTATATTCTGCAATTGATTATTACTGTTGTTTACAGATTCACAAATATGTCAGTAATGAATGGATTACCTGTAAAGAAGGCACACAGTTTTATCCTACACCAGTTCCAGGTAGAAACACTTACCTTCATCCCTTCTCTCCAAACACTGGAGCCCATTGGATGAGAGAACCTATTTCATTTGCTGGGTTGAAGATTTCTAACAATCTGGATGCTTTAGGAACAGTAAGTTTTAGTTGTGTTTCACACTGCTAGTGCCTACGTTACATAAACATAGGTAAAATGTTTTAACAAGAACAACAAAATATCTTTGAGAAGACTTAACAAATTTTGTCTTATTTACAATGCTAGAACATACATTATGCAATTTACTGACAACACAATATTTTCATTGCAATTAGTAAAACAATTATTAAAATTAGATTTAAAAAGATTTTTAAAAAGTTTTTAAGTGATGAAATCTTAGAATCAAATTCAAAAAAGGATAACTAAAGCTGACTTATTTAGATTATAATTATATGAGTTAACTCCCTTGCCATTTTCTTTTCCAGTCTACCTAATATTATGTACATTCGGGACTATGTTTGAAATCTTCTCATCGATATTTTTAAAATGTAAAATGTACAATTTTAGTTGTTAAATGTTTTTTATTTAAAAGTTTTCAAGTGACACTTATATACCATATACTAATGCTTGAAAAAATGATATGCTGAATAAAAAGAAAATGTGTGCACTATAATAAATGATTACAGTCTAGTAAAAATATGTTTATTATGTTTTGAAAACTATATCTGATACAAATTTATCAAATTAAACACAAAATAAATTTTGAATTGCTCCACAATCAAGCAAGTCAGCATAATTTTTATAGCAACAAATTCATGACCAAAAAATTCACAAACCTATTTATATTAGCATAATTATTCTTGAGAAATGGGATAACGATTGGGAACGGGCAGACATCTCTTAGACATACAACATGGTCACAGAAACAGATAACTGAAATTTCTACTATCAAACAAGCAAATCAAAATTTAGATAGAAACTTTCCCCATTCTTAATATTTCATAAAATGATCTCCATTGTTTTATTAATTTATTTCTTACTTGAAGATTGTTCTCCAGTCTATGAGGAAGTACCAAATGGTCCTCATCATCTCAGAGTTGAATGGCTCCATGGAGGTCCAGATTCCACAGTCTGAGACTCAGTTTGTCGCTGTGACACAATATCAGAACGAGCAAGTCACACAGATGAAGATAGAGCACAACCCTTTTGCTAATGGGTTCCGATTTGCTTCCACTAAAAAGTAATTTTTTATTTTTTTTTATCTCTTTGGCCTATAGATTGTATCTGTGTTCTTTAATTGTTATGTTAAATGTGCTCTGAGCTTACAGTATGTTTGTTGGCAGCGCTATACAAATGTCATCATTATTATTAACAGTTGAATGAATTTAAAACTGACACAAATGAAATTTGTTTTATTTGTATAGTGGCTAGTTCATAATAGAATTTTCTGATTATTTTAACTAATTACTCATAGCCAGTGGTCTAATTAGAGTCAATGGGCAGGGGGCAAAATTGGCACCGATTGAGGATGCTAGTTTTCATTTATTAGTTAGCAAACATAAGTATTGGCTACAAAAATGTCAGTTTGACAACTATGCAAACTTTCGCACCAGGGTATGCTGCCCGGTTGACCCTCCCCCCCCCCCAACTAGTTAGCCTACTGCTCATAGCTACTCAAACAATTAAAAAACAACAACTGCTGATAACATTGTTGGTTGAAACAAAAGGTGTATATTCTACAAGATAATGAATAAATGCAATTAGTATTATTACACAGAAATGAAGACAGTTTGGTTCTTTCTTTACAGAGACAAAAACAAAAGCCAGGTTTCAACAGAGGATGGTAAATGTTTTCATTTATTTATTTATTTTAATTTATTATCAGCCAACTAATAATTAATTTTAAAATGGATATCATTTGAGTAAATAGACAAGCCAGCACTGGACATTTTAATGAATGCAGTAATGAGCAGCACTAATGATAATATAACTTTAAATTAACATCATCAGACTTGTTTTTGTACTAACTTAAAGCTTGATATCAATTATTCATTCTACAGACAATGACAGTATTTCTAATGACCTCTCACCTGAAAGATCCCCTAAAACTCATGTGACCAGCACCCCTAAACCTGATAAAGGCATGTACCAGATTCCATCTCAAGACAAATCACAGAAGTCAAATGCTCAGACACCATTAAAAGACTCTGTCAAGCAAACTTTGCCCAGCCAATCAACTTCTCACAGCTCTACTGACACCAGTGTCAGTCATTGGTCTAGTTTCTACGGTGCTAACCCAGCTTATGTTCCATACTCTGAACGAATGGACTTGTCGAAAACACTTCCTTTGTCCAACTATATGTACTCTCAGATGGGAACTAATCCACTGGCGCAGGTCAGACATCTTGGTCAGCGGCAGCTAGGAGCAGACATTGCCCCTTTGGCTTTGATCAAGAAAAGAAAAAACATAGAAGAAAGTATAAACAAATCAAAGTTGACTAAACCCAGCTCGAGTGGCAAAAGAAAAGCTACCAGCAGCACCAACGATGGCAGTAAGGCAGTTGATAAAGAACTGCTGTTAAGAACTACAGAGAAAAAAGTATTGAGTCAATTAGACTATATGAAAATGTATGGTATGTATGGATTGCCCTTGCCCTATTCAATGGAAGCTTTCAACACATGGCAAGAATCAGCCACAGACCTTTCAAAAAAGTCGATTGATGTAAGTCACTGTTTAAGATGATTTTTAAAGATTTTTAGAGTATATAGACATTAATTTATTCACAAAGTAACCTACAGACTTTCAGATTCCTCAATTATACTGTGTTTTTTTTATATTGACTCTAGCTAAAAAAGCATGTGCAGGAGTGGTGGTTGCTTAAATTTTTTTTATTTTACCGTACAAGTCATAGCATCTCATCAATTATTATTCTGACAAGCAGAGATTTTCAGGCTGATGATATTACACCTTTGTCTTAACCATCAGATCACTATTATATATAAAAACATTATTTAAAAAAAAAATTAATTTCCTTTGATTAAATCAGTCATGTTTTTAAATGCTATTAGTATTTGATAGCTATACATACAACTTTCTTTGTATGTGTGTGTTATAGCTATACATACAACTTTCTTTTTGTGTGTGTGTTAGAGTAATATTTTATTTAGTCTTATTCCAAAGCATGTTGTAATTTTGTTACTGTATCTACAAACTATAACATTGTAGGCAAATTCAACAACAGAGGGCGCTGCCAATGATAGACCAAGCATGAACTGTATAAAACCAGAAATAACTTTGAAAAACAGAGACCTATGGGAAACTACTCATGAGGTTGTGATTAGTGCTGAGGGGAGGTAATTAGATTTTTTTAAAAGTATGATTGATCAAACTCTGCTAAGCTTAATGTAAACATTGACTAAATAAACTAGTAAACTAAATTGGTCTGAAAAATACTATATTTTACTTCTAATAATGTTTTATCAATGATCCAAAACTGGATTTTGAATTAGTTATTTTGTTTATCTTTGTTATTTATTTCTTTAGATTCTTTATACTACATTTTTTAACATTATATGTTCATCAAATCTTCTAGATATAACTACACACAATTAAAATTACATTTCAATAAATACACATGTTATATAATTTCATATTTGTTAGTCTTAACCAGAGTAATTATTCAGTGGAGTCTGTGGCAGTACACTTTGTTCACTATAGCTAATATGACAGAATATTTTTTCCATTACAGATAGTTGTATGAGATTCTGTGTCCATTACAGATTGATGTTCCCCTACATAGCTTTGTCCATTATATATAATTGTATGAGATTCTGTGTCCATTACAGATTGATGTTCCCCTACATAGCTTTGTCCATCAAGAACATGGAGCCCAAAAGAAACTACTTTATCAGCCTAGAGCTGACCCCTGCATCAAACTGGTTGCATGACTATGTTGACCATGAGTGGACACCAACTCTAGAAACAACCAATGAGTTTAGAGTTAGCCCTTACCAGCACCCAGAAAATCCAAAAAGTGGTAAAGAATGGGAGTCTGGGATTGTGTTTGACAGACTTCGTCTCAGTACAACAAGGCAAGGAAAAAATTTGGTGGGTTCAAAACATTCAAAAGCATCAGTATTATTTTAAAAATCACGTTTTCTATTAAAGTTTACTTATAATGTAATTTTTTGTTTTTTTCCTTTTAAAACCAATTGAAGACCTAAGTCTTACTACACTATATAGAGTATTTACTACTAATTAGGGATCAAATTGCAAGATTCCGAAGGGCATGAGATGACATCCAGCACTATTCCTAAATAACCCAATTCTGTTTATAAGTGGTTTTGTTGGGACTGGTAGAGTTTTTAAATGGCGGAGCATTAATAACAATAGGCCTTATTTTATATTATAATTTTGAGCCTGCATTAAGATTTTAATGGTATTTGTTTACCAGCACTGGAGAGTGTCCATGTGTTCCTAGCTTCAGTTTGGAAATGTAATTGTGATTGCCACACCATCCCTTTGTATGTCATGAGCACACAAAAACTGCCACGCTCTTGTCCCTTTTTCACTACAGCAGCAGACAAAATGGTTTACAAAAGAGCTCAGAATTTGTTTCATTTAAGCAACAACAAAAAAAAAAGCAGCAACAAATCTGTTACCAACTTAGATGACTGATTTCACTGTTTTTATGATAATAATATAATATTCTATTTGTAATTAATGGCCTTGTGTGGTGAAAGTAAAGTCAACTATCCTTTTGTAGAAACTGTTTATATGGCTTATTCATCAGTGTTCAACCTCTTACTTTGGTCACAACATACTAATGAATTTTTGCCTTGCTTTTCTCCCAACCAATGTCAGTGCCCTATTAGAGTTTGGCAAAAGAAACACTCTGATGACTGTGGGGCCTGAAAGGGGGGGGGGGGAGGCTACAAATCCAAGATTTGAACCCAGGAATATTGAATATTAATGCATGTTAATATTAGCCCAGACGGTTTATAGTATTTGCTAAAAGGGCTATTTATAAATTTATAACTAAAGTTTTTATTGTTTATGTTTTACTAATTGGAAGATATTCATCAAATGTTGTTGTCTACTTTCAGCTGAAAGTTCAGCTCAGGCGTCAATATTACCCAACCATTGTTGTTCGCACTGGACTTCAAACATGGCAGTACAGTCTTAAAGACGCCATGTTTATAACAGTCTGTATCGATCGGTCAGTATATTATTATTATTATAAGTAAATTATTATTATTCAATATTATTATTCTCAAGAATTAAGTTCAAATAATACACAGCACTGCCACTATAGAAAACCAAAATTAAAAAAATTTAGAACAGCATAAAATGGCCATAAATAAATGTTAAAATAAATACATAGAAAAGTTAATCGAATTTTTAAGGTATAAAAATGAAAATCTCTTTTTACTATTATTCATAAAAAAAAAAAGAAAAACAAAGCTAAATAAATATTTTATAAAAATCCTTGCTTTTGGAAAGATGAAGGCTGGTGAAGGTTATGGGTGCAAATGCCTCACCTCGCCTATTAAAATGGTTTAACAATTAAATAGTGCAGTTTATCACATATATAACAAAGGTTAACTCCATTCTCTTTTTTACTAGCCTATTTTATATACAATAAATTCATTAAAAAATCATTAAAAATAACCCCCCCTCAAATTTTTTTTTCATTCGGGTATTAAAAAAATATATGATTAAACCAATCATCATTAATGTTTAATTTTAGATCACAAATTGTTCACCAAAAGCCACAAGATGGTGTCAGTGAAAATACTTTGTGTCTTCTCAGGTAATCATGCAGTTTTAAAGGACTCTCATTTTATGTGTGTGTTCCCAGTAATAAATGTTTTTTTAGTTTGTTTATGTTATAAATTAGATAAACTGCACTATTGTAATATAAATTTGACTTGCTTAGATTAGTTCGATAAACCAGATAAACACTACACATTTTGTTGTTAGAGTTCTTTTAGAATGTATTTTAATTTTTTGCTTTAAATTTCACATTTTTAAAAGATACACAAATAACAACCCAACTTATTATTATCTATATCTTGTTTTAATTTGAACAGGTCAGAGGTTGTAATGAAGTCATCTCAAAGAAAACAAACAAGTAAGGATCTAAACTTTGAAACTTGAAAATGTTTATTATAGAAAAATGTTGAATTAATGTTGGTGCTTTTTGAGACAATACCATTGGTTTCTTATTTTGATATGTATTTTTTTGTTCTTTTTTACCAATATATATTTTTTTTTAAACAGATCCTAAGAAAATGTGTCATGAAATATCTCATACTGAGAAAGAGTCCAGATCTGATGATCCTTTACGTCCAAAGTCAATTCAGCCACCAGAAGAAATGTCCACAGACAAGAGTAACAATAACAGTGATTTGGTGCTAGAAATTTCCAATATAACATCATTAGCTGATATGTCTGACCCATCAACTGGCATGCCACTGACTGCCCATGATCATGGCGTACTAGACGCGGAAGCATCAAATTTGCTCTTCAGAAAGTGGCATGTTCCTTATAGTCCTAGTCAACCAAATGAAGCACAATCACACAGTTCTCAACAAGCTAAAGCTCAAGATTTAACTACATTGTATAATTCCTCACCAAAGAAGCCCACAGACTTCAGAATCTTTCAACTCTCCCACTTTTACCCTAACAGTGCCTTGAATAGCCATTCAAATGCAGCTTCAGCCGATGATTCTCCAGCCAATCTCTCCTTCGGCAAAGGCAGCGGCAGTAATGCTTTGAATGAGTCAATCTCCTCAAACAACAGCGGATCTGTCAACGAGGATACAAGTTTTGATGGTTTCAAGAAGGAAAGTAAATTTATAAATGCCTTCATTTTGAAGGAAGACACAGAAGATACTGACCACAAGAGCCAGTTTTTGTGTTCTAATGAGTCCAGTATATGCTTGCAGAGTGTGCATTCTGTGAGTGATTCAGATAGTAAACAGCGTTGAAGTTGATGAATGATTGCCTGCAAAATATTCCTGCATTCCATTTGTACAGATACACATTTTAAATAACTGTTCAGTAGATTATTGTATTATAATTATTGTTTGAAAAAATAATGCTATGAATGACCATGACAAATAAAACACTTAGATGGATTTTGAGGCTCAATTGTTTCTTTCATTCAAAGTTAGTATACCAAATGAAAGAATGTAACTTTTGCAATTATATAGAGGCCTATAAAGAAAAACTCATTAATCGACTTAGAAAAGAACTTCTCTAGATTCCTGCACACAATTTCATTCAATTTCATTATACTGGTACACACTTAAACCTACCTGTAAGCTGTAAGTATTAATATAAACATGAGCTTCCTTAAACTACTTAAAGAGGAAAAGGATGGAGGTGGATGCACCCACCCTTGAGTACTTGTATTATAGGAGTACTGTATTTTATTTAATATTGACTTGAACGCGAGAATATTCCTTATTTTGTAAAACGAGGTGTAAAAATACGTGTTTTTTTTTCTACAAACTAGATAAACTTCTATAGGATATGCTACCACATAATTTTTTTTATATTTTATATAAGTCAATGCAAATGAAAACATTTTGCTAATTCACTCATTGTACAGCGCCAGTGATAAAAAGAATAGTGTTTCTATATTCATTGGGAAAATCTTAAACTTGAAACTAGACGGTATTTATCTATAGCCACAGCACTTACCTACAGAAATAATTATAGGGGACACAAGCGTCCTCAACCGTGCCGCTGGGTTTGTATTTTGTATAGACTCTAAATGCTTTTTTATATTGACTATCGTTCAATCATTGTGTACTTGTATATGACATTTCGGGTTAAAAAGAAGTGCATTTTATTATATCAAGGCAGGCCCTATATCGTATGGGTTTTTATTTAAGATTTTAATTTTCTGTTGTTTGTTAAAGATGAATAGGCTAACACGTTTTTTTATAATACGGTCGTTGGGGAAGGGGTCGGGAGAATGGTGGTCTTGACTGTTGACTCATGAGTAAAGAATAAAGCCTTGTGGTTTGCTGGAAAATTTTAAAACTAAATAAAAAGAATGTTGAAATTTGTACTAATAATATTGAAGGAAAGCTTTTACATTGAATATGTTTAATATTAGTGGGTATTGAGCAACACATTGTCTAATTGAATAGGCTACACATATTGCATGAGGTAACGAGTGACAATAGTCGCATGCTTTTTCAATCAGTATTTATTAACTGGGCTTAAAAAAATACATAAAAAAATAATTTGCTTGATCATAAAAATAATAATAATGGTGCTTGTATAGCGCATATCCCGTTGATGACAGTTCTATGCGCTGACGACAGTTACAGAACACAGACAACGAACAACAGACGAAAATGTAAATATGTATACGCAAATACTACTAACGAAATAGGTGAGTCTTCAACCGGCTCCTGAAGGTTTCGAAGCTAGGGCTCTGGCGAAGAAATATTTGACAAAATCTATCATTTAAAAACAAATCATAAAAGTTTAAAACTCCAAGAAAAAGAAACAAATAAAATTAAAACAATAGATAGACAATGACAATGACAATGACAATGACACTTCAAAGAAAAAGAAAAGTTTTATAGTTTCACTGCAAAATGAGGAAGAACATTTTATTTACAACAAAATAAATTATTATTGAAAACATTATATTTTTTAGAATGTCTACCGAAGTTTTTATAATAACAAAGTTTTAGATTCAAAAAGAATTTAGGACAAAAGATGATTTTTTTTTTACATAAAACATTGCGGTTTTATAAAACTGCATCTACATAACATTAGCCTTTATAGATAGATGCATTACAACATATATTTTTTCATTGAAAAATAATAACATTATACAGGGATATAGTTTTAAAAATGGAATAAATTAATTAGCTTTTTATTAATTTTTTTTAGAACTAAAAAAAAATCAAACATTATATAATTAAAACACACAACTTGGCTCACACATAAAAGAGAAAGAAAAACAAACAACACTGGCATTTTTTCCTTATTGGCCTTAAATCTTAAACTTAATTAAATATCACAGTTTGGGTGAAAATGACATTCATTAGAATATAATATAAATTGGTACGTTGGAATATTTCAACTGAATTGATTCGTACCCTAATATTACGGTACAATAATTGAATGTCTTGCTTTGCATCAGTAAATAAATAATTGTTGTCTACACGTATTTGTATGCTACAAAAAAATTGTAGTAGGCCTAGTATGGGTTAAAAATACTTACACTTTTGTAGCCAGCCTAGTGTAAATTGTTAGTACATTGTAAGTAGGCCTATATAGATTGTTGGAATAATGAGAAGAGTCCCAAACTTGTCCAAAGTGTGGCCGCAGTTTTGGGAATCCTTCAGGCTTGGGATGAATTCATTCCAAAAATGTTGAGACGAGGCAGCGAAATAATTCCTCGATTCTGTAAGGTTGGTGGAGATGTACATGTAAGGCTGAGTCTCTGAATCAAACTGGTTCCATGTCGCCAGACCGGCTCCATTAGGATCTCTGCCGTAGTAGGAAAGAAAAGTACCCGTTATAAGAACTTTCATATTCATTTGTCTAAATAGATGTCAATGAACTATTTCTTTTAACGATAATCTACAGGTCAAGATGGATGCTCAAGTGTGTTCCTGATCCTGAGTATACCCAGCTCTGACGGGACTTGACATTAGTTGGGGTAGCCTAAAGTAAAAGCAGCTGGGCATTATGCTGGCCACACATCCCCTAGTATGCCGCGGCCACAGAAACTGGTGAACGCTGCTTCACCGGCCCTATGATCAATTTGGTCTGACGGGTACTTTACTTACACACAGGTCAAGGTAAATAACAAAGCGATTCTCTCGAACCGTACTTTTATTTTTGGACTCTGTAACTGCAGAAAATAATCAATGCCACACTATCCGAAATACGGATTAGATAAACCCTAAACCAACGGATCTGGTTGCCATATAATTTGTGGCATCATTATAGTTCATAAAAGGCTGTGGTTAAGGTATAAAATCCTAGAAATTATGGTCAAATAATAGTATAATTATAAATCATTACAATTAACATATAGGATAAGATAACATATGGCTAATAGAACTTTGAGTTCAATAGGCCTCTGTCCGAATATAGAAGATATTGGCATAAAATTACAAGAAAGTACAAACCCTGTTTTTATAAAGTTCAGGAAGTACATCATCAAAGTCTTGGATAGGGCAAGGTCTTCACTCTCGGTAACACTGCCGAAGAAGTAAGGAATGTCCGCATCGTGCTCCGTGCCTTCAAACCAGCTGATCAATGACGAGTACTCAGGACCAGTCTTGCCTTTGGAAAATTTATACATGTACGTTTTGCCTGCAGTGCTGGACGAGTCCACCTTTGGTCCGAGAACGTGCGCAAGAGCGGTGTCTGCCATAGGGACACAAAATCCTATGTCGGTGAGAAAATCCACCAGCCTTCTACTTTGCAAAGCCAGGTCTTTGGGACTCTCCCACGGAATATAGCGATCTAGAACGGCATTGATTTCTATCTTGTAGTCGTCCACTCTGTCTGCGAAGCTTTTTGCTAAGTATTCAAACAAGAACTGTTTAAAGCCGTCAAAAGATAATGTCTTTGAGTATTGTTCCATGAAGAAGGTCATATTTTGCAAGGCGTTGGACAGGATGTAAGTTTTGAGAACGTAGTAGACAACGCCGTCTTCGGATGAGATGCCCAAGAACAAATCTTTCTTGTAAAAACTGGAGGGGATTGAGAGAGTATTGGATTTATACTTAGCGAATGCCTGGGACATGAAGTCCGTTGGGTCAGTTGGAACCAGGGGCTTTGCAAGTGCTGCCTCTAAAGGGAACGCCAGAGGAGTCGACGAAGGAGTTTTCGCATTCGTCAAATTAGCCCAAGGCAGGCCCATCAAGCAATCTTTAATGTCAGCGCTCCTAGATTCTCCCTGTATATTACAACCTAGGTCGTTAGCTATTTCCAAGGCAACGCTGTAAACGTTTGTCTTAATTGATTTAGGGAGTATAGGAGTCCCACTCAGGGCGATAACTCTCTGGAAAAGATCTGGTTCGTCCTGCGGAAACAGAGACAGAAGAGTTCCAAAGATACCACCAGCAGAGTGACCACCAACAGTAACCTTACTGGGGTCACCGCCAAATGCTGCAATATTCTGATTGACCCACCTCAGTGCTATCAATTGGTCCCAAATGGCCAAATTTCCCGGAATAACGTCATCGCCTGTGGTCAGAAATCCCAGAACCCCCAATCTGAAATTGAATGACACAACAATGACCTCACCAAGTCCGGCAAGGTGTGTCCCATCATAGCAGTTTCCTGAACCAAAGTAATAGCCACTGCCGTGAATATAAAAGAGTACAGGGTACTTTTTCCCTTCAGGCAACGTCAGGTTGCCTCCAGACTGGACGTCAGCGGACGTCAGGCTTGGAAGCGGAACATATATGTTGAGAAACAGGCAGTCTTCATTCATCATGTTTGCCAGACTTACAATGCAAGGGTTTGCCGCGGTAACAATTTGAGGACAGACGCTCCCCATTTTTAAGGCGTCGTACGTCCCGCCCGAAGGCGCGTTGAGAATGGGTAGAGTGAACCTATTACTACCCGTAGGAGACTGGGCGTAAGGTATGCCAAGAAATCGGGCGACAACGTAGTTGGACTTAGAGAAGTTGGCGGCGTACGCCGTGCCTGTGTACACGGTTTGGTTGCTGGCGGTTGTAGAAATGAAAACATCGGCCTTCGTGGTCAGTGTGAGGAAAAACGTTACTATGGTCAGTATGTACAGTCCTTCAGTTAGCTTTAAGCTGCTGGTCATTTTGGTCACTTTAAAAGTCCAACTTCAAAAACCAAAGAAAAACCTGTTCAGTTGTTGATGTTTTTTGCACCCTGAGAAATATTAAAATTGTGTCATTAGATAGCTTAGATAGTTTATTGAAAATGATAGATTCGGTAAGCAGGCCTATGCTTACCAATATTCGTTATTAGGGATTCGGGATTACGTGGCCTCAACAATATCCTACTGGTGCTTTTTTTTTCACATAACTATTTTTATTTGAGCATTTCAATTATAATTTTATAATTGTTAAGGAGTAAACAAAAATGTGGAATATGTATTGCAAAAAAAAACAACAACAACAACACAACAACATAAGAATTCGTTAAAGTTAAAGTTGAAGAAATAAGCTCTCTATCTAGGCCTATGCTATGTGAACCCTACTTTAGAAGGACTGACTTGTTAGAAATAAAATAATATCAGTGATGGAAGGAAACATTAAATTTTAAGAGATTTAGAATGAAATCACCTTCATTTTTTTTGGGAGGTAATAATTATGAGAAATGTTAAAACGTCAAAAATAATTTGGAACCGCTGCTTTAGAAGATAGCAATACACCTTGACGTTTATCCGTCATCATATCATCTCTAATATTGTTTGTTATTTTTTCTCTCTCTTTTAACAAAACACATTGTAATCATTCGCTTCTCCGTCGTTTTGACGGGCATAACTCCTAGTTACTTATAAATACACTGCGAAAACTCAATATAAAAAAAAAATGCGATGATCACAACAAATACGTATGCGATGGTAATCAAAGCTATACATGGTGTGTAATAACACTATATACTACTTGGATACTAGATTGAACTTACGAATTAACGGATTTTTATCTGGAATCTTCAAAGGAATAGAGTCTATGAACATGAAATGCAAGAATATAAGACACACCGGCACCGGGACATGACCCTAAATTACAGGGTCGCAAGAAAAGAAGAAAAAATTGAAACTCTAGATGAGTTCAGCTTGATGTAATAGCTATAGGCATCAAACAGTAGGGCTTACGTTTCGCCACATACGGACTTTAAACTCCGATGGTTAGCTATAACTCTGCAGTAGTAAAGACACCACTCGCCTCGAAAAAGGTTTTAAACAAAATTAACATTTTAGGTGACTTTAAAGTGTAGGCAAAGCGAAGTAAAAGTAAACACATTACGGGGTGAAGAAAATAATTGTTTGAGAAACACTGGTTTTATACAATACCTGCTGTTTTTACAACCTGCAAAACCCCTACTGTAACACAGAACGCATGCGTCTAACGAAAGATCCAACGACCAAACTAAACGCATCAGAAAAAAACAACAACACTCCTTACATTATTATACTGGCACCGTAACCGGCCTTTGAATATAATTGGTTCATACACTGTCATGTGACTTAACAACCGCTACTTGAGAAGTCACGGTCTATGGAGCTTTATTTATTTAAAAAATGATATAGATTTCGTACACCACTAGGCCACCTCATTGTATAAATTATACATTGTGCTGTGACTTATTGTTTGACTGATAGATTCGTTTAGCATTATGAGCGTCCATTTTTTTTTAATTATATAGGGCCCTGTTGAATTTGGGGGGGGGGGGCATCGTTTTTCTTTAAAAACCATGGCAGAAATGGGGAAATGTGGGGTTCTAAGCCTCTACAAACTCGAGTCTGCTAGTTAATTCTGTCTGTTTTGGCTAAACCCCAAGTCTCCAAGTCTTTCGTATTGTTATAAGATAAAAAGGAGAAAAAGCCCCCCTCCCTTCCCTCCCTACCAGACGCCCTTGTGTTAGAATCGCTAGAAACTTTAACAATATATCCACAATTATATTATGTTCCCATATATTTAATTTAGTTAAATCCAATCATCTCATTTATATCAGTTTATCATTTTGTGTTTTATGCTCCACAGTTAGCGTTTTTTTTTTACTATAGCCATCTTCCCTTAGCCACAATGACGCCCTAACCCTTTTTACTCTCGACATATGCTCACTTTCTCTCTCCTCCTGTTACCTCATTTTCTTATCTCTCTCTCGTGCTCGCTCTCTTCTGGTCTCTCTATTTCTCTCTCTCTCTCTCTCTCTCTCTCTCTCTCTCTCTAAACCCCCCCCCTTGTCTTAATTGTGTTTTGCTAGCATGAATTTGGTTCCTATCAACGCTATAGTCTGCAAGACTCTATGCGATAATTTCTAAATTACAATAAAGTTATACCTTTTCATCTATTATATTATACATTACTTTTTAAATTACAATTACAAATTACAATTTGAAAGCGACGACTGAATGCGTGACATGAGGTAGAAAATAGAAAATACTTATTAAGACATGTATCTGAAAAATACTTGTAACTTTTCAATAATATAGAGTAGACTTGTCAGCTCCAATCATTGATCTATAATTCAGTAGCTCTAATTATCTAATACAATGAATGACGTGCTCGATACAAGGGGAAGAATCGGTGTAATTTTATAGATTGTAATTATCTCCCTTAACAAAAATATATATTTAAAAAGAAAACGAAAAAAAAAATTATAATTGGAATCTTCGTACAATCAGATATTGTCTATTAATTCAGAGTCAATGTGTATAATTATTCCGATTTGTCTCACTTCTTTAGGCGCTGCTGAGGATAGTTTGAATGAGTGTCGAACAAGGCCACTGTTCGGATTATTGGGCCACTCTTGATGTGGTCACACGCTCAGTTACAAAGCGCTTTAATAATTCCTTTATTGTTTCTTGTAAACACTAACAATGTAGTCAAATCATATGAATTTTGGTCCCTAAGACTTGAAGTTTGCAACACGCCCTTAAGTGTGAATATTGTTGAAGAATGAATGGGTTGCTTTGTTATGAAGTCCACTCAAGGGGAACAAATCTAGCTAAGAACTATTTTGCTGCAATTAAATTATATATATTATATATCCAACATCTAATATAACGCGATCGAATTAAAGTCCTAAATATTTAATATAAGATTAAAACAAAGTAGTTATAGTCTAACAACATACATCTTTAAAATAACATGTTTAATTTGTGAACATATTTGTAAATAATGAAATAATTTTTTTTTTTACATATTATTGTATTTATGCCAAGGTAAATTAATTTGCATATTATTATGCTAATGGACTCCTCCCGCTCCCAACCACTTTGAACTTTTTTTCCTACTTTCATTGTCAATAGAATTGTAAATTAAAAAAAAAAAAAACCTGATCATCTTTTTTTATAAAGAATGATATTTAGAAACAGGTATGAACGGTACAAAGGGGAAGTAGCCATCTAATTATTGTCAAAGGGAATTTTAATATGGTTGTCTCCCTTAGTCTTTACAGCAACAGGTTTGTCACAAATCCATAAATATTATAATATTTACATGTAGACATAACGATGAATGTCGTTCTGATAATAAAATGATTTTAACTTCTTACTTCTTATACATTACAGACGCTCCTTCTATAAAGAAGATTGTCGCGCCCTTAGCTCATCCGTTGTCCGAGTCTAGTCTTGCATTTTCATTAATGTTTTAAATGATTTTAAGTTACTGGTTTCCCTGGTTTGTCCAGGCAACCCATTCCATGCCCGAATGCCACTCGTTAGTTCTTGCAAAGGGATAAGGAAAGTGTTTTTTGTCTTTATGTTTATCTGATCTCTGCAACAGGTTGTTATTGGGTTATGTTTGTAAATTATAGTTAAATGCCTTATGTATTATTACTAATTTACTCTTTACCCTTCTGTCCTCTAGTGTTTCTAGGTTTAGTAACTAATGGCGTAATTGGGTGAATTGCGTTTTGGGCACCTGGGGGGGGAAGTCGATATTGGCTGTGTAGACTCAGGAACACCCTCCAGACAGCGGGAAAAAATCTTAGCCTGCACCAGGATTCGAACCCGGGACCTTCGGTACGCCAGCCGAATGCAGACAGAATGAATGTGAAATCCTACTGTGGCAGACGACTATCTATAGTTCTATAGGTTGCCGACCCCTGTTCTAAATGAACCGAAAAAAAGTGCGCTGCGCAGAGAAAAATTTTTTCAATAGGGGTCACGCTATCGGTCGATTAATGGATTATATGGATACCATAATATTTGTTGGGTTAAAAGTAACCAATGTAAAAAGTAGAGATGTCGAAATGTCGATCTTTATTTTGACATATTTTTTTAGTTCTGAAAACTAATTTTAAATGCTATAAAACACAAGAGTTGAGAATTGAAAATGAATTTCGTTCACTCAAAAAATCATCGCACGGTTTTCACAAATACATTTCCCGAAAGTCCATCCATTTTACTATAAAACTGTTATAGTCTAGTTTTGTGAACACCCAGTAAATGGTATCGTTTCGCAAAGCCTTGAAATCACAACCCTGATTTCTTTCTAAAAAATTCCGATTTGCATGTCATTGCCCTCAAAGGTCGTACACATGGTGTTACAGTGCTTCTCTTTTTTTGTATCTGTATTAATGATTGAAGGAATATTCATGGATTTAAAGACTGCTATTGGTAAGTTGAAACCCTATTTCTACAATACATCCATTAGGAACTTCTATAAGTTGAGCGAGCTGTTGATATTTTCTCATGTTGTCCGGTTAACTGTTTTTGCTGTTGTTTGTTTGTTTGTTTTTTGTCGGGCTAGACGGGGGCAAAGTCTAACCTGTTACAAGTTTGGGACCAATACAAGTGGCTGTTTGTTGTGTCGAACGACCAAGACCTGCTGGTGTGTTGTGAAAGCTCTGCATAAATGAACAGATTTACAAATGCTCAATTATTAAATTGGGTAGCCTACTTGTTCGATTACTTTACTTAGGGGGTATGTCCCACCTGGACCCGTGGGGTCGAAAACTGTCGTGCAGCAGAAAAGAAGATGGTGGAACGCGTGTTATTTGAAGCTGAAGTTATGAGAGGATGGGACCATGTTTGCCGACCTTTTATGATAATGTATTAATCTCAAGGGATACTGTATCTGTTCGTTGTGAGAGCCCTAAGGGAGAAAACCTCTTCTCGTATTCTAATATGGTACATTGCAATCACTACACATATCTTTCTATCTATCTAATCTATCCACATACCACCTACCTACATACCTACCTACTTGCATAGCTCCCTATCTATCTATCTATCTATCTTTTGAATTATCTGTTTTTTTGTTTATGCTTTTATGTCTTTCTTGCTTTCTTTCTTTCTCCCTTTCTTTCTCTCATCAGATGGAGGTGGGGGGGGGGGCGTATATTAAACAAATATTTTCGGTTAAGAGAGGGGGTGGGTGGGCCAAATACTACTGCCGCCCGTACCTCTCTTCGCGTACACCCCATCATATAGATAAGTGTGTACTTAAGCTGTAAAAGCAATACAAGATCGGGAGAAAACAACACTGTTTCAAATGCGAATAAAGACAGCAGGCGAAAACACACAAAATGCTCATTTTCTCCCCAAATGATGGTAACAACCTCAACACAATCCCCCCGCTTTCCTCCCAGCGCCACACCTACACCTCCCCACCTCCTGTTATGACAAACCTTACGCCAACAGTTCCGGATGAATGGCGACGGGAATTTGTGAAACAATTCATTCTGATGGCATTAACATCTTGGGTCATAAAAGGGGGCCGAAGTAAAAAGGCCTCCCAACTAAAAGTAATGATGGGGGGGGGCCAGAGGGAAGAAGGAGGGGGGGAGAGGAGCGGGGTGTCGCAGAGCCACACGATCATTGGAGTAGAGGAGAGGGGGTGGGATAAATCTGTTGTCAACATAGCCACCACCCTGGTATTAGATAGCAACGGCTGAACGCGTAACATCAGGTAAATAGAAAATACTTATAAGTCTTGTTTTTGTTATGTTATTTTTTTTGTTTCTACTTGTTTTAGAATTACCGGTAACTCCCCCCTCCTCACCCTATCCTCCCACCTAACAGCCCCTCCTACTCTACACCAGAATAATTACCTCCGCAGAGACAGCTTATGGCTTAAACGCATGCAAATGATGGTGAAACATGGCGTTTAACCATGTCCCGGAAAATAAGCGGAACACACACACACACGGGGTAGTGTCTCCCCCCCCCAGCGGGACCAGAAAGATGTTGTTTTTATGTGTTATATTTTTATGTTCCACCCTCGTGGCTGCAAGTTCCTTGTTGCATTAAGTCTGGAACAAGAAAAAACAACAACAGTTTCTCAGCTTGTACTTACAACAAGCAACACATTTGTCAACACCGTTACAGTGTTTTTTGTTGTTGTTCTAGTTGGGCCGTTCTTACTTTTTCAACTCGTGTAGATCCACGGCGAGGCGATGGAGAGAACAGAGATTCCAAGGAAGCGGAATGAAAATGTTAACTTCAAATCGCATTCAGAAATGATCGATTTCACAGACTTTACACGAAAACTTCAAGGGCGGCAAAGAAAAGTGTTTCAGATATATTTAAAAAAAATTGTTTAGAGTCAATAAAAGAGTTCATAAGTGGGTTGGAGATTCTCAATAAAAAAAACTTTTTTTGAGATACTAGAAAAAGATTTCAAATTTTGAGATAAGAAGATTCAGAGTCTATTAAAAAGAGTTTTAAGTTTTCTAAAAGACTATAGTAAGATGGGACCGCTGGCTTTAATATTTCAGCTATAACTTGAAACACTCTGTTTCGGAATTTCCGGACGCACCCTGTCTTCTACCCTTCCGGTTTAGGCCTAGTAATTCGCTATGATTTTCTCAATGAAAAATTAAGATTAAAATCGAAAGTTGTATACAACGGAAGTGTTGAGGCAAGTTTAGGAGTCATTTAGGAGAACGTTATTGGCTGTGCACCGAAAACAACAACACTTAAGGTCTAAAAATAGAGCAAGCGGTCCACATTATTATAGTCTATGTGATTATAAAAGAAGGGTTTTAGATTATATACTACAGGTTCTGAGATTATATAAAAATTGCTTTTAGACTATATAAAAAGTATAAGCTAGCCTAAAAGAATATTTTCATCTTGCCTTTACGGGCATTTTCGCCATTTGCTATTCAGACGATGCAGTACTTGCTCTTGTGTCAAAATATTACGTGCCAAGTAAAAAGAATAATGCGTTATATTAAAAAAAAGGAAGACAAGAAAGGAAGAAACAAATTGTATTAAACATTGATGTATGAAACAGATTTACTACAAGAAGCAAAATTGAACGTTAAAGATAAATACTACCAATAAAATCAACAAAATACAGCGCCCCTGTGTGCCCTTATTGTCCTTATGGGGCGCAACATGGGATTTCTATTGCCTTTAAATGTTCCCCTACACACAAAAAAAAAAAAAAAGTTTTTACCTCATCAAGTACCCCCCCCCCATTCCACGTACCCTTTTCTCCCTCCCACAAACACCACACACGCACGCACCCACTTAACCCTTTCATAACTTTATTTCGATATATATAATATATGTTTCCCTTCCTTCCTTCTTTCAACGTTATCATAAGTACATTTCAATGAAGTGTTCACCCCCCCCCCCCTCCCCCAAGAGAGAGTTATCTTTTCCTGACTCCAACTAAACAAAGGTGTTGGGGGAATAGAGAGAGAGAATTAACGATCATTCAGGCAACAAGGAGGAGGGGGGGGGATACAGGGGGAGGGGTGCATGGAGAGTGAGACCTGACATAGGTGAGAGGCTTGTCATCAAACTGACAAATGACCAGATTTACTGCCTGTTTCCAGCCATCCTGATAGAAAAAACTGCCGGGTTGTAATTGTGTTTTAATGCGCTCATGAAGAGGGCTATACACTATAAGCGACTCTCTGCGTTGTATTCAAGGGGGGGGGGGGGGGAAGGGAGGGGGAGAACCCACAAGTGTTTAGCTACAATACTGCCGATGCTTTAGATAAAAAGAATGATTCCGACTTTTTTTTTATCTATTACACTTGCGCTGAACTTTTTACAACCTCAATGTACAGACGTTGGGGTTTTTGTTGTTGTTTTTTTGGGGAGTTGTTGATGGCTTTATCTATCTAACTAGAAGTTGGTGTTTTTAAAATCAGGTTTAGGAGCAAAAAGGGGGAATAATCCATTTCCTAATAGAAACAAAAGTCTAAAAGTTTCTGATATAGAAATAATATTTGTAAAGCACATATTTATTATATGATTGCGTGTTCTATTTTTAAGACAAAAAGTCTTCTAGCCAATTTTAATATAGTGTAAATAACTAGGGCTTGTTTAGTGAAGTCTATGTTTGCGTGTCAGAAAGGGAGTTAAGGCCCTTGAATCGAACCATGATTGCTAATGAAAAAAAAAGATATTCTGTTATTACTAGAAAAATTTCATTTGCTTTAAATTATATTTCTTTATTACTTGCTTTTTTTTTTGTCTCCTTTAAAATGCTTAATGCAAAATTGTATTTTTAAATATTCATGTTGGTGCTTTTTCTAAACGGTATTGCAAGTTAAATTTTTGGAATAACAGTAGCAAATATTTAGGTCATCATTTTCGTTTACGCAAGCATGTTGGCAAATGTTGACTCAATGTTGTTGTTGCGGTTTTAATTGTTGTAATCTTAGTTCTTTTAGATTCCAGAAATATAGTTCTTTTTTTAACAAAAAAGCAAGGTTTTACTGGAAAGGATTAATAAATTAAAAGCTGCTGATATCAATTTGACACTTGGTTAAAGCTGTGGTTATTGGTCAGAGCAAAGGCAGATACTTGCACACCGACTATATATTCGAAGTCATTTGTTTAAACAGGTAGAATATATTTTGTCCCTACCCCTAAACCCTGAAAATGTTTCATGAAACCAATGTATACAGCCACCAAGATTTTTGTTGATGAAAAATACAGTAAAAAAAATAATAAAAAAATAAAAAAACAAAGAAAAAACAAAGAAAAACAAAGATAAATATTTGAAGTGCAACATAAAACATTGTATATATATTCTTACATTTCACCACATATATATTTTTATACTTTTATATCTCTATAGTTTTCTCACTACTTTGTTCTAGAATTCAGATTTCAGATTGACAGAGACAAATGTGCCGGTCTATTCTACAATAGTTTATGCAACTGAAATCTTTGAAGATTAAATCAGTCTTATTTTATACATTTTTTAATGCCGTCATTGCATAAATTCTCCGTTGCCAGGAGATAATAAAAGGAGGAGAGGACTGGTTTTTTTTTTTTGTTGTCTTCTACTTTCTTTGTTGAAAACAATTAGGCCCTATGACCCCATAGATCAGAACTAATGTCTTTAATGAACCCAAAGTGATCCACGGATTATGCATTGCATGATTTAAACCTGATACGATTAGATCTCTACTGTTTACCTCTTACAATTTTAGGGTCAAAACATAATCTGATGCTCATTAGATAGAGTTCTACCGTCGTTTACACCCTCACCCCTCCCGTTATATCAAACACAATTTCCATTCCATTCCTTTTGTTTTTTCTTTTCGTGTTTTTCTCTGTCTCCAACCTCCCAAGCTGCTGGTTGTAGTTAATCCGTACCAACAAAACCATTACG
Organism: Anisus vortex; assembly: GCA_949126835.1. Taxonomy (NCBI): domain Eukaryota; kingdom Metazoa; phylum Mollusca; class Gastropoda; family Planorbidae; genus Anisus; species Anisus vortex. The sequence goes on along the minus strand of OX421492.1, from coordinate 18,173,546 downwards.
GCGATACAGCCTATTGTTTCAATCTGATTAGCCGCTTTCCAAAACAAGACTCAGCAGAACGAAGACCAACGACGTCTTCCAATGACAGCGACGCCATCTAGCGGTGGCAGTCAGTGCAAAAGTAACACAACTCTTGCAATCTGATCAAAAGGGAAAAGGATTACCTCCCGTTTTAGAGAAATAGAAAGTAACCCCGAGGAAAAAAAAACTCGATTCTTTCCCTTTGGTGTTGAGACCATCAGGGATTTTTTAAACTTATTGTTTCCGCCAATACTCCAGAAAAATGGTATGGCAAATTGAAGCAGAATGCTGCGTCCGGGAGAAACACTGTTTATCCCACGTTTGTTTGCCGGACGCCGCATCGTCGCAACATCATTCATAGTGAACAAGATCGTTTTTCGCTCCTTTCGTCTGGTCGTCTTCTTAGAAGAAGAAGAACGAAAAGAAGAAAAAAAAAAGAGAAATTTCTCGCCAATCAAATCTTTGGCTGTGTAGAGTTGCGGGAACTTGGAGATTGTGGCGTCTGCCGTAAGTGCTGTGGTGCTCGTGCTATCAAGACGTATATCTCCCTGCGTCTACCACCCACGGCGCCTGTTAGATTCCATGTGCAGTTTCCCCTCCCCCTTTCCCCACAAACACAACAACGACATCCCTCCCATCTCCCTGTCGTGTCCAGCAAAATTTGATCTATTGTTCATTTGTTATCAATTTCTCGTGCTACACATAATTTCGGAAATGACATGATATGTGATTGTTGTGGTTTTTGTGAACTCGTGAGAAGTGAGGGGGGGGGGGGGGGGGCGAGAGGTACCTACTTACTTTTATTAATCTGGCCGATATTATGTCAGAAATTGTTAAAACGAGTTTGGACACATGACATGAATATAGACAGTATAAAAAAGAAGGGGGGGGAGATGAACAGAGTGAGAGTGAGCAGAATTAAAACTATTGAGATAAATGAAGAGAGAGATAGAGAGAGTCAGAGAGAGAGAGTTACAGGGATACAGACTGAGAGAGACAGGTTTCTGCTAATAGACAAAACTAGAAAAGTGGGCGGTTATCCGTGACTTTCTGCATACCCCCCCCCCCCCCCATTGCTCCCCCGTGTTCTTATCTATATACTCTGTGACTCCGAGGCGCGCAGTCCAGGGACCGCAACCCTTTGGCTGAGAAAATAAAGCCGCGCAGAAAACAGAGATAGCTGGCCTTGATAGCCTCCCCTTTCTTTGCTAGACATCTTCGACATTAATTGACGCTTTCCCTCCCACCTTCTCTTTCTTTAAAAAAAAAAAAGAGCAAAAAATGTCTGAAATTGAAAGATAAATAAACACTATCAACATTACGGCCGAGTGATTCCATAACTAACCCTTTCACGTTCAGTCCTTAAAAAAAAAAAAGAAAGGGAATCCGCCCCAGTCATTAAACTTTAAAAATAAAGACATTAGCTAAAAAAAATACATTTGAAACAAAACAAAAAACTCCCCACAATCGTGAATCGTGATACTCTCGTCTGATAAGTAAACTCGAAAAAACAAAAACAAGAGTGGCTCGCCCCTTGGTTTACACTCTCCCCGCCTTCACGCCAACTACTCTTGTCCGTGGCGAAATCTTTGTTGGATTCGTCAGCTGCCTGACGTATAAATCAGTTGGTTGATGGGATAGCTTTCTTCTCTTTGATAAACATTACACTATAAAAAAAAATAAAAAATAAAGATAAAGTAATAAAAAAAACACAACCTAAAATGAAATAAATTGTTCCTTTATTTCTCTGCTTATTAGAGTAAATGGATTTTTTTTTCACTGCATGGAAAGACATCGTGAGTAAAAAGGGGGGAGGGTAAACGATATGGGTCGTCCACATATGATGGCTTTATTATCATGGCGTTTTCTGGCCTTCATGGCATTATTTGCTTTCCTATGATATAAAATATAGATGTAGGATAAATAAAAATGTCACCCATTCGCGGAATCATATAGATCTAGATCTAGCCTATATTTGTGTTAGCAATAAACGGTATTTAGTTCAAACCAGTCTTGATACGGTTCCGAACATGCCCGTATGTAGGCCTACACATGCGGCAAAATGTCTGCGCATGAAATTAATATATTTACAATGCTTGTTTAAAGTGTATTAGAGCCAAGACAGAAACACATTAGACAACCCCTAACAGGGCCATCGAGAGATTCATAATATGCTGGAACAAGGCTGACCTTGGGCTCTTTTAAAGCTAAAAGTTGGGGCCTAAGGATATTTTTTATAAGTACTTTTATTACTCAAGGCCTCCTTTTCCATTTCATGGGCCCCGGAGCAATGTACCAACTGAACCGCTTACCTCTCCTCGGCCCTGACTCTAAAGTTAATGTTTTTGAAGTAGGCCTATATATGGCGTTTTATGTGTCTTACAGTCTTACAAAAACACGTGGTCTAAAATGGATAATGTCATGATCGCGATCGAAATATGCAGCATGAAATAATAGTGTAATAGTGGAGTGTAACACTGGACTAAAAAAAACCCCACATACTTTAACACACACTCACACATTCAAAACGAATGTTCCATTTGATAAGATAAAGGGGGAGGGGGTGCCACTCCCCTCATCAAGTCCCAAGTCGCTGTTGGAGATTAAAGTACGACAGTTGCAATATGTAACACAAAATTTAACACTAAAAAAAAAAGAAAGAGACGCGGGTACGGGAAAGGGGGGAGGAAAGGGAGGTAATCTAGCTCGCGTCTGCGAAAACGATTCGCGCTTTTATGCGATAAAACCGATATCCTCCAGGAGAGTATCACTGAAGACTCTGAGACGGGTAACAGATAACGGTGTAGATACGGGGGCGGGTAGAAAAAAAAACGAGTTATTTCTCAAAAACGTTATTTCCCATCGGTCACAAATTTTTTTTAAAATTTTTTTAATTTTATTTTAATGTAAAGAATCATTGGTTGCGGAATTTTTTTGAAATTTTAGTTTCAAAGGGAGATAATTTTACTGTAACGAGTAAGCCAATCAGGAACTCTGAAACGTTTATGGGTGAGAACTACAAAAAATTATCAAAAATGGGATCAGCGGTTATCTTCTCATCGGAACAGTTCCGTGTCGAGCAGAGATCAAGTGGAAATCCAGAAGTCAGTTAGAGATAGAGAGGGAAATGGATATGGGGAGAGAAAGAGAGTAGGTGAGAGAGAGACAAAAAAAAGGGAAATTCATACTGTGAGATTGTTGAATAATTGATGTTAAATTTATATGTATCAATAGTTAATGAAAAGTCAATGTTGTGACGTGTTTCCTCTTGTACTTAGCTTTTAAACAAGGGACGTAGCACAATCAAATCTTCAACACAATATTGAAAGAGTTTTGTCCCTTAGCTTAGATTTCTTTATGTCCTCTAATAAAAGAATTGTATTTACTTCACAATTCTTTGTCTGTATTTTGACCCTATGTATGTTTTTTAAAGCCTAATTATTTGCCTATATATTAACACATTTAACTATTTAAATGAGAAATCCTACAAAGGCTTATGCCTAGCGAAAAATGCATCTAATTAAAAAAACAAGTCACTTTCATTATGCGAAAATATTATTTTGTTTTGCTTATAAAAATGTAAATTCTTTTTTTTTAAAATATTTACTTTCTTCAGTATTGCTTGCTTTACATTCATTAATCACATTACATTGTGCTTGATTATTATCAAATTCCCATGCTTCTATTTCCTCTCTAGTACATTCTTTAACTAATTCAACATTTCCAATAATTAAATCAATTGGTGCATCATTTATAACATGAGCCAATACTCTACCTGTAATATATGGTGTCCTAATATCAATGTAGGCCAACCTCAATTTAATCACTCTTCCATCAAATGATGTACAATCTGCTACCTCACCAGTGTATTGATTTGACTGAACATATTTGCTGTTTATTGCAATGACAGAGGCTCCCGTGTCGCGAACTGCAAAAACTGGTATTAATCCCACATATCCTGGAAAAAACTTTATTCCTTTGTTTCTTGATAACACAGCTCCACAATGATTCCTGTTCTGATTAAATCTGGAGTTGTGATCTCTTTGTTGTGTATATCCCTGAGATCTATTATTATTATTATTGTTTCCAGCAGAACTTGACCTTCTGAAGCAATTTCTTGCTATATGTCCTTTCTTTTTACATATAAAACATGTCAATGTGTTATCTCTCTTATCTTTACAATCCTTAGTAACATGGTTATTTCTTCCGCAATTACCACACTTCATCTTGCTCCTTGATAATTGTCTTCCTCTTTGAAAATTCTCATTGCCTTTAGCAAAGCATATTATATCCTGGTAATCCTCTCCTTTAGAAGTAGGTGCCATGGGATGAGCTAATTTATAGTTCCTAATCAGGTCAACTATTTCCTCTATAGTCTTGGGAGATCTCTCCTGAATGAATGCTTTGAGAGTCTTATCAAGTGAATATATTGCCTTATCTCTAATAATAAAATTTTTCAGTTCCTCAAATGATTTTTCTATTTTAGCACATTTTAACCATTTGTCCATAGCACTTGTCAATGAGTCAAAATAACTTTTTGGATCTTCTTCCTTTGATAAAGTCATTTCAAAAAATTTCTTTCTATAAGCCTCCTCTGTACTTCCAAAATGTCTTAACAATTGTTCCTTGACAGATGCATAATCTGATTGTTCCATACAAATTTTTGATGGAATATCTCCTGTAAAGGATTTTCCAAGTAGTCCAGACCAATAACATGGAGAAAAATTTTTTCTCTCCATTTCCATTTCAAATTTTTTTAGAAATGTATCAATAGAACCATCCTTTTCATTAAATATTTGGAAAGTAAATCTGCACATATTATTTCTAATAGCCATTTCCTGGTCAACAACAGGTCTAGTGACTCCAATGTTTACATTTGCAGTGTTATTTTTAGCTTCTAATTCTAACTTTTAAAACTCTATCTCTAATCTCTTTAATTCCATCTCATCAGCTCTAGCTTTTTCAATTTGTTTTAATCTCTCTAGCTCTATCTCATCAGCTCTAGCTTTTTCTTTAGCCTCTAAATACTCTCTCCATTTTCTCTCCACCCACTCATCCAACTCTTTACCAGTATATCCCAACTCCTTACCATAATTTATGTACAGCGCATATGTCTCCATTGAGGGACACTCCATTTTCAATTAATATATATATCTACAACAAACTAATATAATTTAAAATGGAAGCAATATTGCAATATGCATAAAATAAATAGCAGTATAATAATCAATACATATAAAAATAAGAACACCACAGATAGTAGATGAGACTCGAGATTCACAAAAAATTTACTATGACAAATATATAAACAATATGATAACACTGTGCATACAAGACTATACAATCTAACATATATTATGTAATATACACTTATGAAAAGTCTTTTTCAACTAACCTGACTTACAGGGACTTTTCAATAAGTGTATACACAAAATTCCTAAAAGAAACTAATACATGCCAGTGATTTCACAAGAAAAATCTAGGCATATACTATACTACAACATAACGTATACACCAGTTTACTTATCTTAAAAAACGCGTTCCTTTTCCTTCCGTCTCCGAATCCAAGGTTCCAAACTCGAAATGATCCTCCACCACACAGGTTATTTCAGCCCAAAGTCTTCGTGTGTTCGTTAATTCATAAGAATTACAATCCTTTCACTTTGTTGAAGTTTCTTTTTACTTCCAATTTCACTTGACTTCTGTTACTGTACTGAACTGACTTCTAGTTCTGTGACTATTCTGAAGTATTCTTCTTTTCTCGAACCATTTACTAGTTCTACGGAGATTCTCTTTTAATCTCTTCACTTGACAAACTTAGCTTGTCCTATTAAACACAGCTTTACTATTGTTTCAATAATTGTTACCACTTTCGATACTTTTAAAATGTATCCGAGACGCCTTTCAACTTCCAGTGGCCTTTTTAACCGACTTGCTTGGTAACATACATAAACTTCCGTTTCTATCTTCATGTACACCGTTATGTACTGGTAGCGCTTATTTCCAAGACGTGCTAGGCTATACTGTTAAACCGTCAAATTTTCTTTCTCGTCGATATTTCTTCACATTGAATTTTAGTCTTCTTTTAGTCGTAAGAAACGTTCATTTGCGGTATTCTTTAAGCTGTGCTTCACGATATATTGTAGGCTTTCTTTCAAATTGATTTTCAATAATATTCACCTTGATTCTCCTTCAACATTCTCCGTTGATTTTCAATATTCCACATTGGTTTTCCGAATTCACATTGAGCTTCCGAATTTTAGTTGGGCGCCAAATAATGTGACCGTTATTTTGTAATTACTATGTATACAACTCTCAGGGAGATCACATTATATATTAATAATCAATGAACAAACTGCCGGCTTGTAGTAAAAATGAGAACTCAATATTTAATGCAATTTATGTACAAGATGAATTCAAATACACCACAGTTCTATAGCCTAGTCTAAAACACGTCTTTCCACTACCAAATTCTTAGGTCGTCTGTCTTTATCTTCAAATGTACGCTACGTTCAATCTAACTCCTACGTCATTGTTTTTATCGTAGAACGTCACTCGTTTATTCTATACATTAACACCGGGTTAGAGATTATACAAATTATGTCCCCCTAAAACAACTATATATATTTTAAATCATCACAACCTGTAATATCAATATTTATTAGAATTTGAGTTCCTCTATATAATTCGGAATAATATGTATAAAAAGAAATGAGGCAAACAAATATCTTGAGCATACAATTCTATGTTATTTATGTTTATTTCTTGGAGGCGGGGGAGACATATTTTTAATAGGCATATATTATTAAATTGAGACCAAACCTGGGGCAAGTGACCCCATATTCTCTTCCTTTTTCCCCTTTACCCTATTCAGCCGCCCCTCCCCTCTCTTTGTAGATGCCCCGTAAGAACATGTATGTAGTGTTTCCTAATAACCTTCTCAGTTACATAAGTATGAAATGCATTACGTTTTTACACGAAGCTATGTCGTAGGTAAAAGTATCACTGGGAAATCATGTGTATGTGTGTGTGTGTGTGTTGGTAAGCGTGGGGAAAGGGGAGGGGGGCAGGCTGGCAGCTTCACCCCCCCTCTCTTTCTCCTTTAGCGCCCTGTGGTTGTTGTTGGCCCCAAGAAAGTAAACGTAAACACGGCAACACCTGCATCTAGAGTCTGGAGTCTAGAGGGTGTTTAAAATATGGCATGTCTAATTTTTCTTTGGCAATGATAAAATCATAACATAACATGTATATGTCCTGTAATATGGGATAATCTACACCGGAAAATTATATCATATAGGTACAGGCAATATTAATAGACGTTTATATACCCCCCCATACACACACACTGCTTCACTTCTCCCTCCCTCGCCATTCTCTGTGTATTTAAATTTCAGTAGTCTGACATGTTTAGTCTCAAAATATTATCGCTGACATCCTGATGGTTTCAACAGGAAGTAAATAGATCTTTAAACTCACAGCCAATGAAGGTTGTTTTTTTTTGTTTATTTAATAACTAACCAATAACTAACCAGTAACCAAAAGAACAAAATAATATACGCCAGTGACTCGCAAACTTTTTTTATCTCAATATATTGAAGTAAGAAGAACAATTGCATATAAGTACTCTTTCTTTCCGAGTGGCATCCGGAACTTGGTTTTCTGAACAAACCAGGAAAACCATTAACCTAATATTATTTAAAACACTGATCAAAATGCAAGACTAGACTCAGACCACGGTTGAGCGTAGGACGCAATAATCTTCTTTATAGAAGGAGCGTCTGCAACATCTATATATATAAAATAAGAGTGTTTGTCCGCATACGGATCCCCATTGGTCAATTTGAGATCACGTGAGTTTATGTCACTGACCTTTTTAGGCCTAGGCCTATATACTGTCTAAGAATTTTTCTCATCGCATTTGTGTCTTCGTTAGCTCAGTGGTAAATGTAGCGGACTGCTATGCGAGCGGACCCGGGTTCGATTCTCCAGTTATACTATAGATTTTTTTATGACAATTTTTTTTTCAAACTTTTAAAAACAAAAGACATTGTAAATCTACGGACAATTTAGATTTTTGTTAAATAAAAATACTTGCCTATTTTTTTTTTATCTCAGTTTAACTGAGATGTCCTTTATTTATTTATTTTTTTTTTTTCCAAAAATGTTTATTCATGAAAAATTCCATTTACATTACCAAAATTATTATTTTACACAGAGAAAAAAGGGATAGGAGACATTTATTGCATTTTTACAATTCCAAAGAGATAGAAGACAGCAGAGAATATTTAAATACTTAGTTTACCTGCACAATCTCATATATTTTACACGAAGAAAAGGAAATAGAAGAACAGTTCATACACATTTAAGGGGATAGAAGACAAAATGTTTTACGAGACAAAGAGTTTTCTAACTAACTTTAAATTTAAATTCATTCATTCTTTTTATTTGACATTCAATCCTAGCATCCAAACATATTTAAATTCCAACTTTACATTTAAATTCATTCATTCTTCTTTTTTTTTACATACATGCTTAACATCCATACATATTCAAATTAATTTAAACATGTATTAACCGTAAACATCCATTATTAACTGTAAGATATTTAAAACAACGTAATATGGAGAAAAATAAAACAAAGTGTGTAGAAATTATGTACATTTCATTTCAATTGTTCTATCCCTTGGGATATATATCTTAATTTAAACCACCAAGCGCGATCTTAAATGTATATATAAAGAACAAAGAAAGGGTCACATATGACAAAGGAAAGTGAAACACCTATTGAAGACGGGTGACGAAAGGTGTCATTCACAGGAAATCCCACAATCGGGACTTCCACAAGTGAGAAAAAAAATATGTACAATTCTCTAATAAGAGTTGAAAAATCCCTAGTTGTCTTAAGGTTTCAAATAGCGTTTAGCCGTTCCCCAGTCGGCATGAACTATTGAACGAAAGATAGGGAAAGAAATACAAATCTGTTTGTAGTGACATAGAATTTGGAAGGCCCGACTTTCCTGACCCTCCCACCCCTCTAAGCCAGCGTCGCCGGATGACTGGTCTGCACCAGTTAACACCCTGGCGAATGTGACAAAAGAGGGGTTTTGGGCCGGTATTTATATATCAGTCCTTCTTCTTTTATTATACATTGATGTCACTCTGGTAAATGTAATTTGAAGACAAAAGATTAATATTAGACGCAAGTTTCCTGTATTAGATAGGTAACCAAGAACAATTTTGAATAGAAAGGTTCGGAATAACTTGAAGAAAACAGTAATAAAAGGGAATCTAAGTAAGCGAAGACGGACCCAGAAAAGGCCAAGTCTCTCTCCTCGTTACTTTATGTGTAGTAAGCCAAGAAGTTAAAGACCAAGTGAAGAGCTTTTTATCAAAATTGAGTTAACATTTGATTTTGATAGTAAATAGTGTATTCAGTATCTGAATGTTAAAAAAAACATGTATACAAAATATCAAAGATACATTTTAAGTAATTAGTTCAATATTTGCACTTAAATGTGTGTGTTTTTCGGAAGATTACTCCAAATCTCGTAGCCATTTGAGATGTTTTTATTTCCGGCAATATAGGAAAGTGACGTAACATAAAGGATTCCGACTAGGAAAAATGAATATTGTCACGTGTTTTGAATCTATTGCCACATGTTTTGAATCTTTTCCCGGTTCTTATTTTTAACAAAATGGTTAAATATAGATTTATAGCGTCTATTTTTATTTATTTATTTCCCTTGTGATACGTCACTGCCGTATGAGGCTATTCCAAATCTCGTTCCTTTGAGAAAAACCTCTTCACTTGGTCTTTAAAATACCGTCCTCTAAGCCATTCAACAAAATTAAGAAAATAATCCCGAAAACTTATTTTAAAATACTATGTACATAGTGGTGCGTAAAAAAGAAAATAAAAAACAGCACAAGATTTCACATTCACTGAAAGAGACACCGCACCGGAAATGAAAACAAAAATTACACCGGAAATGAAAGTAAAAATGTGCCCTTGATGAACAATTGATAAAATCAAATGTACAATACTAGTCAAGGGCATCCCCATATTTAAAAGAACGCATTCAATAACATAAGCATGTCCACAGATCTCCCAATTAAACAAATGAACCAATCAATAAAATACATTAGGATCTCATCCATGAAATACATTATAATACATAAAACATTTATAAAAGCAAAACATCAAATAAAATTACAGAGTGGGCGGTTGATGTTTATCTAAATGTGCTTCAAGTTTTTGTCTAAATATGTCTTCTATGATGTGTGGGGGGTAGTGTTTTTGGTCAAACCGTGTTTTAAGATACGTTGTCCAAATGTGTTGTTTGTATTCTGCCAATGTGATGAGGTTTAATGTGTGTTTTGTGTTGTTTCGAAGTCTAGGTATTTTAAAGAGTGTAATGGCTAAATCTATATCTATGTTTGACTGTGTTGTTGTATCCATTATTAATTTCAATGTTTGTTTTGTTGGTATGATTCCTTTCATGCGTTTTAAACTTTGATATATAAACCTCAAACTATCATTAAGCGGTATAGATACGATGTAATCATACAAACTGGGTAGTTCTTGTAATGCCTGAAAATATACATATACTTTCTTTAGTCATATAATATTTAAAAATTTTCAAATACGTTTTACAGTTTGATCATTTCAAAGTTATAAATGTAAGCCATTTATTTTAAAAGTTTTTGAATTAAATGTAAACCACTTATAAAATTAATTAAAATTAATTGGATGTTCTAATTAGCTGTTGAAACGTCCGTCGGTGCGTTTAGCGAGAAATAAAAGAAAAAACAACAACAAGAAAGTGTTAAGATGAACCATATTTGAATCCGGTTTATAAAAAGCTCTCTCGTGTGTCTGTAGAAAACTGATGAATGGCCGAAGTTTTTCTAGTGTCCACTTGACCATTTAGGCCCCCGAATTCCCAAATGCGCAGACATTTTCATTCTCCTTTCGCCTTGGGTCCTGGTAATTGCCTCAAGTGGCGTTAAAAATCGACCAATTTGTGTCAGGCTGTGACAAGACAATTTGCCTGCAAACAATCAATCTCGCGTCTGCTCATCCTTAGAAAATGACCGTCTGCTCGCACTTGCCGATTGCCGGTCAACCGTTCGCCGCCCATGATAGTGACGTTGAATACCGCTACGTCACTCTCATTAAAACGAGAGTATCCGCCCCCCCCCCCCCCCGCCCTTTTCCCTCCACTCTCTCGCCGGTCATTTTTATTATTATCTCCCCTTTCAGCCGTAGAAATGACTGGGGAAGCGGAGACGATCGAGAGAATTAAAAAAAATTACTGTAGAGAAATTTAAAATATTAAAAAAAGAAGGGAAGAATAAGACAAAGAGAGACAGATAGAAATATAGATCTACGGAAAATAATCAAGTAGAATAACTTCTTAAAAGTTTTTTTTTAGGTTTAGTTTCTTAGATAAACTAAGCTCTCCAGAAATCGCCCTTAATGGTAGCAGTTTACATCTAGCAATCTGCCACCTCGGCAGGTCGCGCCATTTCACGGCCCAGCGCAGTTAAACGCGCGTGCGTCGACTCCAATCCGGTGTAGGGAGCAGACGTGAACATTGCTCGGGCCGCTGACGCGCATACCTCAGCCCGCTGGAAACAAGGGTTGTGTCACTGCGTATCATGTTGTTATTGTGTGTGTGTGTGTGTGTGTGTGTGTGTGTGTGTGTTACCCCTCCTCCTTTTCGCGCGGGAATCAATCAAGCCGTTCTAAGCGCGGAGATGGATTACAATCCAAACTTAATGCATCTTGGTTTGCCGCGCGGAAACCAAGCGAATCTCGCACATGTTATTCCCCTCGGTCGCCATCTCGTCCAATTTTCATCTCGACGAAATTTTCCCGTTCCAAAGTATAATTTTCTTTGCGAGTCTGAGAGTTATCCTTTGTAAAACAAAAACAAATATAAAAAAACCCATTACAAACATAGAGAGAGAGAAGGTCTTTGGGAATTTCCGGAGTAGTCTAAATTAATTCCAATAATTTTGTTTTAAACGTAAAGCCGAAAAAAAAAAGTATAAAACTGGGCGTTTCTTGAAGAGTTTATGCAAAGAAATAAAGAGGTAAAATAATGTTTTTCTGTTCATGCTGAGAAAAAAAAATCTTGTTCTATTTACATTCAGTTGTCAACCTGTTGACTTACTTTTCACCTCGCTCCACCCCTCGTGTCCTTCAAGTCATTACGAGAAACTTGCATCTGTTCCTTGTCTGTTCACTCACGTGTCTTTACTCCATAGTGGCGTGACGTAAAATGTTCGCGGGGGAAAAACATATACAATTTAACAACACGGGATTGGTAAGAAATTTGATAATGCACAGAACTGCACAAAACACAAAGAAATAAAAAGAAATGAAAAAAAAAAACCCAGTTAGCTCCACGTTTTATAAAGTTTTGTTGGATTGCGATCTCGTCATCTCGTCTATCTATTAGAAAATTAGGAACATTCCAGAACAGGGCGTTGTTTGGCGTGGCGAGTTGTATCACAGTCAGTCGCTCGTGCTCGCCTCGGAGATTGACATTGTACGAATTTTGAGAATATCGATGTGAGAAAAAAGTATCTCCAAACACACACACACACACACACATACCCGAAAAAAAATAACAACCAACAAACCGACAGCAATATAACGAACAAGGAAAACAAAAACAAAAAGAAGCTAGAATAGAAGCCACACATAGAATCTAGTCATAGCATCCAGACATAGCATCCAGACATAGCATCCAGACATAGCATCCAGACATAGCATCCAGACATAGCATCCAGACATAGCATCCAGACATAGCATCCAGCCTCATGATACAGGAGAACGTGAAATAGTTGGAAGATTGAACGTGCGTAAAGTTTAGACACTTTTAATGACATGTAGCTTATGTTTCACTTGTTTCTGTTATTGTTTTGTTGGGTGCGGTGGTCCATCAGGATAGCTTCCGGTTGCCAGCCCCGCAAGTGTATTGAGTTTGAATCCTATTAATATTAGACTAATATTTTTTAGAAATGAACAGAAATTGGATTTTTTTTTTTTTACCAATTCTTTAATTTTAATTATGATGGAGCTTGGGAAGGGAAAGTAAAGTATCCCGTCGGACCAAATTGATCCATAGGGCCGGTGAAGCAGTGTTCACCGGTTTCCGTGGCCACGGATTGTGATTGTGTGGCCAGCAATATGCACAGCCGCCTTTACTTTACCCCAACTAAGGTCAGGTACCCATCAGAGCTGGGTAGACTCAGGCACACCCTCAAATCCTGGGGGAAATATCCTAGCCTGCACCAGGATTCGAACCCGGGACCCTTGGATCGCCAGTCGAACGCGCAGCCGCTCGGCTACCGAGCCCCATTGGGAAGGGAAGGGGTGTGGAAATTACAACGACATGGTTCAACTGCAGAGTTTGCAATTCCTAAATTTTACAAAAAAAAAACATTTAAAAAAAAAACCAACAAAACAATAGTAAACAAACAAACACGAAATCTGAAAACGCGTGATAATATTAAAACTAGATTAAATGTTTCTTTGAGCCAAAAATTGTAAATTTAAGGATCATTTAAAAATTATTTCTAAAAATAATTGAATTCTTGCATTATTAGGCCTACTTATTTGGGATGGAGTGTTAAACCAGTGTAGTTTACTTTCAACTTTAATATTTTAGTAGTAGGCTATATTTTGAAAGCAATATTTAAACTTTGTGAAAATAAGACACCCAGACTGACCATCTTAACCTATACTTGACACTGGGCATACATTAATGTTATTTTAGCAGCGGCGCTTCCAGATTCATCAATAAATTATCCAGTGGATTTTGGACAGCTGCCACACTACAGTGAATTGTTTTCCATTGAACCGCCTTTGATGGAATTCATTAATCCGCCATGCGAATTCTAAATTTGTATCACATGGACCGCCCCTTGGAAGTTACTGTTCCGTGCAGTGACCTATTAAATGAAGGCTTCCAAAATTAAACATGGCTACCCGAACTAAACGTCTTTGATTGTTTATACTTCCGCTCTTCCAGGGCCCCGCGACCACCGATAGAAACTCGACTTTGATTGTCGAAAGAATGAGAGAGAGAGAGAGAGAGAGAGAGAGAGAGAGAGAGAGAGAGAGAGAGAGAGAGAGAAAGAGAGAGAGAGAGATAGAAAAGTCTACGAGCTTAAATGCGAGAAGGAAAAAAAATCAGTTCTGACAATAGCCTGCCTCATGTCGAGGCTACGGTCTCTTCATTCCGATAAATTCATCTAAACACCGGGCCTCTTCGCTGGCAAGGGGGGAGAGAAACAATCCCTGACACCAGAAGAAGGGAAGACAGGGGTCTTGTTGTAACAGCCCTGGCGAGTTAGACATGTTTGCTGACTGAGAGAGCCGAAGACATTTGCAGACGTGTTGTTCTAGCTCGGTTTCAGAGAAATAACTCGGGCTGTTTTCTCGACCCCTCGGTCTCCGGGCTCAGAAAATGTCGAAACATCGCCCAGGCTTTATTATACAATCAAACACTCATTTTTTCTTTTAACACGAGTGCCACCGTTATTGGATAAATCTTTAAGGTGAAGTGGGGGAGCAAGAATCCTCAGTGTTCTCCTAATAACCCCGGGGCTTTCCGGTGTCACAGAGTGAGTCAAATCTGTTATTTCCTTGTCATCTTACCTTCATTTTGAGCCGAACTCTTTCATACACATTCAAATAAATACGAGGTTTTTTTCTTCTTTCTTTTACCGATAGGCCTGCTAAGAGAAAAAAAAAAGAAAAAATAATTAGAAGAGAGTTTTTTTGTTGGAGTATTTCTCTATACCTGATTTCTTAACTCCCCAATTTGTCTTTGTGAGTAGAATTCGGTATATGCTATTTTCTATTATCTTGTAGTAGTGTGTTTTACCTGTTCCCTTGTATACGTTAGTTATTTACTCTTCACCATGTATGTAATCTAAAAACGATTTGAACATTTGTAAGATTATAGAATGAATAATGGTATGCTTGTCATTAACAGGTCTGCTAGTTGTCTGAAGAGAAAATGAAACATTTGTTATTATAAAATTCTACAGATAAAATGTTGAAAATTAAGTTGAATAGTGTTATGGCCCTGTGAATAAAAGTTCCACTAAACAAATAAAACATGCGCTCAGTTCTTTGACTATATTCTAGAAAGAAAAGTAACACCAAGAACTCTTTTATTTCACAAATGCAAGTATCCTACCTTAAATAGCATATACTTATTTATTTGAAAGTATAAACTTTATTATTTAAATTTTTCGCAGCTAAAAAAATAAATAAATATATAAACTTATAATATGGCAATTATCAAAACTTACAGTAAAAAACAAAGAGAAATTATAATAATACACTGTTCAAAGTTAACGATCTTGTAAAATATTCACATTTATTAAGTTTTAGCCTACTACTATATCTATTGACTTATTTTCTGATAAGGTAATTGAACTAATTGTTTTACTATAACTCTTAAGAATTTTTTATTATTATTGAATGGTCCTCATTAATTAATAAAGATAATATGATAAATTAATGAAATGGCGTGTAGAACATAATACGTTTTAAAAGATATGCATGTTTCTTTCTTTCTTTACCCCATTCTTAAGCTGTGATGTTGTCACAAGCCACGACCCGTGAGTATGTGGGCGAGTACTCTACCCCGTTTTCTCTCGCCCTCCTACATCATTACACGCACATTCCCAGCAGATTGGCGTGTCCTTCTTTACCTTAAGTGCTACACTCATTTTCTCCTCTCTTTTTTTTTTTGCCCTCGCTGATTGGCTCGAGACCTGCCCCCACTTTAGAAGTTAAAGCATAATTGTTTGTTTAGTTTGTTTTCTTTTACCTCCCTTTCAACTATGACGTATTACAACGGTTCTGATAACGTCACGTTATTTGTAGCCCTTCTCTTTTTTTTAAGTTGTTAAATACAATGAAACTGCTATGCTTATTACACGGGGTTTTGCCTTTTAAAAAATGGAGGAGGGAAGGAAAGGAAGGAGGGAGGGGGGCGAGCAGGTTGGGAAAGGGGGGCTGTTGCTGGAGCCATGTTCAGACATATGTACAGGCCTGCTTAATAGAACTTGTAACGGTCCGTGGAGATCCCTGATGGAGATAGTGGAAAGTCACACTCCGGAAATCTCGCGAGAATGTAGCAACGTATTGTGATGTCATGTGATTTCCTTATTTATTTATTTGTTCTTCTTCTTGACTGGCTCCACGATGGGCGGTTAAAAGAGGAACACATTTAGCTGAAAAAGCATGAAACATGAGGAGATATGCTCAAAGGAGATTATAGTACTCCCCCCTCCCCCGGGCACTGCCCCCGTGTATTGTTGACTTGTTTACTGGATTGTTTATGTGGGGTATAGTTGTGTGTGTGTATTTGAGTGTGTGGCTGTGTACCCGTGTGCCTGATTTTATATGTATATGGGTGTGTGTTGATACTTGATTGTGTGTGGCTGTATGATTGTGTGGCCGTATATTTGTGTGTGGCTGTATATTTGTGCGTGGCTGTATGTTTGTGTGTTGCTGTATCATTGTGAGTGGCTTTGTAATTGTGTGTGTGGCTGTATAATTGTGTGTGGCTGTATAATTGTGTGTGTGGCTGTATGATTGTGTGTGACTGTATGATTATGTGTGGCTGTATAATTGTGTGTGCATTGTGCTTGTGTGTATGGGGTGTGTTCATGTATGATTGTGCATGAATGCGTGTGAGTGTAAACTTTTATGACGTTGAATGATTGTATGTTTACAGATAATTACGTATGAAACGGGTGTGGCTGTATGATTGTTTCTGTAGGATTAAGTGTTTTTCAGTGTGTATGGATATATGATTCCGTGATTGTATGATTAAATGTCTCAATATAATAAGACATAAAAACCCTGATTCGCCAGTTGTACTAAGGGATTGCTAGCCCAAAACAACGTCCATTAAAATCCCCAAATCGACACCCTCAGCCATGGGTCGAAGGCGAACCATGGAAAACCCCGGAGACTATCAAGATTTCGATCCCCAGAACATCGGACTCCACTACTCTGTCTCGAGACCTTCACCTTCCCCAGTGGCATCTAATAAACTCTTCAAATTTACTTCTCGGTCGTTTCTCGGACATTTGAACTTTGAACCCCCCACCAATTAAAATTTAAAGAGACGTTTCTCTGACGGTGCTTCCGGTTGGTACAGCTCACTTCAACAAAGTCAGATTATTAGCAGTTCGAGCATTGAGAAATATTTATTTTTTTGTGTGTGTGTATCCTTGACTTATCAGTGTCTGTGGGAAAAAAAAAGCATTAGGGAATTGTGTGTCTCATACAACGCATTGATGTTTATTTAGTGGGGATGAGAAACAGTTTATCGCAGGCAAAAGTAGCCGATTAAGCTAATAAATACTTTCAGAATCGTACTGTGCTTTCTAGCTAATAACCATTGTATTAAGAGGTCAGAATACTTTGGGAAAACTCTCTTACACTATTAAATATACTCATTTTTATTATTATTTGGCTGAAGCATAATGTTAAGACTTTAAGGGAATTAAAAATTAGATAGAATTTGCAGGAGAATGTTGCATGATTCGAATTTAGGGAGAATTGAATTCAATAGATTAGTAGGGAATTTAATTGAATAGATTTGTAGGGAATTTAATTAAATGGATTTGTAGGGAATTGAAATCAATAGATTGTGTAGAGAACATTGAATGAATAGACTGGTTAGTAGCATTGAAATCGCGGTTCCTTCTCTAAAATCTATGTAGGACGCAGTAATCTTTTTTTAATAGAAGGAGCGGAGCGTCTGTAATGTATAAGATAAAGACGTATAGTTCCACACTTTTCACAAACTTTACAAAATATTTGCAAACCAGTGTATACCACGGTAAATGTAAAACGGTTTAATGTTAGAATGTAATGCATAGCGATAGTGCAAAGTAAAATTAATTATATTTTTAGACACATTTTTCTTTCTGCTTTTTTTATTAAAGCGAAATTCACAAACGTAACTAAACTTTGGTTAATATTTAAACAAAAAAATGTTTTTAAAAATTACCCCACCACATGAGCCCTGAAATTGAATAGAATTGGTAAGTGACATTGAACACTATTTTTTGGGGAAAATTGAATTAGGAAACATGGAATTAGGACACATGGAATTAAGTACTAGGCTACTCTCCGGAGACACGGCTGATAAGACTAAGTGTGATGCCAGGGTCCAACACATGTTCCGGATTTTGTTTACTAGGATAGAACAAAAAGAGGAACATATTCAAGGCCCCAAGTGTCTGTTTTTGTTTTTTGTCTTAACTCACCCCTATTCTACTAAAAGCGATTTGGGAGCAGGAGGTATGATGGTGGAAAAACCAACTCCAGAAACTCCAGAAATGATTCGAGTCTCTAGACAACGGCACGAGCAAGGGCATCGAGGGCTTCAAACTGAGCGTTTTGAATACGATGCTGGTATTTTTCTCTATCTAAAAGGGCTACATAGACCGTTAGGGAAAATGACTTTTCCCGCCCGGGTTAAAGTTCGCGCATGCTCTGTGAAGATGTTTCCAAGTGTTTGACATGTAAGCAATTTGCCTTGGCTCCCCCTACATCACAAGCGGGAGACGGGATTTGTTTTGTTCCATAGGTATGAAAGAATCAGAGAGATTGTTTATTGTAAAACAGAAGAGACGCATACAGAACAAAAAAAAACACAACAGTAGCCTAATTTATGGATCTTAAGCTATATGGGTAAAGAAGTAAGTTGAAACATTGGCGATTTGAAGTCTTGTTCTTTGTGAAGGGTAAAAGAGAGGAATGATTACGTTTGATTTCTTAAGCATTCAGCTATCTCTTCTTCTTCTTCTTATACATTACAGACACTTCTTCTTCTCTCTCTCTCTCTCTCTCTCTTTCTCTCTCTCTCTCTCTCTCTCTCTCTCTCTCTCTCTCTCTCTCTCTCTCTCTCTCTCTCTCTCTGTGACGGCGTGATGAGACTATGTCTGATTCTTACCTTTTGCAGATAAAACAGAATGATAAGGTCAGGAGACATGGCGCTATATGTATATATGTGCTCATGTGTGATATTGAAATGTTGATAACATGACCACGTAATCGGCAAAAGAACATTAGTAATAGTAATAATAACAAATAATTTAACAGCAATTCACAACAACAAGGTAAACTAACAGAACTTTACATTAATGAAATAACAAAATAAATTAACATTTTAACAATATAAGAATTATAAAGATATAACCAAAATATTTGTGCAATTTGATCATATTATGCACAAACCAAAAGTGATAAAATATACAACATTTTTCAAATTAAAACAAACAATAAACTTTATAAACAAAAATACCCCCCCCCCCCCCCACATACACCCTTTTTAAAACTACCAGAAAAACAGTGACCTCACATGCTTCATCACGCCTCCAAGTATCGTAATGGGGCTTTAAAGGGGTCCCAGATCTGACTATGAATGGCTGCTTCTGTTGTGAATTAGAGTTATCTCAAGGCGGGCAGACATTACCTCCCTTCACACTTCCTCTCTCTCACCCCCTTCACCCTAATCTTTGTGAAGACAATTTCGACTTTTTGATCCCTTATTAGTAGGAATTGTAGCAACGGACAGTTTTGAGAAATTAAGCCTGTAATTAGCCCTTTCTCTACCAGAATTCCATGCACTTGGAAACAATTGTACCCTCGATGCAAACGAGTCCCTATTATGAGCCAGTGTTGTTTTTTTTTACCCTCCCCGCCGCACGGTTCGACAGATCAAGGGGAGCGAACTGTCAAGGGCTGGTGGAGAAAAGCCTTTCTCGTGATTACTGTTATTGCCCCTGTTGGTTGAGAGATCGGCTGTGGGGCGTTGACACGTCTTTTCACCCAGTACTCACGGGACTTCATCTCCTGGCATGCTTCCTCCCCCCCCCTTTGCAGCTCATAAACTGCTCCCCCCTGCCCCACTCCCTCAACAGCCCCTCACCCATTACCCGCCCAACCCCTACCCGCAAAGCTAAGATAGTTACGCGTGCGCACAGTCTGCATTGACATATACATGAAAGAGATCAAACTTCAGTTCTGCTCATTTTCTCTTAAAACCTTCCTTTTCTTCTTCTTCTTCTTCTTGTCGGTCCTACCCGAAATCAAATACACAAGACTTTCCCCCGAATAGAAATAAATAAATACTTAATATATTACCAGAATTATTCACCTGATCAATCAAGAGATGCTGGCGGGGCTGGGGGGGGGGAGGGGCTGCTTTGTAAAAGATCGTGCTAAGTAAGGATTGTTTATTTGAACTCCGTGGCTATGAACTTTGATCTACGTGGGATAGGTAATGCGAGTTACCTCCCCCTTCCCCTCACCTTACCGTCACTTCCCCAATACCCTTCCCCCAATATTCAGTCTAAACATGCTGTATCGGACTCTCAAAGGCACAAACTTCTGATCTAGCTATTCTAGAGCAGGGATCGGCGACCTTTCGATAATAGTGTATCAAAGTGGGATTTATAATTCATTCAGCGTGCCAACAAGCTAAAAGTCACCCTGCTTTAGCACTCAAGTTCTAAAAGAAGATACCTGGTATTTGAATAGTTTTTTTAGGAGTCTTCCGTGTGCCATTGAAAATCGTTCTGCGTGCTAAGTCTGGCATGCGTGTCGTAGGTTGCCGACCCCTGTTCAAGAGTTTCTTTGCTATATTTCTAGCTCACTATGCTGGCTGGAATCAGAACATTTTGACTCGATGTAATGTTTTTGTTCTCATGCGTGGATGTATAAGAAATCATCTTCAATGGCTCACCTGTAATATGACATTACTGGCAGCCCTCTACGACCATTATGGCCGACAACGTAGACTGTCTACAAACTAAGAAAAGCTACTACCCATCAGAGCTGGTTAGAGTCGTGTAAAGAGTTCAAGTTATATAGTGTAACTTGATCTCGTGCAATCATCGACATATAACGCGTATAAACTGTATCTTTTAACTTTATGCATACATTAAATCTATAACATTATAAAAAAATTGTTATACCATAATTAAATTACGTAGAACCATTATTGAAATCTCTTATACCATCAATGATTTATGTAATACCATTACTGGACTCTGTATTACCACCATTGACCACCATAACACCATCATTTAACTCAGCCACATTGGAGATATGTAATACCATCATTTGAGAGCTTTGATAACTGTAATAGGTCAGTAATGCCATCATTTGAGAGCTCTTCTATTATCATCGAACTTGGTCATAGGTCAGTAATACCATCATTGAACTCAATGTTAAAGCTATCTGTAATAGGTCAGTAATACCATCATTGAACTCAATGTTAAAGCTATCTGTAATAATAGGTCAGTAATACCATCATTGAACTCAATTTTAAAGCTATCTGTAATAGGTCAGTAATGCCATCATTGAACTCAATGTTAAAGCTTTGATATCTGTAATAGGTCAGTAATGCCATCATTGAACTCAATGTTAAAGCTTTGATATCTGTAATAGGTCAGTAATGCCATCATTGAACTCAATGTTAAAGCTTTGATATCTGTAATAGGTCAGTAATGCCATCATTGAACTCAATGTTAAAGCTTTGATATCTGTAATAGGTCAGTAATGCCATCCTTGAACTCAATGTTAAAGCTTTGATATCTGTAATAAAAGTATCCCGGTCGAACCAAATAGATCCAAGTGGACGGTGAAGCAGCGTTCACCAGTTTCCGTGGCCACGGCATACTAGGGGGATTGTGTGGCCAGCACATTGCCCGGCCGCCTTTACTTTACCCCAGCTAAAGTCACGTACCCATCAGAGCTGTTTAGACTCATGGACACCCTCCAGACCCGAGAACAAATCATATCCTTCACTAGGATTCGAACCCTGGACTTTTTGTACGCCATCCGAACGAGCCGCCCCTTAACCACCGTGCCTTCCGAAATCTGTAATACCAAAATAAAAATCTGACCATTATAAAGTGTTTACATGGATCTATGTATCAACATAGTTGCGTTAACTGTGCAACCCTGTGCTTAGAACATCATCAAACTCCTTACATTTACCATCAATTTGTTAACTATAGACTACCTGTATCTCCCAGTTCTTACCACAAGAATCACATATTCCACACACAAAAAAAGAGTTAACTTAAAAGAAATACTTTGTACAAAATCGGTCCATATTTCATAAGTACAAAATTTGACTGTATATCCCTTGGATCAAATACATATATTCATTCTTATTAGACATGTATGCACATATTGCCAATTTAATATGTACTATGTACAAAATATGTGTATATTTAGTTTATAACGTTCGTACCAAATTGGTCCAATTTTTTTTATTCTGTTAAATTCAAATAGTCTATATCCTTGTAAACATTTGTACACCGTTGTTGAATATTTCCTTTGTAAGAAATTGGTCTATATATACATTACACAAATGTTCTCTCTATTTATATAATATCCAATATAACGGTGTCGGTACGAGGTGTACAATTTCTCCATATACAGAAACATCGCCTATTCACGTGTTTAGATATAGGCATGAATAAATTTGTCCATATTTAACTAACACCTTCAGTGAATAGCTCGAGTCAACAGACGACTCGCAAAGATCCGTCAAAGTCTCGTGTTGTTAAATCAACACCAGAAGACAGTCCAAAGTACATACTTCACCCCAGTCGTAGCCCAGTCATAAAAAAACTTCAGCCCCCCCACCCCAACACCCTCCCCCTCCTCCTTTTCCACCCAAGCACCCTCTCCCAAACACTTATCCATTCTCATCATTCTATCCATATCGCATTTACACCGATTCCAACAATCCACGCCCCCCCCCCCCACACCCTTTCAAAATGTCAAGAGGAGGGAGAGAAGTAAGTTGGGAGGGGGGGGGGAGACACCCTATTCCATTGCGAGAGATTTGAGTGACAAAGCTACAATTAAATTTCACAAGTTTGTTCCTTTTGCTGTTCCCTTCTCTCTCGGCATTCGGGGATAAATATCAGAAGTCGAGCTGTTATGCGAGAGGGTTAAAGGGAAACCAGGCCTAGTGACATTCCAGTCTTAGCTCATATTCCGATTCTTCAGGCTTCTACTAACCGTGGGAGGATCGTCAAAACCATTCCATCCAACGTGGACTAGTCCAATCTAGAAATCGTTAACACAAAAAAAAGTAACAAACTTATTTTATGTAGAAGGAAGTATAGTATTTGATAGAGTAATATTCTTAGCATTCATTCATTCATTAATCATTCTAAATAATTTCGTTGAGTAAAAATACCGCGACAACATATTATAATATATATTATTATAAGCTTATTATATGTTGTTTACTATTTATTACTTCCCTGTTGTCAGAAAATATTAAAAAAATATACAGCAAACATTAAGTGCTAGGTTACCTAGAACATATATCTAGCCGCACTAAAATATATTTATTTATATTGTGTGTACATAAAACAACAACATGAAAAGAAGTAAATATCCAATATTATCTCAATGTTTTTTTTATAAACTCAAGATCTTTTCCATGGGCCCGGTGGCCGAGCGGCAGCGCGTTATGCTGACGCACAGAAGGTCCGTGGTTCTGGAGAGTTTCCCTGTCTAGTCTACCCAACTCTTAAGAATACTTTACTTTAGTTGGGGTAAAGTAAAGTCGGATGGGCATTGTGCCGGCTACACAATCTCATAGTATTCCGTGGTCACAGAAACTGGTGAAGTCCTATGGATTCGGTCCAACGGGATACTTTACTTTTAATATCCACTTTTCCAAAGTGGCTTCAATGTTCTGTCCCTCAATGTGTTGAGCAGGTTTTCTGTTGTTTTTTTCTACCACAGCAAAACTGTACAGTTTGTTGTTAAATTTATAGTGTACGCTTTTTCACGTGCAATCAATTGAAATAAAGTTAAAAAAAAAACAATAAAAATAATATTAATAATAATAAATTATTTAAACAAAAATACATGATAGACGATGATATAAAACTAAATATTAAGATATGCGGCAATGGCATAACAATGGAACTGTGTTTGCCATTCTGATTATAATCTTGTGTTCGAATCGAAGTAAAAAAAAAATCAAACCATTTTCCAATGACTTCCCTTATTCTTAGCTAGCAATGGACGGTCCCTGACGTATGTTGATGGTGAAAAGCATGTCTTGGCAACAGGGTTTTATTTTTATTTTATTTAATTCTTTATTAAGATATCATGTTTTTTTACTTTTTTTTTAAATAGAACATAAAGGTAACACTATTGTCAACTTTGTTTTATTGGGTAAAGCTAAAGCTGGAAAGTTATTTATGAGAAATCGTTGGAAAATAAGGTTTTAAGGTTTGGACAATTTGTTTTAAAAACTATTGTCAGCTTAACAAGACTTTTTACTTAGATGTATAGATCTTCTTCTCGTAGCCTACAGATGTTTGTTTGTTTAACTTGAAAGGAAAAAAATATATAACTACACAACAACAATAAAAATTAAAAAAAAGCAATGAAAAGCATGAGAAAACGTCGGACTCCATTTGGACGTGTGATGCTTTGTTGCACATGGGAACACTTTTCAGAAAGGGGGGTAGAGATAAATGAGTCTCAGCTCCCCTCTTCCCTGGAAGCAAACAATTCCACGGACGCGCTGAGAAACAATGGCAACAATGGAGGTTTTGAAGAAAAGCCACCACTGGGACATATTGGTTGTGACAACTCCGTTTGTCAATGTGTTTACTGGTAGATTGTTCATTCAATCACAAGGCATGTAAGGAGTGGAGGGGGTGGGCCCCCGGGAGGGCGGGGGGTGCTCAAAAGGTATGCGTGCCTCGTAAATTCTTTGATAACGGAGATATAATGGCTGCCGTGTGCTTGGGTATTCGTCATTAAATAAGCTCGGAGTTCTGTTGGATACATTAGACGAATTACTGAACTGATGAAACAGAAGCAACGTTTGCCAATTATCGTCTATGTCACCTGACTGGCTTTAGGGCTGGGTTTTGTGTTTGGGGGGTGGGGGTGAAAGGGTTGGGTATAGTGAGGGGTGGGTGGTGGAAAACATTCCTATATATCTATATTTGAGATAATGGTTGGAGGGTTTTTCTTGTAAAGTTCAAAGGGAAAGAGAAACAAAAAGACAGAGTGAAGAAAATGAAGCAAAACTAAATAGCCAGAGCATGAAAGACTAATGGGGAGGGGAAGAAATTATTAGAAGAGCAAAGGGGGCTGGAAAACAGAAACATTCTGACGTTGGTATCACTTGCATGTACAAACTTCGAACTGATTAAAACTAAGTAGATAAATAAATTACTATATAAGTATATTTGTAGATATAAGCGTCTTATATTTGAAATATCTTGATTGGTAGACCTGTATATAATTGTATAAAGCTATTAGAAAAAACAATTAAATGCTTCAGAACAATAGAAAAATTAGAACAAATTCAGAAAAGAGCTGCAAGGCTCATTACTAGCAAATATTCCCAACTGACAAGAGTTACACCAATAGTTAAATAACTAGATCTAGACTCACTAGAGAACAAAAGGGCAACGCGTAAAGTAGTAATAATACATAAGACATTAAACTCTAATTTAGGAAAAAAAACAGTAATAACCTGTTGCAAAGCTCAGATAAACATAAGGACAAAAACACTTTCCTTATGCGAGAACAAATGCTTATAAGAACTCTTTCTTCCAGAGTAGCATCCGGGCATGGAATGGGTTGCCTGTGCCCTGAACAAACCAGGAAAACCAGTAAACAGAACAAATAATTATTATATTTGCATTACCATGAGCTCAGAAGTATTGAACAATCACACTATATTGTATTGTAATGTTTTGTTATACCCTACCCTGCTATGCAGTGCTTGAACAATTGTAATGTTTTGTTCTACTTAAACCCTGCAGTAATTGAACTAGCTATCGGTTTCAGTGCTACTAAATCAATTTACTTCACTTTAAATTAATTTCAACGAAGTAAGTAGGCCTAAGTAAACGTCTGACTCTTTTTTTTGCCTAAACCAGCAAACAATGCCTAGGTCATATTGGCACAACCTGTCAATCATTTAATCTGTGAACGTCACACCTGTCCAAAGTTACCTGGTCTGCCCAAAACCCCCAATACCTGGGGCCCTATCAACTTTCAGCTAATGGAAGTTTTTAACTCAAGCTTCCTTCCACCCCCTTTTCCAATAGCAGCTTAACTGGAGATTAATGTCGCCGGACCCTTGTTTTTCTCCCCATTTTACAAGCCAGCGTTTATAAACTATAATAACAATTCGTGCTTGAAAGTTCATTCAACGTTTATAATATGAAGTATTCATACAAAAAAAAATGTTGGGAGAGGGCGGGGGTTATCCAGCTGCCTAGCACTTTAGCTCAGCAAACGTCTCGATGTACAGGGGGGGACCCATGACACTCGGTAATTGAGTTAAATCTAGCCACAATAAACCTGTTTTTCCGCTTAGGTATCATTTGCACCTTAGGAAGTTGTTCAAGACTTTTATCACGATCTTTGCGCATGTATCACGAGCTAGACGTCGAGGGCTGGAATACACCGTGTCGCCAAATCGCCCCCACCCCT
Source organism: Anisus vortex (assembly GCA_949126835.1). Taxonomy (NCBI): domain Eukaryota; kingdom Metazoa; phylum Mollusca; class Gastropoda; family Planorbidae; genus Anisus; species Anisus vortex. The sequence continues at coordinate 18,146,962 of OX421492.1, read as the reverse complement.
CCCCACCAAATGAAGCGAGTGAAAGGTTTCAATTAACAACAAATCGCCGGGTATCCCTCCCCAATCATAACTCGCCTTCCTCCCCCTCCCTAAACGGAAAGAGAGAGAGAGAGAGAGAAAGAAAAACAGACGAGTAAAAATGTGTTTAAAGCTTCTGAGAAATTATGACACTCGCCTAATATTTTCCCAGCTCTCCACAATGCGAGTCATTGTAAAAGAGAGCTGTCATCTACAATGGAAACTTTAGCCTCGGAGACAACACACGCGGGCAGGGGATCTCAGTGCTCCGCCCAATATGAGGGGCTTAAGATGACATTAAAATAGCTGACTTTGTCATAGGGTTCACTCTATTTGGTCTATACAGACCCGTCCGGTACCGAATAAATACGGACCTTTTTATTTTTTGTTCTTCAAACAGAAAGACAAATATTTTTTAGTGTTGAAAAGATGTGGACGGTATTCTTAGTTGGTGCGTTAAAGTTTCAATATTGGGGCAGCTACAAAGGGAAAAAAATTGCAGCTCCTATTCGCCTCTACGTGTATGGCAGCGAGTCCCAGGCCTTGTTGTTTGAATACCCAATAGGGTGGGCGCTTTTTGGGGGAACATGCAAATAAAAATCCATGTGCTTAAGAGTTTGCTACCGTTAGCAAGAACTTATATATGCTCTTAAAAAAAAACGTTTACTGAAAAAAGGCTAGTGCATCCAATCAAGATTACCACTTTCCCTTGTCTAGTGAGTGCCTTTGAGTTTAGCAACGTTTGATGCTTACATGACATCACTTTTGGGAAAGTAAATGCTCAAGCATTGTGATGGCCACTGAATCCTCATCGTAGGTATTAACAAAATACGCTGGTAAAGTCCATCAACATAGAACAAATATCAGATAGAGGCACATAGAGGCCCCTGCCACCATTTTGTTTATTTACACTTACAACAAACTTGTAATAACTTCGTGTATCTCATTTTTTCTATAAACATGAGTAGGCCTACTATTCACTCAATTTGTCTACCTAATTATCAGACTAGATCGAAAAACTGTAACACGGACTTTTTGTTTTTTTTACATCATATTTTGTCTTGGAAAACATTATTAAATGTGCATATATTATAAATATATAAATTTCACCGATATGACTTGAGGTGTCAGTTATAGTCAACAGTGATTCAAAGATTAATCAACACCCACATTAAAAGTATATCTACTCTTGTTGAACTCTTATATTTGTCATTTACGTCACGTGAGTTTATAATGTAGGCTTAAACATTACACAAGACTATTTGACGATAATCTGAGCTTTAACAAAATAACTGCGCATAAATTACTCAAACATTGGAGTCTGCAGAAGGGAGGGAAAGGATGGTAAATGTACGCCTAGGTCACGCACTTGCTTACTTAAAAGATGGGGTGATTGCGTTCGGTATAATGTCCAACAGCCAAGACATCGACGTGAGCTGTTCATTATAGCCACACACACACACAATGACGGTGTCTCTCTGAGGCGTTGATGTATCGGTCTTCACTTAGGAGGCAAACAGTATACTATTATAGTTTCCACCTGGTTAAAGTATGGAATAACTTACAAACGCAAATGGATGCATTTCTGAGTCTACGCCCCCTCCCTATTCCCTTCTACCCCATACCCCCACCTCATCATTTCCTTATGACCTCCCCTGTCGCCACGAAAACCGCCCTGGTCCTATATAGTGTGGCGATGATGCGTTTTCTTTTCTTTTTCTTCTCTTCTGTTCACAATGTGTGCAGACCGCAAGGGGGGGGGGGGCGGGTGAGGATAATGTATCCGGTGTAGCCCTGCCCCAAAGTTTAAGTGGCAAGAAAACTTTTGTCGCACTCACGACTTGACATGGGGGAAGGGGGGGAGGGAGGGGGGTGTTATAAAATGAGAATCTGTTTGCTCTGTAAAATGTGTTGGGGGGGGGGAGGGGGTGTAATGCACCGTGGGCCCGGGGTTTAATGGGCGTTTTCCTTGCATCTCGACATGTCAGTGCGGGGTTCAGATCTACTGTTACACCCAGTTTACTAAGGACGCTGTGGCTGTGTGTGGCTGTGCGTGGCTGTGTGTATGTGTGTCTGTATGTCCATGTAAGCATTCGTTCGTGTTTGTGTGTGGCTATGAGGGCGGGGAATGGGCAGGGAGGGGAATTTGAGAAACGATTGTAATTACTATCGTGTGTGAATTTGCTGTGGTCCTGGGGTAGCATCTGAAATAGAAAGAGAGATAAGGAGAGAGATAAAGAAATAGAGAGAGAGAGAGAGAGAATGATAGAAAGAGAGGTGAAAATTGTTTATGAGAGATTGAGGGATTGCATCCATAGGAAGAAAGACAAAACGAAACAATAAGAGGATGATAGGGAACGAGAGTAATCTAGAGAAAGAGTGTGTGTGAGAGAGTTCGTAGTAAGAGAGGTAAAAATAGCCCCCACAAACTTGTTTATAGATATTTTGGTCAATGTTCATTATTAACTATAAACTTACGGTCTACACAATTTGTCCGCACGGTTTTTCTGAGTGCGTATGGTTATTTCTATAAAATTTAACACAGTTAGCAATACTTGATACAATAATTGAACAACTACTAAAAGCTATGTTTTTTTGTATAAATCCTAAAATATATGCATTTTGTAATGTATTTAAGCTGGCCTCCATAAGTAAGAAAAAAAACCATCATCATCATCAATACCTTAACCGTTGTGGTCGTTGGGGGGGGGGGGGGGAATGGACACCTCAGCAGTCAACTTTCTCCACTTTTGTCTATCTTGAGCGGCTGTCAATAGTTCAGTCAACTGCAACCCTGTCTAACCTTTCATATTGTCAAACCAGCATCCCGCTGACGGCCTCTCCTACAACGCCACCTTCTACAGTGCCTTGGAAGATTGTTTTTTTTTTTTGGCAGGTTATTATGCCGCAACACATTTTGCGCTGTTTGATTGCTCCCATAATGTTTTCTTGAGAGTCTGCAATTGGGGATATTCTGTTCCAGACATACTAGTTAGTCATGTGTTCTAGGTAGAGGGTTTCGAAGAATTCTCATGCATTTATTGCCTGCAACTTGTTTTTAGTTGCTGCTAGTAAAGTGACATAATTAGGCTTATAAAAGAAAATATCATCAAATCTCATAAAGGTTGGAACACGCGAAGAAAACCAAAGATCGTATTACAAATTATTCTGTATATATGCATTTTTTTTCATTAACCTAGGGCCCTAGACATTAATCTGACACTGAATTTTGCCCTTAGCCACCCACACGTAAATTTAAAAGAATTTTAAAAGCAAATTAAATAGCCTATTAATGATTTATCTACGAATAGTTTTAAAATAGGGGGGGGGGACGCACAAAAAACTAAAATAGTACATTTATACATGACTTTTTTTAATATAATATATATAAAAAAGGGGGGGGGGAATCATTTACTATATATTTTAGCTCAGTTGCTCAGGTGTGTTCAATAAAGATATAAAGATGCACATCGTAAATTAATTGAATAAAAATGTTAAGTTTGTTTGAGTTGGGGGGTTGGGAAATATAATTGAAAAAAAAAAAGTTGAAAGACCATGTTGTCTAATGCAACGTCTCTGTGCCAAATTTCGTCTCGAAAGCATAACAGAAAGTAGGTCAATAATATTTTTGCAGCGAACAAACAAAGATCTATCTTGAAATGAAAGAACGTATACATGTTAACAATATGTTCTTATAGTAAACGGACTGTTCTGAAACAGTAAAGACAATGTTTTCACTAAAATATCCCTTTCAGTTCCACAGGGCAAGTTTTCTCTGCCCATGAGATATAACACCAAACTGCATTATACTCCCCCCCCCCCCCCCATCCCAGAGTCCGGGTAGACCTTTCAGACCCCAGGAATATAGCCCAAACCAAAACTCGAATGCGGTTATTCTGTACTGCGAACCGTTAAGGGCAATAGGCTTTGGTGGGCGGTCTGGGGTTCGGGAAATACTAGAACTTCTATGACAAGGAAGCAAAAAGATTTTATAAACGCCTATGGGACATGTCTTACCACCCGCCCCTCACCCCCACTCCCAAAACTGGGAACCGCTGTAATATACACTTACTCTATTACGATGTATATTAAAAAGGTCAAATTTGTTTTGTTTTTCAAATTTCGAACGGTTCTTGCAAAAGTCATCATCAAGACAAGCCGAGACTCAACCCTAAATATTGTAATACACACTTGACAATACGATAGACATATATGCGCGGGTGAATCAATGACGGATTAAGACGCCCCCCCTCCACCATTTCTCATTCACCTTCCCCCCCCCCCTTTACTGATTCTCAACGACCATGATTCCAGACAGACAGTGACAGGTGGCACCGTTTAATGATGATGTCGTCTAAAGCTACAAAGTGTCGGGCCCCTGCTCACCGAGCCCCCCGTCACGGACCACTTAGTGAGTGCCGTGTTCAGCCTTCATGGGAAGTGTATTTGTGCAGTATTCCCTGGACTTGAACAATTCAAAGAGACAGACGGAGAGAGAGGGAGAATGAAAGAGAGAGAGAGATGGAGAGTGAAAGAGAGAGGGCGAGAGAGTTAAAGAGAGAGTGCATGCTACAGTGCTGAGGTAGGAATAATTTTCCACGTATGGTGGTTCTGGTGCAGTATGTCCACAGTTCCTTAAATCTAACCGAGTGAATGCATGAAACCATACATATAAAGACCTATATATATTCAACAAGCTACATAGCCCGGCGTTGCCCGGGTGAAAAAAAAAACACGACTGTTTAAGATGCAGATACAAATTTTATAAACTACAATTAAAAGATAGCTATAAATCTAATATTTAAAGTATTATTTTTGTACTGAAGACTTTTAGGAAAGTAATTTATAATAAATATTGTAATCGGGTAAAAATAAGGCAAGTAGGCCTATTTTTATTTAACAAACATCTAAATTGCCCGTAGATTTACAATGTCTTTTGTTTTTAAAAGTTTGAAAAAAAGATTGTAGAAACAAGAAAAACATAAAAACGAAGTTTTCATTATACTCCCTTTATTTGCAAACTAAGTTTACCATCATGTAATTAAATAATTGATTGACTACTGGAAATGAAACGTAAAGAAAAATATCTGTGTCGCAAATCTCAAAAATATCTCCTTACTCAGTATGAATTGTTCTAAAAATAATCTTAGCGCATAATTTTTTTTTCTAGCTTTGCGCCGAAAAAGTATAAAAAGTTGCACAGGCATTTTTAACGCGAAATCAAAATATTTCTTATACTTTCCTTTTAAGAAATAAATATTGTCATAAGTGTAGTATTATTAAGTCGTTTTAACTGAAAATTTGATAGGATGTATTGTTAGGCGCCCCAAATCTGCTGTCCAAATTTCAGCAAAGTTTTGCTCCCACGACGCATGATTGCAGACAGACAGAAAGACAGACAGAAATTGCAACTTAAAATAAAGAAAGTAAAAAACCTTATAGTCTAACTGGAAAATCGAACCTGGGTTGCCCGCATAACAGTCCGCTAATTTAACCACTGAGCTAACGAAGACACATATCCGATGTGAAAATTTTTTAGACTGTATATAGGCCTAGGCCTAAATAGGTCAGTGACACAAACTCACGTGCTTTAAAATTGACCAATGGGAATCCGTGGGTACACAAACACGATCTTTATATATATATATATATATAGATTACATTTTTTAAAAAGCAGTCTGCTACGTTAACCACTGAGCTAACGAAGACACATATCCGATGAGAAAAATTATTAGACAGTATATAGGCCTAGGCCTAAATAGGTCAGTGACACAAACTCACGTGTTTTCAAATTGACCCTGGGGACACAAACATAACAAGAACAATAAGTATTTATAGAAATTAGTTTTTAATGTAAATGTCTTGGCGATTTTCTATTTCTTTACTATCCATAATAGATTCAATTTCTCATTAAGAAAATAACTGTATAGTATCTTAAATGTCTGCCAAAATAGAAAAAAAAAGGAAAAAATAAAAAAAACAAGATTGCAAAGGGTTTTATTTTTTATATAGTTTTATTTTTGAACATTTTTAAAAACTTTGTGTGAGAACGAGGAAAGACTTCTCGCTTTCGCCTCGTCATGGGAACAGTGAATACCCAGCATGAGAGATACAGTAGAAACATGTTACGCCAACAGCTGCGACACGGTTACAGACAACATCACAGACGCCTAAATAGAGACACAAAAAGCAGACGATTTCCCATTGCCACGTGACTTACAGAATTTTGTTTTTCTTGATAAGTTAAATTTTCAAAATATGGAACTCGACCCTAGAAGAATACAAATGTGCATTGGTATTAGTTTCAACCGTTAATTTTAACTCCGCAATACTTTGTGGCTTTCTTTCTGGCTGTCTGTCAGAATCTTTCGGCTTCTCTTCTTGATAGAGTCATGTGTTATTGATAACGAGTCTAAATGCGACGATTCATCTCATTAGAATGTCGGCGGGTGAGTCAATTAGTCTTCCGTAGATTTTGACAGCCATTCAATAACAAAAGCAAAGATAATATTATACAAGATTACACAATTAAAAAATATATCAGTTGGCCAAATCTCGAACAAATGACAAAATCTAGCAATTCTCCAGGAAGCTTAGGGTTCTCCGACCCCATCTGGGAATCACTGTTCTAAATTAACATTAGTAACTGTAGTAATTCTCACGGCATTTTTTCTTTGTCGTTTTTGTTTTATCTGTGAAGCCGGCTGACACGTCGCGGGTTCTACCCCCGCCATCGACGGATCCCTGTCGCCCTGCAGGAGTTTTGGGCCTGTAAACGTATTTGCGCCAGCAGGCAGCAGTGAGTTTACAGCGCAAAGAAGTGTTTCCAACGGGATATGCGCTATATAAGTCTTATCCTATTATATACGTCTCCCTGCAGGAGTTTTGGGCCTGTAAACGTATTTGCGCCAGCAGGCAGCAGTGTGTTTACAGCGCAAAGAAGTGTTCCCAACGGGATATGCACTATATAAGTCTTATCTTATTATATACGTCTTATCTTATCTGTTAACGTTTCTCCCTAATAAGCGCTCATTGAAGATTGGAAACAGGATCAAATATATCCACAAATATTTATTTGTATGTCCACGTTTTTGAGTGCACCAAATTAATGTTGAACCACCCTCCCTCCCATTCACAATTCTTGGATTAAACGGGATATTAAGGTAAATGATTTCCAGTCTTCCAGGATCTGAAGTAAGCATCTAGCCGGCATTACAGCCGTCAGGCATGGTGTTGATAATGAAAATCCCATTATATACATAAAGTAAAGTACCAGTCAAACCAAATTGATCCATAAGGTCCGGTGAAGCAGCGTTCATCAGTTTATGTGGCCAGGACATACTAGCTGATTGTGTGACCAGCAATCTGCACAGCCGCCTTTACTTTACCTCAACTAAGGTCAGGTACCCATCAGAGCTGGGACGACTCAGGGACACCCTCCAGACCCGGGAGCCAATCCTAGCTGTTACCAGAATTCAAACCCAGAACTTTTCGGTACGCCAGCCGAACGCGCTTCCGTTAGGCCACAGTGGCCGTCTAAATAGATAGTTGATAGTTGCGATAATGGTAAAAGATTCTATTGACGTGATTGTAATATTATTTTAAAAAGTAGAACAATAGAAAAAACAGTAGAATTAACAGCTTCATGGGAAGTAACGCATAGCATATCCTCCCATCTTCCCCCGTCCCTGCCCCCTTAATGTTACACTACTCCACGTCTTGCTGAACTACTCCCTCCTCGCCCCACTCCCCCACCCCATCCCCCCACAGAATGCGTTACAGCTCGAGATTTCACCCCAGACTTTCCAGCGAAAGTAAGAATGCGGAACGACGCGAAACGGCTGGCAGGAGAAAAAAAAAGGGGAGGGGGAAGGGGAGGGGGGGGACGGCCCCTTGAGGGTGGGAGAGAACCTGCCGGAGCCCCCAAGTGATATGAAATTTGTCAGTGCTCATCTTCTGGCCTCGTGAGCACTTGTTTCTCACCTTATCTTAATGATCCCGGGACGAGAGTGTGTGTTCATTATCAAACCTTGGAACTCGCGATGAGTAGTTCTGACGTAGCTGATCTCAGCGTACACGTGTATGCCGACAAGAAATGATGAATGTGTTTATACGAAGTACACTAATACTCATTTTTCTTTATGGTAGCGCAAACTCACTCACACGCTCAGAACAAACCCACATGGACACACACACAAATTAACAATGAAAACGATCAAAGGTGAACTTATTTTAAACCAGAGGTGTTCATTAGGCGGCCCTCGAGCCATAATTAGCCCCGCCAAGTATTTTAGTGTAACCTCCAGAGAGAAAATTAAATGAAATTATATATAGTAATTAATAATCTAAATAAATTTTCAAAATGTGTACCCTATCTTGAATCGAATTTTTCTTGCGGCCCAATGACGAAAAGAGTATTTAGAATGTTAACCTATTGATATAGACCTATAGATCTAGACCTTTGTATATAGACCTTTAGATATAGACCTTTAGATATACATGTGTAGACCTCTAGAATATGTCCTATCTATGGCAGAATACTGAAACACAACACCATAGAAGACCAAATGTTTTTGTATGAATTTAAAAGAAACCACAAAAAAAAAAGGGAGAAAAGTTTCCATTTCAGGACATATTGGTCTTCATGGCTAGTGGTACACTGTTCAATAGTTTCCACAAGCACGGCATACTTGTGAATTCTGTGGCCAGCACAATGCATTTTAAAGTAAAGTAAAGTAATGCATCGCAAAGTTTCCGTTTCAGATCTGAAAGTTGTACAGATCTGATGAAACACGCGATTCATTGGTCAAGGCTTACGGGGAAGCCCCTTTATACATTTCCAGACGGAATCTCTGTTATCCATCTCAGCGAGATAAACAATTAGTGCTCTACTCGGTGAAGAGCCTAAGACCAAAAGACAACGCTCCTACAGTTAGACCTTTGCGAACCATACATTTTGACCTACTTTTTTTTTAAGTAGGGGCCTACGCCGGGAAAATAAAAGAGAAATGATATATCACTAATAGGCCTATACACAAATATATTTTCAATAATAACGGTAATTAAGTTATCGTCCTAGGCATAGCCACGGGGCTACGTTTATACCTACCCCCCCCTTCTTTTTTCCATTTAAAACTGAGGATTTTAAATAATATTTCTTTTGTTTTTATGCTAAATAGTACTTACATTTCATAAATCTAAATTTTGGGTTATAAACATTGATAATTAGATAACAGATTAGTTTTTCAATAGTTTAGGTTAGGCACCGATACAGAATTAGTCTGCTCCCTCCTCACCGGGCACTATTAGCCCCGGGTAATTTTGCCCCCTCCCCACCCTCCCTCACTTTATATTCTTCCCTATCACTCTATACCACTGGTCGGCAACCTAAGGCACGCGTGCCAAACAAGGAACGCAGAGCGATTTTCAATGTCACGCGAGAGACCTCCAAGATGTGTTTATTATTGATTTAAAAAAACATTTTTCGGTTCTGAATGAGAAAAACTGACTGTTGAAGCCGGTGTTGAAGCGACACAATTAAGTGAGTTGAACTTGCATTCACAAGGACCACTGGAATGGATTTGGATTGAAACTGGACATGTAGGCCTACATGTACATCCCTATATTAAGGCATATATTAAAATAGATAGTTAGGCTTTTTTTTTTTAAAAAGTACATCGAAGCACATAAAACGGAGAATTCTAATCAAAGACTTTTAAATTAATGTAGGCTACTGGTACTCATTTAATCATACTACATCCAGCCTTACTGGTTTGATATTACTACAAACTTTTAAGATGTGTAGATATTTTTTAAAGTGGAAAGATATTGGTGATTTTAAAATGCAGCAAGTTAAATTTTAAACATTTAAATAAAAAATGCTCATTATCGAAAAAATAATGGAAGGAAGACGCTTAAGAAAGTCGTCTGCTATTCTCAACTGCTAGGCATTCGCTCTTTGACTTTGAGCTTTTGATTCAACTTACACGTGTAAACAGATTTTATCGCACATGAAAGTTGTTTTGAGCATACAAAGAGGTCACCTACACTTGACTGCTCATTAATTGATATAGACTAATTACATTTAAAATTGTTTTTATGCTCATCTTCTTTAAATAAAATTAATTAAAATAAAAAAATATAAGTAGGCCTAACTCTGAAACAATTATTTTGCATTATTAATGTAATAAATATAATCAATATAAATATATTAAATTTAATAAATATAGCACTATATTATGTAATCTCTGTAATTATTAATATTAAAATTATAAACGCCTTAAATTAATGCAGAAAATGTTTATTTTTACAACTGTTTAACGTAAATTATTTTAATAGGCTAATAATTAAATCTTGTAATGAAGACCATAATGTTGGCTTTATATAAAGAAATAATAATTAGTCAGTAATATTTGTTATATTACAAAACATAACTTGTTTGGCATCACTATTGAATGAAATATGGACAGGTTTTTTTATATATTATTATTAAAGGGAGATAATAAACCCGTTTTATTTTCTAATATGTTTCTATTTTTTTCTTTTATTATAAAAGAATAAATGACTTAAAATGTATAACTTTGAAATGATTAAACTTTAAAAAGTATTTTAAAATGATATAAATATTATATGACTAAAGTATTTACATGTATACTTTTAAACCTTACATTAACTACCTAGTTAGTATGATTACTACGTATCCATTCCGCTTAACAATAGTTAAAAATTAACATTTGTCTCAAACACATTAAGGATGTCTCAGTTAAACTGAGATACAAAAATAATTCATGTATGAAGGTGTTACACAATCATTTTGACAAACAGATGATAATGTTAAGACAATAATTACCATAATTTTTTAATGTGATCAGTTTAGTAATAAAATATTGTATTTGATATAAATACTAATAAAAAGGATAATCACAAACACGTTAATTAAATATAAAACAATTTAACGATTTTCTCTATAAATAATCTCCTTTGCTATTGGCTTTGGTCTGCTACGGAGTTAAATTAATTGTTCTTTTTTTAAAGGTTTAAACTTTAATAGAGCAGGTAAAACTTTTAGGCCGTTCAGTGTTTACACGCTGAATGATTTAGAAATCACACTGTTAGCAAAAGGTTGCCGACCCCTGCTCTATACTATTGGCCTAACGTTTGAAATCTCCCTCTCCCCTCCCCACTCCCTACCCCAGCTTGCACTGCCTAGGGATAAAATTGGGAGCCAAAATATTTGTTTTAAATGTATTCTTATACATTCTTATGGTAAAGTCGGTGGATCCTAAATCCTAAACTAATTGGATTTATTAGGGGACTACAATCCAATCTTTGAGCGCTATATTTCTTATATATAATAATTGGCCGTGTCAAAAATATAGATGTTGAAATTGAAACAAGTCAATCCCGATATGGCTGGACACAATATGGCTTCTTAGGTGGTTCTTGAAATATATAAAGAAATTAATTTCTAAACTCATTTAAAAAAAAAGCTAAATTTTATGGCACTTCCGTCTGGTCATGCGTAGTGAGGATGGTGAACGTTTTCAAAGGTCAACCACGTGACTTCCGGTTAGCAAGTGCAGACACGGAAAGAGAGAGGGAAAGAGAAAGAGGAGTAGGTAATGAGACGTAATGAGACGGAATGGGCATTAGACGTACCGAAAAAATGACAACGTAAAATGATAATGAAATAATGCGATGAAGTAAATATAGTGACCAGGTAACATGGGACGCTGGGGGGGGGGGTGCTTGCTGACTAACGAGAAAGAAAAAAATGGATAGATGCTGATACGGAAAGAGAAAGATGATAGTTCTCCAGAAACAAAAGTAAGAAGAAGAAACAGGTCAAGAAATCCTTCAAGTTTTCTTACCAAAAAACGTTTTCTCTTTGGTCAATTTGTCTCTAGTGAAAAGCACAAGAGGAAGAAAAAAAGCAAGAACAACTATCGGATAAACGACCACTGCCGGACGGCGTGACCAACAGATGGTAACGGGATACTTCGGCAAAATAAAAAGTTAAAAAGTAACTAGATCTAGGCTAAGTCTTCCCAAGAAGCTCTTTGTAGGGGTTGAGATTTGTATCTGAAGTCGGTAATTATCTTTTTATTTTCTCATTTCGTGGATGAAGGTGAGTCCATGGTTTTTGAAAATAACTGTCCCTTTGCCCCTCGCTGCCCGAGATATTTTTACTGGGTTTCCACTCGAGGGTTGAGCGGCTGTTTCATGGTTGATTTCACCCCCTCCGTCCAGTGGACGGGGCAGGCCGTTGGTGGGAGCTTGAACCGTGGGACAGTTTTTTTTTTCAATAGCCACCACACATTACACAAACACACACACACACATGCATACACAGACAGACAGACATACACAAACTTCAATCTTTCTTCGTGTGGGGACGAGAATATCAAAAGTGATAATAAATTCTAGGCAGTGGGTATTTATGAAAAGATGACCCCGGGAAGAAAATGAGTGTGTTTCGTTTCGTTGAATGGCTAGAATGGGTGGAAACTCGTGTCCGTGCACTGGACTGAGAGAACTCTTTTGAGTCCTTTAAACTCGAGGATTCCAGGTTTTGGGTTATTAATTTTTAATTGCACAAATTTCACAGTGGTCTCTCGGGCAGAGTGCTGGATAACCAGCCCTATGGTCTTCGGTTCAAATCCGGGTCAAAACGCTGAGATTTTTTGTTTCCCCATCTAGTTTTGGGGTTGTCCGTGAGTTTATACGGATGTGAAGGGCTACTGGCGTCACTTTGGATTGCTAAAAGTGGTTTGGCATTAGACTGGCCACATATTCCCACTGTAAAGAAACCGGTGCACGCCACTTACAATATGGAGCTAACTAGCTTGAAATGCGTTCATAATTAACACTTATTCACTTGTAACACTGTGATTCATTGATCAAGAAGCTAAAAATTTCAGCGCAACGTTTAGTGTCAGAAAACATAAATTAAGCAATTTGAAACGAAATTAAAGCTATTTGAAATGATATTCTTCTAAGGCGAGGAATTTAAACACGACTTTTCTTTCAGAGACGATATATATAATCTATACTAACCTGGGAAAATGGCGTTTTCAAATATATATAAATGTTACATTTTGTATAAACGCGGAATTATGACCAGATTTCATACTTACAACTGACATATATAAACACGTATTATTTCTTTTGTATATTTTTGTCAGCTTTACTTAAGAAAAGTAATTTAAGTTGAAAATAATATTTGCTAGGCATTGAAAAAAAATGTAGATTGCAAAATGTGTTATGAAAAAGAAATCTTTGCAAAATGTTATCTTTACAAAATGGAAAATCGAATAAGTATAAATAGTTTTTAACTTTTGCTTGCCTTTATTACTTATAAATCACCTATTGGAGATGCCTGAGGTTTTATATTATACATAGGAAGCAAATTCATCCGAAAAAAGATTTTCTTTCATAGTTCTTATATATCTCCGGTGTGCTTGTCCATTGCTCGTATGTACTTAGAAAACGGCCAGAGAAAAGATCCACGCGGTCAAATCAAAGAAACGCCCTTGCATAAATAAGCACACGCAGATTAAGGGGGAGAAGTTTTTCTTTCTCGTCTCGCATCCATCCGGGCGTCGTTAAGCTTAATTACATCGGCCCCTTATGAGTTAACTGACCGAAGCCTCGCTAAGTCGGCATCAGAGTTCACAGGCACCTGATGATTGCTTCATCAAAGCCCAGTGATGGACAACTCAGGAACCATATGTTGACCCAACAGTCCTAGCCCCTTCCCTCCCGACTCCTCCGAGACGTCTTCTGGTTGACCACACTCTAGCAGCTCGCGCTAATTTTGACCAGGGGGTTATAATGATAATAGAAATAAAATGATGGGAAACATTGTGTCCGACGCGGAGAGTTTCAAACCTTATGGGAACAACCCCAGATCAAACATCAAATGACCACTACCCCTCTCTGGTCAATAGAAGAATTCCATAAATAAAACCTCCGGACTGTATCTACATAATTGGTTATATCAGACGATTATGACTATAGAAGGGCAATGGACTAATTCACATCTGTACTCTTTGTTCTATAAAGTGGGCTGCCATAATGTTATCACAGCTAATGATAACTTTTAAAAAATCCCCCCTCCCCCTCATTGTTTCTTAAAGTAAAAAAAAAGGCAGGTCGAGCAGACGATAGATTGTGTAGTCATGTGATCAAAAAATGTTTTTTTTTTTGTTTTTTTTTTTGTTGTTATTGTGTTTTTTTGTTTAAAGGAGAGGGAACAAATGAGTTTTAGTAGCGTTAGTGAGTTTCTTTCACTTGATAACAAAAGGTTCGAGTACCGTTACGTAAAAAAAAAATGTAGGCCCTAATTTTATATTTGGTGAGATTTGCAAGCGGAGATTTTTCTTTTGCTTACTGAAGTTACTGCGCCTTGGTTTGTCACTATGTTAATGAGAGATAGTCGTGGAAGTAATGTAATATACAAAGCCGCAAGAAAAATTGTGAATTATTTCTTAAATGTTCGTTCTCATTATGTTAATGCTGTGCAGGTCTAATGAAAGTGATGTACCTGTTGTATGTCTTTGTTAGTTAGTAAGTTGAGTTGCTGTTTTTTTCTTGTTCCCCCCCCCCCCCAAAATTGCATTATAAACCAAATTATCCCCCCCTGAATTTTCTTTTAGGATACCTTTAATTAATAAATTTATTATTATCTTCATTTTTATAACTAATATTTATATTACTATTATTGTTCAATTTATTATTCACAAATGCTATAATTTTCTTATGTTTTTGACTATGCCTTTATTGTACCTATGTACAATGTGGTAAATAAAATATTGTTCATTGTTCATATTGTATAGATCTACAACACAGTGGATGTTTAATTGTGAGGACACAGTTTAGAGATTCACCAATGCGTTTTGGTGTTTTTGTGGTTTGCGGCATAACAGAGAATCGATAGCCGCAGTTATTATTTTATTCACAAAGTAGGTCAGAGTTTTGAAGACCTGCCGGACCATATACTATTCTAACTAAACATAGATGTGAACCTAAGCCCTTCTAGATAACAAACGGGTGCTCTGTTCGCGGATTACTTTTTGAAAAAAAAAAAGCGATTCCGCAAGAATATGTATTTTAGATAGTTATAAAAAAATAGTTTTTGATCATTATTGTGTGACGAGTTAACAGAAAGTCACGTGCCAACCAATCCCGAGGCCTGATAACGAGGTTTAATCTCAAGACCAGACGCTTCGCACTACAGACCAACACACATTTTAAAACAACAACAACCAACAAGAACAAAACAATAGTCTTTATTATATCGTTATCCTGAGTACCAGCAACAGTCCACCAGTACCACCATCATACCATCTGACGCCCGGTAGAGTCAATGACTCCAGTGCCCGCGTCACTTTAGTCACATCCCAATTAACGAGTCTGAAACGCGGGTCCATTTCGTTTTGTTTTGTGCGCCTTATTGTTAGTGATTTCTAAAGAATACTTTTTGAACTTAATGTCTTCATTAAATCAGTGCTTTGTGGTTATTTTAATATACGGGGTTTGTACTTGAACACTTTTATTTTCAAGTTCTAATTTGACAAGCACATTGCGCCACCAGACATAATCTACATTAATGGGAAAATATTTCATTATAAATATTTGAAATACTTGGTTTTAAGGTTTTAAAAAAAGACTCTACATCAATCTCTTTATCAATCTTTCTATCACTCTTTTTATCAATCTATTTATCAATATATTTATAAAGCTATATATCTATCTATTTATAAATCTATGTATCAATCTAATCAAACGATCTATATAGGCTATCTGTATCCAGCTGACAGCTATCTGGATAGATATAGACGGTGTCCACTAACATATATATTTATAACATTAGTTCTAGGCTTAGTTAAAAATTCACTAGCTGACTTTTTTTTTTCATTATCATTTGGATCTGGGTATCTTACTTTAAGGATGATTTTAGAAAATTACTAAACCTAGCAGAAAATCACCCATGTTGACAGCATTTCATACAGATACCCGTATCAAGAGCCTATCAAGATGTTCATCATTTATGCGGGCGTTGCCCAAAATTCCCCTTGACAACTTTAAACAAAAAATATCTTAATGTTTTTTTTTTATTGAAGGAACCATAACTTGTTTTCCTATTTTTTTTTTTTTAAATCTTTGTTTTAGTCTCAGAGTGGTATTCTCCTTATTTGAAGACGATCGTAAACCATGTCACGGATCAACTGCTGCCATTGGACGCGCCCCTGTGTTCTGGTACGTCATTGGAGGGAAAACTTCATGTTTGTGCAGCCGAAATTTTGGCGTCAATGGTTTCTGCCAGATTTTTGCTTTCTTTCTGTTTGTAGTTTTTTTTTATTTCATGGGTGGCCTTCTTGAAGAAAGTTGCCGGAATGGAATTTCACAATGAAGGAGTAGATTTGGGAATTTTAAATAGTTTAAAAAAAACATAAAAAGATACAAGAGAAGGAACTAAAACTCAAATGCTTTGCATAAAAAAAAATAAAAAAATCTAGATCTATATTGAATCAAAGACTATAATAAGATGGACCGCTTGCTTTGATTTTTCTGCTATTTGGTAATTTGCAACACACTTGGATTCGGAATAGCCGATAGCACTACGTCCTCTAGACTTCCGGTTTAGTAATTCGCTTTGATTTCCTCAATGGAAACGCGCACAGTGCCCCTCTGATAAAAATGTAAATGCAAGTCAAAGTTATGCTTATGCCTTTGCATATTTTGTAAAGACATTTTTATTTAAATATTGTAAATACATCCTATTATATTGTTTTAAATATTGTAAATACATCCTATTATATCGTTTTATTTGTTAATTAAAGTGTTTTCCTTTTCCAAACTTTTTAGCGTTTTTTTTTTCTGAATAAACAGTTTGTGTCGTTTGTGTGAAAGTGTGTGTGTTTGTGTATGTATGTGTGAAGGGGGGTATTGGCTACACTTGATGAGTAGTACATACAAACATATGGAAAAACAACTGTCTACCCAAGTCTGTGATTAAAAAAAAAACAACAATTGAGTTCAAAGAAGGAAGAATTAGTTGAAATCAATGATTGGAATAAAACAATTTCTCCCGTTTGGACTTTCTGTCTTTTTAAATTATAGTCTCGTCAATCAAATATTGATCCAATCAGACAAAATTAGTGGTACAACCAAATTAGTTAAGCTAATTGTGTAGCTTGGTAATTATTGTTTGCAATAAAACCTTGTTTACATAATAATCAATATTCATTTATGTCCCATAGGATAGGCCTAAACGTCGCTGAATGTATACCGTTGTAATTACTTTGTAAATCTTTCTAAAGTTTTACCGTAAGACGATCTAATAAATAAGTTTAAGTTGTTATAGTTTAATGATCTGAGTTTCCCAAAAACATTTTTTTCGGTGAGTGACCCGGCAGTTTTCGCTTTTTACGCCGGATACCGGGTCACGATCGGGCATTTTGTGGAACATCTAGCTTAATAATGTTTTTTTTTTCGTTATTGATTTTCAGAGTGCATAATTAATGTTTTATTTATAAAATAAAAAATTTGATATGCTAGGCCTACATTATTATAAAAAGTAAAAAAAAAAAAGTTTCATAAATATGCAAAAGGCAATAAGCTGCAGTAAGATCAATAGTAAAACTAGTTTTGGAAAACGAACAATACATTTTCATCAAATATGTGAACATTTTTGTGACTTCTCCGTAGTCCTACGCGTTTACTAAATATAAGCCTATAGGACTACTGTAAGCCAGCGTTATCTTCTATAAGTAAGTTTTTGTAATTAGTAATGTGATTACTATATTGTAGGCTACAACCTTGATGATTCAATTTTCAGGACCTTCACCTTCGTCTGCAACACACGCGAAAGGAGAAGAGATGAAAGGGGTTACACAATAGAACAAAATCAAATACTGATGATTATAATTTATTGTTTCAATTTCCTTGTAGCCTGGCCTTCAATTAAAAAAAACACACAGGCCAGGGTTAAGCTGTAGGCCTACGCCATTTAATTAACACCAGCCCAGCAGGGTCATACAATTATACAACATCAATCCACGGCGAAAATGCCCAAAGTAACAACTCGAATGTTGAGTGAATCGCAGTTAAAAATACAAAAATAACGAAAAATACTCAACACACACAAAAAAAGTGTATTATTTTTAACTGCTCATTAGCATTTTTTTCCCTCTATCTAAAACCTGTTTCTCAGACCGACTCCCCCCCCCCCCTCCTTAGCCCCCCCCCCCACCTCTGAATATTTGTTAACCCCATCAATTAAACTGGTAGCCAATTAGGAGCTGGCGATGAAATTAATAGCTTCTCGCTTTCAATTACTGTCAAATGAAACGTGCCAAGGCCACAGTGGGAGGGGCTTTACGGGTTAGGATCGCCGCCAGGCCGCGCCACAAGCAACGTATCGTCCAACAAGCTGGTGGAGTGGGCGGGGCCTACTCGTGTCGTGAACGTTTCCCAGCGTGAAAAACCGATTAGAGATTTCGCTACAAGCCGAGGATAGATAGACCAAGGGGGGAAACGAAAGAGAGAGAGAGAGAAAAAAAATCCCCATACTAATTTCTTGTTCCTCTCGCATGGACAGTTCTGAGAGGATGGGAGTACGCGGGGACAGTCGCGGGTCATCGGATGAGGCAGACGCGAGTTCACGGCTCGAGGACAAAACAGTGTCGCAAAACATGTTCATTGAGTCGGACCAGGAGGAGGTACACGCGTTGTTTTCACACAAGGAGAAGAGTAAGTTGAATCGCTTGAGTGGACTTAAACCTAAGCCGCTGCAACACAAGACAAAGCTGCACAGAAAGCATGACAACAAACCTACGACAGCTACCACGATCTCTTCGTTAACGTCGCCTAAGAACGTCGCGAGCGCCGGTAAGACGGCGACCACCAAAGCTTTGTTGATACCGTCACAGTTAACCAAACCCCGAACGCCGCCGGAGTCGCCCTTTTCTTCGGCGATGATGCCCACGCCGTCGTCGTACAACGAAACATTACGGCACGGCTGCGTCGCCAAATCTGAGCAGGATCATGCCTTCCCGGGTCACGGTGGCCTGAGAATGGCAGAAATGATCTCGGCGGACATCAGCAGCAGAGCCAAGGCGGACTTTAGACTCTCTGGGATATTCGCCAAAGACGCCGGGCCCCTGGCTTCTTGCCCTGAGTCCAGTGTTCTGGCGTTTTATCACAAGGCTATGGGTTTATCCGCACGCCCTAGTCCGCATTTTACGGACAATCTACCGGTCAGCGCCAAGCTTAACCTTACATCGTTTAACACGTCCAGATCGCCGATGAGTCCAGAGAGAAGAAGCCCGGTGCACTCGACCATCAGTCCAGACTCGTTTCACAGCCCGACACTTCGGCCGGGCGACAGAGTCGAGGACAGGAGCGATTCCTCCAGCAGGTACTCACCATATCCACCCAGGACGTCAACGCCATCTTCGCCCCTGACGTCCCACCACCCACCTTCGCACCCTTCACAGCCGTCACCTATTTCAAACATTCAGGACAGTTGCCCCTCGGCCAGAAAGTTGCCCAACACGGCTGACGGTGCTTGTGGTGCTTCGGAAAAACAGCCGGGCGACGCGGATGATGAGTTTCCGGTCAAGCAGGACGGTAAAACATCGGTCCCAACAACGCCCAACGGTTTACCCGAGGGCGCTGGTCAAAGAGAAAGCCTACCACAGTCGGCTCCCTCGCTTGGATCACCCTCGCCGCCCACAACATCGCCCCTTGCAGCGCCACAGCAACGGACACCGCCTAAAACAACAGCATTCAGTGTAGCGGATATTTTAGACCCTTCCAAGTTTAACGGAGCCACTAGGGCCCCCGTTTGGAATCCCTGGCGCCCGTCCGTGACCGGTCTGATTAGCCACGGCCTGTCGCAGTCCCATGATGACCACAAGTCACAACTGAAGTCATTAAGTCAAGGTAAGACATGTGAATAGTTTAACTACTTTATTGCATCTTTGACACATGAAATAAACATATTACACACCATAGCCGTCGAATAAGCAGAGTCTTAAATAGATCAACGAAATATTGAAAAAAAAAAAGCATTTAACTACAGCACTATAGCCTTTTAAGAAACAAGCATTAATTTGTGCATTTCTATATTTAGCCTTAAGCACAACTTTAAGGACATACATTCAAGCTGTTCAGAACAGACCGACCGTGTCTTTTGATGTGTTTGTAATCAAAGCAACTTATTGAAAGCGCTATTAAGTTTTCTCAAACACACCACTGCAAAGGTTTCAAATTCGTAGTTTCTTGCTTGCAATGAAAAGCTGAAATGTTTGATTGCTTGTAGGACCATATTATAACTTTTTAAAAAAAAATGTACCAATAGAATATAATATTATATTGCATCAAAAAATATTCATGCTTTGAAAAAAAATTATTATGTAATATTATTTTGTGATTGCGTTGCAACAAAATATAATTGTAATTGTTTTTATTGATTTAATAAACTAGGGCTATTAATCAAAGTATTAAAGCCATAATGTATTCAAGAAAATACTATTAGGCCTACATATTTTTAGAATTATCATTATTTTGTCGATCCAGTAAAAGCAGTTCTAAATGCACTTTTCAATTAATTCCAATATATTTAAGCGTAATTTTTTAATATTATTTTTAAAGTTATTATTTCAATTAATGGAATTCATTGCATTTAGACATTTTATGAATTTATTAACTTTATTATTACAATAACCATAAATATAATAAAGTATACATTTCAAGAATGGATGATTCACTAAAATTTATTATTTGCCAATATTGCTATGAAATTCTTTATGAAACTAAAAAATATTTCTAATACAAAAAAATCTATTGAATTTACTGTACTCAAAAGCCTAATTAAAAAAAATAACAATAGGCCTATATAAAGAAATTAAAATGTACAAATCGTGTGTACCTATTATTATAACTATTACACTTTAATTTTTTTTTAATGATTAATGAAAACAAATACAGTTTCTAGCAATGACACAACTAAACTAACATGTAACAATTTGTATCTTTGATCAAACGGATTTCATTTTGAGTATAGGCCTTCACTTTAAGCTTAGGCTACATAATGAACCTTTTATTTTTTGAAATGTTCTATTATCAAAATTACAAAGCAAATTAGCTCATTATTGTATAGTCTAAAATATTTGTTTAGTCGATTACACAAATTCTGCATTCGAAAAGCCGTAGTGCTTATTCTGTAATCAACTCATTATGTGCTGTCTTTTTATTATATACTTGATAATATATATATATATATATATATATATATATATATATATATATATATATATATATATATATATATATTCTTCGTGGTATTACTTAAATCTAATTTTACAAATACGAAGTTTTTGAGCTCCAATTACGTGTAAACAAAGTTATTTTCACCTAACTGTTATTAATTTATAGATTAATATTAACGGAGTAGAAAAACTAGAGGACAGAAGACATTAAATTCTAATTTAGAAATACAACACAATAACAGCCTGTTGCAAATAGTTGCAATGCTCATATTATAAACTTAAACACAAAAACACTTTCATTTTCCCTTATGCAAGAAAAAATGCATTTAAGTACTCTTTCTTCCAAACTGGCATCCCGGCATGGAACGGGTTGTCTGAACAAAACAGGAAAACCCGTTACTAAACATCATGCAAGACTAGACTCAGACCACGGATGAGCGTAGGACGCAATAATCTTATTTTAGAAGGAGCGTCTGCAATATTTAAAATAAGATAACATTATGCCAAATTTTAATTATTCAAAAAGTTTTACTTATATTTCAAAATAAATATATAGGCCTATATATAAATATATAGAGGCCTATAAAAAGACTATAACTAAAGCAATTTAAATTTTTAAAAATCTTTTAAACTAAGATTAAACTAGAGGACTTAAAACAAAACATTTAAAAACAAAAATCCCAGCTTACAAAATGGAAAAGCAAAAAAAAAATGTTTGCAAAACAATATCAATAAAATGTAATATATGAATGTAATATAAATATATGTAAGCAAAAATAAATGAATATGCTTGTTCGGTGATGTCAGAAGAAAAGAAGACACAAAAAAAATAAGCTAAGGAAAAAGAAGAGAAAAAGAAATGAATGAATAAAGAATGAATGAATGAAGACATACACACTTGAAGAAGCTATTTTTTCCAAACTACAAAACACTTATTTTCTTTAGTTTATAAAGAGTTCTTTATTAGGGCCGCTTTAGCAAATAATTGGAGCTTATGTGCCCGTAAAGAGGGCATTAAAGATGAAAAGAGCCAATGTTTTCCGACAAAATGGCTGAAATGATCATCATTTTTCCTATACGCATTCCTAGGCGACACTTCGATGTTGATGCAGAAAAGAAAAAAAGAAAAAAAAATTCTCACAACAAAAGATTTATTTTAAAGAACATTAAATATGACAATGCTTAAATCTCTCTCCCATCTGCCCCCCCCTCTTCCCGGACTCCCCCCCCCCTCCTCGCCTCTCTCCCCATTCATACACACGCACACCCTGTTTTAATTTACAAAGAGATTATGGCGACCATTCAACGAATTCATAAATGTCTATCTCTCCCTCTATAGGTGTCGTTTTTATGACGACGCAAAAACAACAATAAAACACTCACAAAATCCAATTCACCAAACGCTTATAACAACTGTCTAAACCGTTTCGCATTTCTCAAGTCTTAATTTTAAACATTTAAAATTTCTGCTCTAAAACGTTTGAGATTTTTCAAGTCTATAATCTAATCATTTTAATTTCTGAAGTTTATAGTCTATACTTCTTGAATTGATAAAGTCTATGGGTCTAAACGTCTTGAAATTCTGAAGTCTTAGATTTAAACATTTACAATTTGTAAAGTCTATAGTCTATTTGTTTAATATTTCTGAAGTCTACAGTCAATTGTTTAACATTTTTGAGGTCTACGTCTACAGTTTATTTGTTTAACATTTCTGAAGTCTACAGCCTATTTGTTTAACAATTCTGAAATCTACAGTCTATTTGTTTAACATTTCTGAAGTCTACAGTCTATTTGTTTAACAATTCTGAAATCTACAGTCTATTTGTTTAACGTTTCTGAAGTCTACAGTCTATTTGTTTAACATTTTTGGGGTCTACAGTTCATTGTTTAACATTTTTAAAATCTACAGTCTATTTGTTTAACATTTCTGAAGTCTACAGTCTATTTGTTTAACATTTTTGGGGGTCTACAGTTCATTGTTTAACATTTCTAAAATCTACAGACTATTTGTTTAACATTTCTAAAGTCTACAGTCTATTTGTTTAATATTTCTAAAGTCTATACTTTAAACAATTAGAATTAGCACGGTGGTGAAATGCCAGTCTTAGTTTGAACATTTTGAAAATTCAAAGGCGCCATTTGACGATTCTGAAGACTATAATTATTTAAACATTAAGAATTCCCAAAGTCTATAGTTGACGGATTTAGACCTTCTAAAGTCTATTATTAAAATATTTAAAATTTCTGGCCTATTGCGCAAACATTTTTAAATGTCTTTGAAATCTCCAGTTTGACAACTCAAAATTAAATTTAATTGTAGGATCTTTGGACGAAAATTCTAACTTCAAACGTTGGCGTTGCTATCAAAAAACATTAAAGAAAAGTAAAACAATTTAAAACAGATAAGGCCATACAGAATAATCATCTATTCAAAATTATAAAGAAAAGGATCTGTCTAAGTCTAGAGTCTAGACTTACACGATATAACACACACACTCTTCACAGCATGCACACACTCATCTACAACACAGACACTAACAACTACAAAGCATATTCTATATTCATAAATACGCGCCCATGCCAACGGCTTTATCTCTTCTTGTAAATCCTCTTTCATTACTTTATTTAACTTACAGTTGTCTCAAACCGACTCCATTTTATTGTCACAAAAGATCCACGATCCTCTGATCTTTGTTGTGTTTTTTTTTCGTTTGTTTCATTTTTCGTTTCATTTTATTCTTAAAAAACAAAAACAACAACAAACAACAACATTATTATATTATCGCAATTTAATTCTTTTCTTTTGAAAAAAATTGAAGAATACAACTTTTTAAATGCTCTAATTTATATTCTGAACTGTGTGTAGGATTTACTTGCATGTGTCAACTTGTGATATATGGCACTTTGTGATAAATAACAACAACAAACAAACAAACACTCGAATCAGTTCATCCTCTTTTATTTCCGTACATCAGACATTTTGTCTGTCTATCTGTGTATGTGTCTCTTTGTGTGTGCGTATGTTTGTGTATGCGCGCGTATTTAATATTTGTTTTTTTCATTAAACCGCGTAGGTTGAGCTTAAATATTTGTTATGGCTTTCCCATAATATTTTGCTTTGAATAATATACAAATTGTGTAACAAATCCAAACTGAAATTGAGAAAGCTATTAAAAATCATTATCTCCGTAAATAAAATTGGATATGAAATTTATTAATAATAATAAAGCAGTAGTATTATTAATAATAAGAATAATAACTATGAAAAATCGGAACACTAAAATATAATGTGTTTAATAACATGATATTTTTAATTGTATGATAATTATTAAAACTTAAAAAAAAAGTAGGCTTACTATTTATTGCAATTTGGTATTTATGATAAAATGGCTTTTAAAAATTAAAAATGATGTAAAAATAACAGACTATTTATAAAATTTGGTAAATAGAATAATATTATGATAAGTCATTATATTTAAATAACAGTCTTTTAAAAAATAATACAATGGTATTTAGAATGCACTGTGTATAAAAGAATGGTATTTACTATTGCGCACATGCCCCATTAAGGGACATGCGCTGAAGTCATTGAAGAAACAAAAAGTCAAAACGCCTGTGTAAATAAATGGGTGGTCCACCGGGCATTTGGCCCTGCAGCGGCGGGGAGGACCATCATTGCAGGTGCCTCCTCCACGCCTTTACGACGCCCCGGCGCCCACATGTGCATTGCACATACATCACAGGATCCAACAGAAGCGTGACCATCCCCCCTCCCCCCTCCTGTTAAAACGTCTCTGATTTTCTCATCTAAAGAGTCTCGCAACAGCAGGGGCTGGGTAAAGTTTACTCTGTTTTTTTCAATATATTTTTTTTTTGCGCTCGAAAGAAAGAAAAAGAAAGAAGAGAGAAAAAAAAATTGGAGGTAGAAGATTTACTGCCTCGTTAGAGGACGAAGCCTTGAGCAATTAGACTCAAGTGTTATGGAAGTATCGATACTTGAACAAACTCACTGTCTTGATCATTAAACCGTTTTCTTTTTTTCCTCTTCAAAGTGTTTAGTTTCAAACTAGTCTTCATTAAACACATAGAAAAAAATTTGCACAAAATCGCAGCGTTTATTTGTAACAACTCATCCGTAGTCTAGATATTTTTTTCGCTTCTAATTAGAAAATCGTTTAACGAACTTCTTTTTTTTTTTTTTTTACATCGTAGGTTTTTAATTGGTTTTAAGCGTTTTACTGTATTTGTGATTTAAACAAAACAATATATTTAAAAAAAAATAAAGAGAAATTTAAAAGTCACTTTAATAATAAAATAAACACACCATGCTGAGGAGGTAGGGGCAATTATTTATCGTTTTCTAAGCTTTAAAAATTATTCACGTCATATACCCCCACATTAAAAACCAAATTTATTTGATTGGAATTGCGAACTTTACACACACACACACACATACACACACAAAAGCCTAACAATGAAGGCCAAACTGTGAATGCCAAAAAGAATGTTATGTTAACTTGATGAATAAAGACATTACTTTTGTATATATATATTTCTAGTTTAGTACTAGTAGATATAAATATATCAATGAAACTATCAGGGACAATAACTTTGTAACAATTCTAAAATATAAGTAATCCCAACCACAAATATAGCATTACAAAAATGTAATCGTTAAAACAAGTATTACAATCACAATTTCATTATTCTAAATTATCAACGGCTAATTCAATGACAAACACGGTGTCTAACGATTAAATAATTAAATAGCTTAAAGTAACGAGTAAATAAATATTTACAACGAAACTAAACATCTTAAATACCGACCAACCCGTAACATAAAATAAACAAATTAATATAACAAAAAATAAAGAAAACAATATATAAACAGATCAACGCTTAAGAAATAACAACAAAAAACTTATTAAAATTATCCCCCTTTTAAACAAAAAATTTCCTTCCTTTCAAGAAGACTATCAAATCCTCGGAAATTGATGTATAAAAACCTGTGATTAAATGCACAGTAATATTATTTCTTGATCCGCTTTAAACTATGTTTAGAGTTCACCAAAGACAAAGAGACAGTCCTCCTTTAGTATTCCATAAAACCCTCTGATCTAGACGCTTTATATTTTAACGATTTGTTTTCAATTCTCAGATCATTGATTTGTTCACACATGCAATCTACCTTGAACAAACTAAAACTCTAATCAAACCCATTATTCTCTCTTTAATGTTTTTTTTTTTAATTCAATTGTTTCGAACACTGTATTTAAAATTTGGAAGGAGCATGAATTAGGCTATTACAAACACTTTAATTAATTACGTAGGAGAGATGAAAGAACATTAATTGTCCTTTAAAAATATTTTCGTTTTATTTCTATTGTTATTGTTGTAAGAGTATTGTCTCAATTTAATTGTTGTATTGTTATTGTCTTTTTATTAGTGTCCAAAGTGTTCTTATTGTAGTGTAAATACTGTATTGTTAATATTGTATTGTTTTTTGTTTTATTGTCATTGTTTTTTTTTTTAATGTGTTAACGGTAATATTATATAGGTTTTGTCATTTTATTCTTGTATTATTATGGCCCTAATGTTTTTGATATCGATAATTATTATTGATTTGTTATTGTCTTGGTAATATATTGTTTTATGCCGCTGGTATTATACAAACCCAATTTGAGGGTTATAAACTGGAAAATAACTCCTCCCTTTCCTCCCCCCCCCCTTTTTCACACTCCATCCTAATAAAAAGCCATTATTACGATTCAAGTCCCCCGATAGAGTTGTTTGTAGAACAAACAACATATTTCAAACTATTAAGCTACATAATGTTATAGACAAATTATAGACTAGCCTATATTTTATTGTATCGCTGGCACGGGAAATAGGCCCAATTCTCAAATGTTTATATATTTCATTATAAAAACAACAACAGCCACACATGCAATGAAACTAACTTAGAATTTTGTTTTACAAATGTTACATTTATTTGTTTACAATATACTTGTGTGCAATATGTTTCCAAGCTATTTAATTAATTAAAGCAGCTGTATTAAACTATCGATAACTACAATCAAATTAAAGTTATAACTAATGTTATCTTCATATACCAGAATATTTATTCCGTAATGTAAAAAGCATATAATATGTTTCTAATTATACATTCTCAATTTATATACCAAGTATACCGTAGAAAGGCATGCCCAGAAAATGTGCCTAAAACAACGGCAGCGTTTCAATTTCTTGAACAGGTCTAAATAAAACCTTGCCTTTCTGTCCGTATACGCCCCTAACCCTAACCCTAACCCCTCAAAACCTTAACAATTCTATTGTGGTTGATCAAAGAAAGAAAAACAAATAAACTACAACGTCTTAAGCAGGATTGCCCGAATTATTCCTACTGAAAATATTCTGTTATTCAGTTCTATGAAGAGGAAATGAAGTTAAAAATGTCTTCAGCTTTTGTAAATATGATCCCTATTGATTCAGTAAATGCAAGCAATGAGCATAACAAAGGTATAATACAAAGATTTGCTCGGGATTCCAACCTGAATATATGATCCACAGGTGCGTGTAAAATTGCACACTTTTTTTTTTAAATAATCTTTGGGGCTCTAGCCCTGTGCTATCAAAAGCTCATCAAAGAAAACAGACAACAAAGCACATAGCAACAACAAATAACAACACTAACAATCGTCGGGAATATTTACAGCGTTTCCATCATTTTGCAATAGCATGACCCATTATATGTAATTGACATTTCTAAGAAGAATATAAAACACAATAAGATTTTTACAAGTCTCACAAATTCGCCATTTGATCGCTATACATTTTACCAAAATGCCGTGTTTAATTATTTACTAATTCACTGTCAATTTTTTGTAAAGTTTTTCCCTGCGTCCTAATTTAATTTAATACTTCACTGTTTCAAGCAATTTGATATTTCCCACTTATTATTTCACATTTTTTTCAATCACTGTTTCAAGTAATTTGATATTCCCCACTTATTATTTCAAATTTTTTCAATCACTGTTTCAAGCAATTTGATATTCCCCACTTATTATTTCACATTTTTTTCAATCACTGTTTCAAGCAATTTGATATTCCCCACTTATTATTTCAAATTTTTTCAATCACTGTTTCAAGCAATTTGATATTCCCCACTTATTATTTCAATTTTTTTTCAATCACTGTTTCAAGCAATTTGATATTCCCCACTTATTATTTCACATTTTTTCAATCTCTCAGTTTTACTATCATCAATATAATGTTCTTTCACACGTTCTTACCTCAAGCGTTTTCAGCACATGTCTTAGAAGGTGCAAGATGTACATGGGAGAGGTCTTGCCTATATAAAATCTTTGGGGCTCTAGCCCTGTGCTATCAAAAGCATTTCAAGGAAAAGGTCAAAACCACATTTTTAAGACCTACGTAGTAAAAACAATGTGTCTAAGGGGTGGAGGGATGCGGGCGGCTGACGCCCGTGTAGGTTAACAATAACTCAGCGATTTCGAAATTTTGAGCCATTTTTTATTCTGCCATTTTGATCCATTAATTTTACTATTCCGCCATTTTGAGCCATTTTCACTTTCCCGCCATTTTGAGCCATTTTTCACTGTTTCCCTCTCGCAGGTCTCCACCATGATGACGACGTGTCCGTCACTTCCTCCCAGGAGAACTTTGACCCGGACGAGGACGTGGACATGTGCGACGAGAACGGCAAGCCGCTGGACGACGACAGCGACGACGAGAAGAGAAACCTGGACGACAGCGGGAACAACAGCGGCGACAGCAGCAAGCAGGGCAAGCCCAGGAGGGCCCGCACGGCCTTCACCTACGAGCAGCTGGTGGCCCTGGAGAACAAGTTCAAGACCACCAGATACCTGTCCGTCTGCGAGAGGCTGAATCTGGCACTGAGCTTAAACTTGACGGAGACTCAGGTACATAGAAACACATTCTATTACAGTATATATATTGATATAAAGTAGACTGTGTGTGGGTAAAGGCTGAGTCCCATTGATATAATAAAAACATATGAATTTATTGTATTTTTTTTTTTTATTTCGCTTCCTACGTGTGTTCTCCCTGGCCTGAGTGGTTAGATTTCGCGACTGATACACGGGTTACCTGAGTTTGCTTCCTCACTGATAGCATTAAAAAAATTATGTAAAAATGTCCGCGACTGGCATACATAGATAATTAAAATTAGTTTGTCCGAGTGCTGATAAGAATATAGGGTCCTACCTAAAATAAAAATAAAATTGTACTTATTAAAAAATAATAATTAAAGTTATTAAACTGACAACATTTTATATTTTCTATTGTATATCTATATAATATATTTAATACAGAAAGTATCTGCCATTTGTTCTTCAGTGTATGCTTAGGCCTAATTGTTACCCCTGGTAACGCCGGGTAATTTAGCTAGTAATGAAAATAAAATAAATAACGACTTATCCAGAGTGACTTTTGGGCTTTGAATGCTACGCCTGAATTAATTCAGGAAATAACGACTTAACGCTATTTAAAAAGCCTTATCACGCTGTCAGGCTAGACTTAAACCATAGTTAAGCGTAGGGCGCAATAGTCTTTTGTATAGAAGGATTTAGGCACAAACAAATAAATAACATGGTCCATTTCTATTGCCAATAATAAATTTGCTGGATAGTCTACATATCTTTATCTTTGACAAAGACTTCAGTAGCAGCTGTCTATTAAGTTAAAGCACAATTTTGATAGACGCCATGGTGGGCATTGAACGCGAAAGTTACGAAAAAAATAATAATTTAAAGACCAAGTGAAGAGCTTTTTATCAAAATTGAGTTAACATTTGATTTTGATAGTAAATAGTGTATTCAGCATCTGAATGTGAATAAAAATCATTTATACAAAATATCAAAGATAAATTTTAAGTAATTAGTTCAATATTTGCACTTAAATGTGTGTGTTTTTCGGAGGAATACTCCAAATCTCGTAGCCATTTGAGATGTTTTTATTTCCGGCAATATAGGAAATTGACGTAACATAAAGGATTCCGACTAGGAAAAATGAATATTGTCACGTGTTTTGAATCTATTGCCACATGTTTTGAATCTTTTCCCGGTTCTTATTTTTAACAAAATGGTTAAATATAGATTTATAGCGTCTATTTTTATTTATTTATTTCCCTTGTGATACGTCACTGCCGTATGAGGCTATTCCAAATCTCGTTCCTTTGAGAAAAACCTCTTCACTTGGTCTTTAAATTTAGACAGAAAACAGATACACATTTTATAAACAATGAACAGAAAGCTATAGATTCTATTATTTTTAAAATCATAATTAATTATTATTTACCGAAAACATTTAGGAAAGTAATTTAAAATAAATATTGTAATAGAGTTTAAAAAGGTAAAATCTTGCCATTTAATAAAAAGTTTGGACTATCCCTGGCTGAGAATCGAACACCCGTCTCCCACATGTCTAAATTATAGTGTTTAGATTTTACTTACTGAATAAATTCTTTACAATCTTTAATAAAAAGTTGTTTTTTTTTAAGTAGAAAAAGAAAAAAAAAAGTTATCATTGGGGAATCGTACCCGGGTCGAACGCATGGCATTTGGGGACGTTAATCACTCAGCCAGGAAAGACACAAGCAGGATGCGAGATCGCAACAAGTAAAAGAATATGAGGCAATAAGGTCACGTGTCTTCCAATTAACCAATAGGAATCGTAATCCACACTTACACATCCTTCTTTATATTTATATATAGATAACTTAGCTATAAACGTACACATCCTGCTTTATATTTATATATAGATAACTTAGCTATAAACTTACACATCATACTTTATATTTATATATAGATAACTTAGCTATAAACTTACACATCCTACGTTATATTTATATATAGATAACTTAGCTATAATCAAAACCTCATTTCAACTTTTGAACCAACATCGGCTGCGGGGAAGATAATAAATGTATTAGAAGAAACCGTAAAAGAAAAAAAAGATACCCGACAAACTATTTCAACTTCAACTATTATACAACGAAAATTATACATGCAAGGGTTTACCAAACTTTTCTATATCGTAACCAAGTTATTTTTTACACTACGATTAATGACCCACCATAATTTACAACTCATTTACTAGTGTATGAATAGCATAACAGATATTATGAGCTTCGAGTTATTTGCTTATTTTATTTTGTGCGACCAGTCATTTGGGAAATCCTGTTATCTGGCTTAATGTATTGGTATTGAGCATGTGTTACTGGGGAAGGGCAGAAGCCCCCCCCCCCCCAACCATTTTCCCCCCTGACTTCAAGTTGTGACAAAGTTAAACATTGTGACCACAAACGTGTGACACTGGCTTGTGACAGTTTCAATCGCGCGCCATCGATCACGGCTAATAACCCGGATGTGCTCGAAACTCCCGATTGCTCACGCGTGGCTATTTTTAGACGCTCGATGTGAGACTAATGAAGGCGTCTTGTTACAAAAGAGGAACAAACTGGACGGGAGGAGGGTGGAGGCAGAGGAAGGAGTGAAGGAAGAGTGAGCACCAAATACGGTGTCGGGGGCAGGGAGTGTGATGGATAAAGACGTTTAATGAGTGAAACAAAATGATAACAAGACAACACATTTTATTTTAAAGGCAGATATTTTGATTTGACAAGCAGAATCGACAGACATTATACATTATACTTGACCATTGCACAAAGTTGGACAGGGATTAGTAAAACCAATGCAAAGTAATTTTAGTCAGTAAATTAGATTCATGGTTTTTAACTTTTGTCATGGGCGCTGACTGGAAAAAGTCAATATGGGTGGCTGGAAGCAAATTGCACACACATTTTCCTCATCAATTCATGTTTTATACTGCAAAAAAAAAAGAATCTAAATAGATGGATCGATTACATTTTTCGTTTAAACTCTAAGTTACTGACACAGTTTTTCACGCGTCTTATTTACATATTTTTTAGTTTGTTTGTGTCATTAATTGTATTGAAGAAATGCGCGAAACGCTAGCTGTGGTGCAATTGGTAATGTCGCGAGATTGCAAGATAAATAAGCAGCCAATGAATGACAGTTTTCTGTTAGACAAAGAAACAACAAAGTTACTAAAACACTACAACAAAACCAGAGAAAACTAAAAATAACAACAAGGGTGCGTCCCATTGGAAATCTTGCTACGGCTGGCACGCATATAATTCAAATTTTCCATAGATCAAGGATGACCCAAATGTTTATAATTGTTAAATAGTAAAAAAAAATGATTTGATATGAAGAGGGCGCAAGCGACAACCCTTTGTTTGCGCATGCAGACGCACATGACAATAAAACTACAAATCACCCAAATATTGCCACGAGAAAAAGAACATGAAAATACACATATTTCCAGCATTAGGAAAATAATTATCGTTTCATTGACACATGCTTTACATTTTACCTTTTTTTTATTTCCCAGGTAAAAATCTGGTTCCAGAATAGACGGACCAAATGGAAGAAGCAGAACCCTGGCTTAGATGTCAACAGTCCAACCATTCCACCGACATCCGGTGGATTCGGTTCTTTCTCTAGCCCTTACTCCAGCATGCTGTACGGCCAGTCTCTGCACCCGTACCTGCCGTCTGCCGGACTCATGAGCCCCCTGAGCATCCTGAGAGCCCACGGGTCATACGGCTCCGGACAAAACCCCGCTGTATACTACCCATACTTTAACCAAACAACGTGATCCTGCATGAACACAGAAGTGTAACAGTTTCTCTCGCTTGGAGTCTACATGAGAGCCTCGCAGAAGCTGCAGAGGCGTGCCCTCCAGAAAGACCACAGAGGGGTCGTAAACTACAGAAACATCTTCAGTGACTCTATCCATTCATAGGTCTGAGCTGGATACTTTCCTTCGAGGTAAACGAGTCCAACATCTCCAAAGGCGCTTCCGAAAAACTAATGTATGGAGTTCCATTGGGAGTGTTCCATTTTCCAATGAAGACTCCAGTTCCCGTCCAAGATTTTGGGACACAGTTTGCTTGGGCTTCAGGAACTATGGTTGGAACTCGCTATTATATTTTAGAATAGTCTTCTAAGATTGTCTAGTCTGGAATAGGATGTCCGCAGTCTGCAATTCGATTATCTGAGGTCTGAACATAGTGTCTGCTGTCTGCAACTCTATTATCTGAAGTCTGAACTGTATTGTCTGGAGTCTGATTTCAATTGTTTTAAAATCTGAAATTCGGATCCTGGAAATTTCCGTTGAAAATATTTAACGTGTGAAACAATTATTTCATTTTTTTTTACATTAATGATTGACATTGTAAATAATGAATTATTTGAAAGGCATCGTCTGAATTTGTCTATTGACGTCTTAACTACGACACATACTTAATAATTGTAAAGTCATATTTTATGGTCTTTTTCCAAGAGGAAGATCATACATAGTTTTACAGCAGTCTCTCTGGCTTAATCTTTACTTTTTCATTGTCAATTGTTTTAAGATAAATATAGGTTTGCATTATTACGCATTCACAATAGACACGTGAGATCTTATAAGCTTAATACCTAAGGAAGGCCGACGATTTATCACGGACCGCGGAATTTCATGCCAGACCGGGAACTTAAGACTTTTTGCCGTGGTGACTCGTAATTGACCTAACGTCAGCGGAAAATAATAAGGTCTGACTAAATCTCACTAAGACTAGACTCAAACCTCTGGTAAGAGTAGGCAGCAGAACCTTTTATAACCCGTGGAACAAAATATAGCAAAAAAAAAATAATTCGAAAAATATCATTACAATTAAAGAAATACCTAACATCACATCCTTAATATGTCAAAATTAATAAAACCTTATTCATAACTTATTAGTAGACTCTAATAGCTCAGAATTATCTTCGTCAGCATTCTGCATATAGGTATTCGAATTGATATTTATAGTTGGGGGAAACTGTCTGTTAGCAGACATCACATCGATAGTCTCTGTCATAAGAAGACTTACCAGCCTACTTTGTCGTTTATATCAATAATAAATAAACTAAAGCTTTAGAAACATTATTCGATATTTTGAGCAATATTAAGCCTACGTTTGTATTGGCATCGTTTGCCTAAATCTAATCAGTGAATTAATATAACTAGCTTATTTTGAGTAATGATAATTTAACAAACAAACATTTTTATTTGGGTTAACAATTAGGTCTTATACTTACGAATGTTCGCTACTGCATTTGCCGAAGTATGCTAAGAATTCGAAAAAGCGTGCCGCGGAATTTACAATTTCTCGCCGCAATAAATCGAGGGCAGTAGCCTACATACAAGATCAGAATTTAGAGCGTAAAAGTTTTCTGTAAAGATGGAGCGTCTGCCACACACAAGATATAATATATAGACTAATATTTTCTTTTTCCATGGGTTTTCCTCGACAAATTCGTTAATTCACCAAATTATTATTAACAGCATATTTTTCGCTATTGTTTATTTTTATTGATGGCAACTAGATCTAATTATGAGTTTTTCTATCACGCAATAATTTCAACAACAGGTAATTAGATTTTTTTTTAGATGTTATCATTTTGTATAACTTTAAACTGGACTGTTTAAATTTATAGATCTAACAATGGCATGGGACAATTTGGAGAAAATCAAATTTATTGCGTGATACTGTTTATAAATATAGGAACATAGCGCGCCTTTTACTTTCCAATCTTTAGGCACTTGTTGGAACTAGACAGGATAGTCAACTAAATAGGCTTAACAATATAATAAACATGGATAAATATAACAATCAGGGTTTAATATAACATGATTTATTCTTTGTTTAATATTACAACAATGGCTTAGTTATAATTATTTAAGCTTCGGGTATTCTCATAAAGATGGCAGCGCGATAAGAGAATTTTAAATGCAGTTGAATAAAACCACAAATAAACAAAATTACATTAGAAAGTGACGGTTATTAAAACAGAAAAGATAAACTCTATATATTTTCTCATAACAATTTCCTATTTGCTAACAAAACATTACGTAGAAACAGTTGTAGTTGTTGATTGTTTGCACTAAAAGGGAGAGAAATAAATAAAAAGTAGTATTAAACATGAATAAGGACAGAACGTGCTAGATACGAATTTTATCAGACGGGGGGCCATTGTTTGGGTGGGTGGAATGCTTAATGATAATAATTAAATACATAATACCTGGAGCCACCATGGAGCCATGGCGCATACTTTGCGTTTGTTTGTTTAGTAACAGGAGCGTGGTCTAACTTGTCATCAGCTACCGAGGCAAAAACAACAGAAGATAAATAATGTTTCTAATGGAACAATTCTACAGGTCCTGGGAACGCAAACATACATAAAACTCACACTTTCTCTCTCTCTCTCTCTCTCTCACTTTCTCTCATGCACACATAGACACACGCGCGAGGGAGCACACACATACACTCACATAGACTCACACTAGTGGTAATATAGAACTAGTGACGTGTTTGGTGTGTTGCCACTGCTGTTGCTGTATATATTGATATAGAAACAAGAGAGAGCGCGCATGTCGATAAACGGTTTGCAATATTTACCTGCAGTACACTATAGCTGATCATTGTTTGAAGGTAAACTTCACGTCCAATTAATACTGCCTGTATGCGTGTGTATATGTATGTATATGTGTATGCATGAGTGTGTGTGCGCTAGTGCGTGTTGTGAACTTATGTATGTGTTTGCGTTTGTCGATATAATATTGTGTAAATGCATTATAATAGATGTGTTTGTACCTGTGTGGTTGTCTGCGAGTGTGTCTGTATACGCGTGTGTGTGTTTATGAATATTATGTAAATATTTGGACACTCCACTACATTTATTTAAACACACACAAATGTATTCCCGTACATGCCTAATGACTCTACATATTCTGCTAGGCCTATTATAATTTTGCATTATCGTGTTGACATATCATGTTTTCTAAACTTGTATATTAAATATTGATGATTCTATACATTTGTAATTTAAAATCATACATGTCAAGACAGTTGTTTATTGTATAAAGAATTCTATTGTCCATGTCTTCCGGTCAAATCTTGACATTAATCAGCATTGATTAGTTTTATTTCTATTGATTACATATAATCAATTCAGCAATCTATTCAATACGCTCTATATTTCTCTGCATTCTTCCTGTCTATGTTTTTGTTTAATATTAAAAACCTCAAAGAAGTCTAAATTGTTATGAATTAGAAAGCATAAAAATATATTTTGTGATAAATGCAAACTTCTTTTTTTTAATACTTTTTTTAGGGCTTCTTTATTTGTGATTAAAATATTGTTATATTTAATTTTGTTGTTGTTTGTTGAATCAAAGATTTGGAACTTTCACTAATTACCATCATTATCGTCCATAGAAAACCCCCTCCTTCCAAACTCAAAATTTAAAATGGACCTATGACCTCTAGTCCCAATTTATCCCTGCTAAATTATTTGCAATGGAGAAAAACAATAATAGACATTTAAAGTTAGACAAAATCATTTAATGATCTGATTCAGTTCCACACGCCTTTATTGGGCATCACTTGTCTGGTATCTGGGGCTTTTAACAACAAATTTTCTAATCAAATTTCGACCCAATTTCCAGCAAGCTATCGGCTTTTAAAATTACGAATATTACAGAGAAGCCATAAACCAGGTCTTTGGCATCCAGTTGCCACCATGCTAGAAAAACTCTAGAGCCAAAGAAAATAAAAGAAATAAGTCTCATAAAGACCGCTCAGCTTATCAGAGATACCGGCAGTCTAAACCAGCAGAGAGAAATTTAAATATAGAGCAAAGAAGAAATAGACTCACGCTGCTTGTCAATACTTTAATTACGTCCAAAAGCGTTTGTTTATAATTTTTTAATATAGTTTCTTGTTTCAAATATTATATATTATCAACCATTTGTCTGTTCAAACTCCGAGATCTTAAAGACATAAATATATCAATAAAAAAAAAAGGAACAATAAATACGCAAAGCAAGAATAATTTTATGCATCTGATTCTTCATTACCAGTCACGTTTTTTAGCCTCATTCATATCCCAAAATGGTATTGCTGACAAGTTTTTTTTTTTGTTTGTTTTTTTGTGTGATAATCTTTATATATACGGTTATATACTTTATAAAACTGTCATCTGAAATAATTTTATTTCTCTAAGAAGTTTGTACATAATCATATATTTTTTAAACCCTTCTATAAACATATTTACGCCATAAATTTACGACATAACATTTGAAGAACACAAACACACACACAAGACATTTTAATTGTCAAAACAAAATGTTAATAGAAAAAAACAATAAGAATGAATTATAGGTACTTTATATATTTCTCTACATTAAAAGAAAATAGGTAAATTTAAACAGAACGATCAACAACAAACGTCAAATGCAAACAAGGAAATGACAATTAAACATTGTATGTAAAGACAAATGATCAAAATATTGCATTGTAAAAGTCAAAGACTGCGGCGGGCCTTGATGTAGTGGGATACTAAAATATACGGATGTGTTTGTGTATAATACACGTATTGGCAATGCCAATGTAATACAAGTGTTATTTTCATTCTCTAACCACCATAGGACAGGTTTTCAAAGAATCAAGCACAATAATGACCATTCTGTTTTGATGTTGTTGTTTTTTTGGTTAGTTTTTTTGTTTTTGTGAAGGGAAACTCATTGCGGAGTTGTGTCTCTTGCTTCACCCAGGACTAAATATCTCTGGTCTCCGCCCCTGATAGAAATGTGTATACACGGTCACATCCGAATAAAAAGAGAGACACAATCTTTTTAGTGCTCAACATTTATGAGAGTCTCTTTGGAAAATTAAAATATAGAATTTCTTTCACTGGACATAGAATTCCCATTCATGATTTTTTGGAGTCAAGTATATAATAAACAGTGATGGACAGTTTTGTTCTGTGGACAAGGTGGCCGATCCCAAGGCTCTGGGTTCAAATCCTAAAGGCTTGGATTTTTCAGTGTCCCCGGGTCTATCCAACTATCCAACGCTGTAAGTAAAGAAAGTAAAGTAAAGGTGGCTGGGCACTTCGCTGGCCACACAATCCCCTAGTATGTCGTGGCCACAGAAACTGGTGAACGCTAATTTTACTATTTTGTTTGTTCACATAGTTTTGTTTGTTTGTTGTGTTAAATGGTGTAGGAAAAACATTACGTTCATGAAACGTGACACAGTCTCCATGCCTATTGGAACGGAAATGCACAAACCTTACATCTCTTTGAAACCCCCTCGCGGACTTGCAGACCCTAAAAACTCTCTAGAGCACCCGCACGCCCAACTTTCGTTTTAATTATGTTTTGATTACAATCTAAACACGTGACCCCCAAGTATGTGTTTTCGTTTTGACAGCTTAGATTATCTCCAAACAAATGAAAAATAACGTTTTGCCGAACTCAGACGACGGGGATAAGAAATAATTTGCGATACATTTTCCAGAACCTCCGGAACTTGGCAAAATTACATTTCTTGTAATAACAATTTTCTTTGAATTTTCACGTGGGGGTAACAACAACAAGCTTGTGTCAAAAACTCAGGGGCCATAAAGGGGAGGGGGGGATCATTTTAAACGCTTCCTGAAGTTTATTTAAGTGTTTTTTACCCCTAGCCTTCTTTCAACTTTCTGACAATTTAGTAAAAATATAAATGAACGGCGTTGAGCGCAATTTGGGTTTAAGCTTTAAAAATGTTGTGTTTTTTTTTTTCGTTTGGTGTAGGTTTATTTTTATTTTGGTGAACGTGTTTACCTATTTTACAAAACGCAAACATATGTAATGAAATACAAATAATACATTATAACGCCAATGTGCCAAGGAGATTAGACGTCGGCACTAATGCTGACAGCGATTTGCTAATTTTCTTTGCAGCCAACCGGAACAGTGAAAACATGATAGCCAGGGGCGGTTCTGGAGGTGGAGACGGAAGGAAATGACTCTCAAACTGTGAAGTTGGGAGGCCCAACCTTTAATACAGGTTTTTCTTCTTTTAGCGAATTTGGATGTCTGGGCAGTTGGAATAAATGGAGTAGAGATTTAAGAGAGAGAGAGAGAGAGAGAGAGACAGAGAGACCGAGAGAAATATACTAGAGATAGTCTGAGAAAGTGATAGAGACAAATAAATAGATACATTCATAAATTTAGAAGAATAAAAAGACAAATAATTTACTAACGCTGCATAGAAATATATTATATTGCTTTAGAATATTAGTTTATAAGGTCTTTATCAGTGCCGTAGTATGAACATTAGATGAAATTCTTTTGTATACATTGAAGTGATACATAAAACAATATTATATAGAAGATTAACTTAGATGTAGAATAAATTTTTTTATTTAAGTCGGAATTCTTTTAATATAATCAAACCATACTGTTTAATTTAGTACTTATCAGCAATACTTTACAGACAACAGACAACAGACAACAGACAACAGACAACAGACAACAGAAAAATACACAGTGTGTCAAGGTTTGAGGTTGTTGTTTTTTTTAATGCAAACACGGGTTCGCTCCAAGACACGTTTTTAGATCCATTGACACTAACAGAAATAAAGAAGATAACATGGGTTTAATTTTTGTTTATGAGTAAATACAAACTTAAGGAAAAAATTAGAAGACGGAGGTCGTGAAAACATCAAATAATAAAACATTTCTCCCATTATTTCTTTTTCACCCCGAACAACGGACTCCCCTTCTTTTCGGAGTTTTTTTGTCACCGTCAAGCGTAAGGGTCGAGAAGCCGCGATATGGGAGATAATCAACATTTTCTTTACTCACACACAGCATCCCCCCAGTGCTAAGGAGCACAAAACGTACTCACACAGGCTACAGACTATCACGTTTCACTAAACCAGCCCCCCAAAAAAAAGGAAAATACGCAAACATTTAGTGAGAAACTCGCAGGCAATTTCCAGTTCTGCCGGAGATCCTTTCCGAGGTTTCTACACTATGGCCCTGTGTCCGCAACTTGTTGTTTGTTTAAAACTGACACGTTTCTTCTTAAAACAAATTAAATGTATTCAGTTCAGATACTACTTTGCGGGGTAGGGTGTTGGGAGCTGGGAGTTGGGAGTTGGGAGTTGGGAGTTGGGAGTTGGGAGTTGGGAGTTGGGAGTTGGGAGTTGGGAGTTGGGAGTTGGGCGTTGGGCGTTGGGCGTTGGGAGTTGGGAGTTGGGAGTTGGGAGTTGGGAGTTGGGAGTTGGGAGACTGGGTGAGGAGGAAATAATAGATATCTTGAAAGTCTTTTGAATGTGTTAACTTTTTAGGCGTAATGATGAATGGTAACAACAACAAAATCAACAACAACTACTACAATAAATAAATAAATACATAAATAAATACATAAATAACGGGTTGTAGCATGTCATTTTGTTGTTATTGTTGTTGTGTTAATTATCAAACAAAGAGAGTTCACTTTGCCGATGCAGCAACGTGTGGCCGTGGCGCTGGAGCCCACATTCCATATTGAGACAGAAGTTTGGACCAAATGAAGTGAACGACATTTTTTTTTTCAAGGGAGTAACGGCAGAAAAACTGATGAGGACTTCGACATTCGTGTCAGCGACTGGTGTACGGTCCTGAAAAGTAAAAAGAAAATACAAATAGATTATAAGTTTATTATAAGTTTATTATAAGTTTATTATAAGTTTATTATAAGTTTATTATAAGTTTATTATAAGTTTATTATAAGTTTATTATAAGTTTATTATAAGTTTATTATAAGTTTATTATAAGTTTATTATAAGTTTATTATAAGTTTATTATAAGTTTATTATAAGTTTATTATAAGTTTATTATAAGTTTATTTTCTTGAAATGTTGGATAAAAATGTTTTTTCTGTTTTTAAAGCAAACAAATTTAACATCTGATTTATCTACAAAAATATATTTACTTTCTTAATTTGTAGTTATATCTAAATTGTTATCGACAAACAAACAAAAAGAAAATAAACTAGTCTAATTAATTTCAAAACATTAATTGCATAGTCTATAACAATTTAGACAAAGTGATTAACCAAAAACTGGGTCGAAAAAAACAAAAACCGATGTTTTAAAAATAATTATTTTTTTCCTGAACGACTTCAGAAACTATGTACTGTATGCTCGTAATTCCCCGGATGTTGATATGTTGCCGTAATTAAGTTTTTTTGCTTTCTTAGAAGTCTCGGCTCATGGCCACTTGTCTTGCTTCATTGCTAGACCTTTAATTTGTGTTGCCTATTAGTGATGGTCTATTATGTAAACACAACATAATATGCATTTCCATGGCGTTGAAAGAATGTTTCCAGTCCTACATAATTCGCTCCATTTTTGTTTGGGACACTTACAAAAATATAAACCAAAATTTCACCAGCTGGTTTGTTTTTGTTTTCAAAGTCTCTAGACTAGTCGATTTCCGTTTCCGATTTGATTTTTAAAAAAAGTGACAAAAACGTTTGAAGTTTCGATAACAATCGAGTGTTTTTAAGACACTCGCAAAATAGCTCATTCTTTATCACAACATTGTTTTAAAAACGAATTATTGGTATTAGTTAAAAGACCTGCCTGCCCCCCCCCTCTCCTTCCTTTCCCTTTTCAATCTCTTCTTCTGGTTATTAGTCACGGTTATGCGTGTCAAAACTATCATAGCAAAACTAAACGGAGGGCACACACAAACACACACACACACACAAAAAAAGACTTAGGAGCAGAAGCCAATAATTGCAGGGGTTGCTATAGAACAACATAGACTGGAGTCTCTGACCCACTCAGGCACGGGTGTTGGCTCCCTCGCTGACGTTCAACACTCCGCCTCGGTATTTGTTTAC
The DNA here is from genome assembly GCA_949126835.1 of Anisus vortex. Classification (NCBI taxonomy): domain Eukaryota; kingdom Metazoa; phylum Mollusca; class Gastropoda; family Planorbidae; genus Anisus; species Anisus vortex. Next base: position 18,104,848 of record OX421492.1, on the reverse strand, counting down.
CACTCCGATCATCTTGCTAATTAGTCGAGTGTCGAAACTGATCACCTCTAGTAAAGAAGTGTTTTGGGTCTGTGTGTGTGTCTGCGTGAGTGTGTGTGGTTTTATTTTAGCTTAGTAAAATAAACGTGTGCGACGTAAATGTGCGCCAGCGTGCGGTGAGTAAAACGTGTGTTAGCGTTTGTGCACTGCGTCCGTACGCAATGTTTTCGTCGGTGCTAGCTAGACCTATCCGTCATCCAGAACAAGGGAGGGAAGACTAGCGAGACAAATCGTTTACAAGGAAATACGGGTAGTTTCTAGTCTCTCGTGAAAATGTTGACAGCGCCTTCAAGACACGGGCGCTCTTTCAAGTTCTATGTTTCCCCAAGTGCTAGTAAATAAATAACGTAAATAATTTTTGTTTGGGGGTTTGCGGGGGGGGGGGGGGGGGGGGCGGGGAAGATATACACAGCACTTAAATGTTAATAAATGTATGTGTTACGAAAGCAATAGCTTAGATTTCAACACTTTAAATGTTTTCCCAATAAAACCAATCGTACATATTCTATTATTAAGTAGTATTATTGACATGCTTATAAAACATAGTTTTATATAACAGAGGAAGCTAGTTAAGGAAGCTAGTTAAGAAAGCTATTTAAGGAAGCTAGTTAAGGAAGCTAGTTAAGGAAGCTAGTTAAGGAAGCTAGTTAAGGAAGCTAGTTAAGGAAGCTAGTTAAGGAAGCTAGTTAAGGAAGCTAGTTAAGGAAGCTAGTTAAGGAAGCTAGTTAAGGAAGCTATTTAAGGAAGCTAGTTAAGGAAGCTAGTTAAGGAAGCTAGTTAAGGAAGCTAGTTAAGGAAGCTAGTTAAGGAAGCTAGTTAAAGAAGCTAGTTAAGGAAGCTAGTTAAGGAAGCTAGTTAAGGAAGCTAGTTAAGGAAGCTAGTTAAGGAAGCTAGTTAAGGAAGCTAGTTAAGGAAGCTAGTTAAGGAAGCTAGTTCTCTTATCCCACCATTTATGTCCATGGGGATAGGAAGCAGAGTCCGATAACGGAAGGGGATAGCGTGGTCAGTGCAACCAAATTTTATTCACCGAACAATGCAATACTGCAATAATTGTGGATCTAGGTAGACTCAAGGGGCCTGATAGACACGCGAGAATAAAACAACAATCCAACTGTCTTGACATTGCTCTACATTCAGCTGGGCATATTGCTTGTACATTTAGGCCATCAATTGTAGAATTTAAACTATTCTAAACAGTGACGAATCATATCAGGACAACGTATTTTGTTTTCTTAAATCTAAGATACAACATAGAAAAACTAGATACAATCGTACTCTATAATTAAACCCTGATCTAAGTAACTTAGTCAGAAATAAAAAGCTTTCAACATTTAATTAAGATATTATCCAACTAAAGAAATGGAAGGAAAGAAAAATGGCGGGTAAGAAGAGATTATTATAATCTGGGGGGTGAGGGGGGGGGGGGTAGAAGAAACTGCAGCCGTCTGCTGTGTGAAAATTATTTCTTAGACACCAAAGAAAAGTTTTAAGCAAATTGTCCCCTCGCAAAGCCTGCATTACCTTGTGATATAATTAAATGTGTAATGTATAACTAGTCTATAGGAACGGAATAAGTGCAGGTTTTTATGTTTTGCCAAAAAGCTTTATGGATCCCAATTTTATCATAACTTTAAAAGTAAAGTATCCCGTCGGAACAAATTGATGAAGTGAAAGTGATGCAAGTGAAAGCAGTGTTCACCAGACCTAGCTTTACTTGACGTTAAATTAGTGATTTTTTAAATATAATATATTTCAACATGTAGACTATCTTTCTTTAAAAAAAAAATTGACAAAAAGAAATGTTTTAAAAGTAGTTGAAAGTGGTGCATTTGCTCATAAAGATTCAGAGCCTGTTCAATTGAACGCTTCAGTCACTAGAAGATTTTCACAAATGCATTACATAAAATCAAAAAGAAATGTCCCTCCCTCCCCTCGCTCCCCCCTCCCCCTCTCCTGCATTAAGAAATATGGCAAAGAGTTTGGAAAATTTAAAGCTTCAAAGACACCCCCCCCCCCCCCCAAAAAAAAAAAAAAAAGCAACCGATAATGGTCTGTGCAAATTAATAAATCAACCGATAAAAATAATATTTCCTTTGATTTAATTTTTGTTTTAAATAAAGAAACTTACCAGCCCCCTCCTTCCCTTATCCACCCGTTCCCCCTCCCATCTAAATGAAGGAAGCATATTACCCACATGTTATATAATATTTCTATTTTAAATAAAGACAGTGCGGAATAAAATATAAAGTAATCTGCCGCCATTCACCCCCCCCTTTTGTCTAGTGGACCGGCTATCACCAGTTTCCGTAGCTATTGCAGACAAGCAGGTTCGCGTGGCCAGAACATCACCTACACACACTAATAAAATAATTATTAAAATACAATAACAAGAGACTTATATCAGTGGCGTAGCTAGGGGAGGGGGTCCAAATTCAAAAGTCTCCCGGGCCCCTAATTCAAGAAGGCCCCCAAAAGAGTGTCCGAATTGTTTTTTTCTCATGTCATAATGTCGAATGTCAAAATGCAGGGGCCCCCAAAGAGGCCAAGCCTCCCGGGCCCCCAAATCCCTTGCAACGGCACTGACTTATATCTACATAAAGATTCATAAAGTAATGTACCATTTGGGCCAAACTGATCATAGGTAATGTCAGGTACCCATCAGAGCTGGGTTGACTCAGAAAGACCCTCAAGTCCCGGGGAAAATAATATATATGACTGCACTTGTGTGTAAGCATTGCGAGTGCTACGCGAGGGCCTAATTGCTTACATTCGGACGTGTGACAGAAATACCCCCCCCCTACCCCTCTTTAAATTGTGTCCCTAATGATTAGTGAAACAAATGGTTTAAAAGCAAAAACTAATAAATATAAAATAATATACTAATTAATATAAAAATTATAAATAATACCTTTAAATAAAGCTATGCATGAAACAAAACAACAACACAATACAAACTATTTATCTATCAATATATCCGTCTATCAATCTATCAATCTTAGAACCAAACAATCTATCAATGTATCAATATAGCAATTTATGAATCTATCAATTTATGACTCAATCAATTTATGAATCTATCAAATTTTATATCTATCTATCTATCTATCTGTCTATCTATCTATCTATCTATCTATCTATCTATCTATCTATCTATCTATCTATCTATCTATCTATCTATCTATCTATCTATCTATCTATCTATCTGTCTGTCTATCTATCTATCTATCTATCTATCTATCTATCTATCTATCTATCTGTCTGTCTATCTATCTATCTATCTATCTATCTATCTATCAATATATCTATCTATCCATCTTTCTCTATCTCTATAAATGCTTATACAAATATAGCTTGGGAGGGGGGGGGGCTGTTGGATAAAAGAAAGAAAAGCGAGGGATTTCACCAAATTAGTAATCTCCCATTTCGAAACTCGTGCGAGGGCTATAACAATTTTCTGACAAATTGATCTTTTCATGTTTTTTTGTGGGTTTTAATGGACGAGACTTAGTGTATAAGACTAAGAAGTTGAGAATGCCTAACTCAGTGCAGGCCTTAAATAATATTAGCAGTGTTCGAGGTCTCTGTTGGTGAAAGGCTTTACTATGAAATAAGTTCGTCATTCAAAAGCCTTCAGAACTCAACGGGCCAACGATCCGCTCGACAGCATTAAAAGCGATGGGCTTGATTGAAACTGTGCTGGAAGTAAAGGGAGGGTGGGGGTGGGGTGGGGGTAGAACAGGGGGAGAGGTAGAAGAGGTGGTGCAAAGGTAGATGCGCCATTATAAATGTACATGTGCAGTGTTTGTCCCTCCACCCGCGCCCCTGTTTCTAACACCCACTTCATACAAATCACACCTGTGCAACATCACATTAGCTTAAGGGGGAGACGGGGGAGTGGGGGGCTTGGGGCGGGGAGCGGCTCTGTAATTATGTTGAGAAATAATGTATGTAGGAAAAAAACAACTTCAAATGGAAAAACAAACAAGAAACCATTTTGAGTCAAATGTGTTTTTTTATTGTGGAAGTGTGCATTATAGGCTGGGCATTGAAAGGGTTAATACTTTAATTCTTTAGATCCCTCCCCCACTTCCCTTCCTTCAACATAACCACCCACCCACTAGATTTGGGCTTATACCTTCGATGAAGAGGTGTGACGTTTTTTTTGGGGGGCTTTGTGGTGAGGGGGGGGGGGGAGATTTTGAAGGCGATGTTGAGGAGGTTTCACCTGTTGTAGTTTTGATGGTATAGCACGATGATGATGTTTTGACTTTCCTAACAAAAAATCTTTGATTTTGAATCGTTGCAGGGTATTTTCAAATGTCATACATTCTTTTCAGAGGTGGGCAAATGCGATTACGAGAGCCGCAGGCGTCATTTCTTTGTGAAAAGTTGATGCTACCGATTGTTCCGAACAATTTTTTGAAATAATAGTTTGAGTATTTTTTTCTCCTCCTTAATTGTAATTTTATATGAGTTGCCTAATTAATATTATATTTAAGACGTTTCTAGAATATGTAACCTTTGCAGTTAAAAAGTATATAAATTTGAATAGGCCTACTTAGCAATAAACAAATATATATATATATATATATATATATATATATATATATATAAGGTTCTATATACGTGGGATATGCTCTTTATAGGACAAAAAACCCGAAATGTGGTCCTCAATGATCTCATGCGTGCCCACCCCTGCCTGCGTGCCCATCCCTGAAAGACACAGTCTCAACAACAGGGTGGCATAACCTGCAATTACACCCTGCGTACAGATTTGACAGATGCTTTTCTTGTTTTGCATAGAGAGGATGAAATTTAATAAACACAGGAATGAGTAAATGAAATCTGTTGTCTATGGTTTGAATGCATATGCATCAGGTGGTCTTTTTCAGTATGGTGAAAGCTAATTGAAATATCGCTATGTACAAATATAAAAAAATGTGAATGTAAATGTTATAACAGTCATGCTTCTCTCTCACTCTTTTCAACTGTATTATGATTATTGTTTCGTGATTTAAAGATAGAGACAAAACCACAGACGTTCCGTTCTGCAGAGTCAATTTGTGTAAAATAATCCGAAATAAAATTGTTTAAAAGTATAAGAAAGAAAAGATGTATCGCTAGTTAAATATGTAAAGAATGAGATGAAAAGAGGGAGAAAGAGAGATCGACCAAAAAAAAAAAGACATGGTTGATAGGAAATGTAAGTATATACAGGGAAAGAGAGAGAGAGAGAGACAGAAGGTGGAATAAAAAGAGAGAAAAAAAAAGAGAGAGAGAGGTGGGGGAAGAAGAGAGTAAATTGAGAGTAAACGTGAGAAAGAAAGCCATTGAGAGTAAAATTAAGATGGACAGAAGTTGAGAGATTTCGGACAAATATAATTCCTTCATGTAACAAATAAATTCTTTGATAAATAGTCTACACATGTCTTATGATTTGTTCACCAAGCATTCTCTCTGATCAGTGTACATTGTTTAACCATAGACTATAATATACATGGACCGCTTGCTTTAGTATTTCTGCTATATGATGACTCGAAACACTGATTTTCGGAATTTCCGATTCGTTGTTTCCTTTGCACTTCCGTTTTATTGAATCGCTTCGATTTTCTCAATGAAAAATTAAAACTAAAATCGAAAGTTGTATAAAGCGGAAACATGTAAGAAACAACGAGGAGCGTAGAAGTAATTTAAGACAGCCTTATTGGTTGCGCACGGAAAAAAGTTGATATAAGCTCTAAAAATAGAGCAAGCGGTCCATCGTATTATATCTATGGTTTAACCTAGAATAGAACTACTTTTTTTCATTCACTTCACGACGGATTTCAGCACTCCACTTTAATTAATCACTCCGCTCAATATCACTCCGCTCAATATGGCTGCTAAAAGTGCTAAAACAGGATATCTTGCTCTGGCGTTATTCCCTTTAAATTCATTCAACCAACAATAAAAAAGATCATAAAACTAAAATGCTATTTATAACATTAGTTAGATCTATAGTCTACTACAATATCCATTTTTTTTTTTGCATGGGGCAATGCACAGAAAGAAAACATTTAAAAACTATAACACATTCATGAAAAGAGCTGCAAGGTTCATTACAAGTGAATATTCAAAACAAGCACGTTTTAACACCATTATACAAATCATTAAATTTTTAAACACGTCATGATAAAAGGTGAACAAGTAAAGTATTAATTATGCATAAAGCATTTAAACTTAGAAATACAATACAATGCTTGAATAAAATGCCCAGAAAGATATAAGCAATGCAGAAGAGAGGCGGATGTACCTGATACATTGCTCCAGAGCCCCATGACGTTTAACAAGGGCCCATAAAGTTGGCCTTTCATATTAAATATCTTTGCGCCAATGAACAGTGAACAATATTTTAAGTACAATGAAGGCACCTTTTAGTTTTCTTCATCTTTTTCTGTCTTCTCGTCCTTGAGGAACAGGCGCCGATTATCGTCGTATGTGGTCCTAGGAAGTATATTATAATCCACACAGCGACCTGGATATAAGGATGAAAATGGCATTTTGTTGTTCGTTATGAATGGTCAAGTTTATGTAAAATCTCTCTATCCTTCCGAGATCATTCGGATAAAACTAGAATTGTCTGAACACTCACAGCTTAACATCTTATCTTCTTATATGTTACAGATGCTCCTTCTATACAGAAGAGTATTACGTCCTACGCTTATAGTTTATCCGTGGTTTGATTCTAGTCTTGTATTTTGATTAGTGTTTTAAATGACGTCAAGTTGATGGTTTTCCTGGTTTGCTCAGGCTACCCATTCCATGCTCGGGTGCCACTGAAGATAATCATTCAAAAACACTTATCGTAATGCAAAACTAGACTCAAACCACAAGTAAGAATAAGTCATGACAATATCTCCAAAAGAACATATAATAGGCATATTACCAAAGTGTTTGTAGGTTACATATAATAATAATAAAAAATTATTTATGAAGCAAAACGATCCCTTCTAATGAACTTTTCACGTTCAGTGCGCTTCCATGCCGAAATTGGGTTGCCGATGGGGAGGCCACAAAAAACACGCAAAAATAGGAAGGTTTTCAAACACTTCTAAAAGGCACATTTTTTTTTCTCCCATAGACCCCACTCCACCACCAGTGTTCTCTCGCTCTCTATGTTTTCTCTAAGCATATTAAGAAACATCCTGCACTATACTTATATATGATTGTATTTTTAGATTATCGTCAGTAGTATAATAGTATAGTAAATATAACATAAGATGAACTAGGCGTAACATTTTATAGCCCTTAAGGCGGCAAACCAAATGTTTGAATACCAAGTTTGCTATGTAGACAGTATTGTTAGGAACCTATCCGTTGTATTTTGGGACCAACTTAAAGCTTATACAATATAAAAAAAAAATTATGATGTTTAAGACCCGGTACGCGCGAAATGTGGTGAATTGATATGGTGCCAACACTGGTTACCCTCCCCTTTTTACCCCTCTCCTTCCCCACACAACTTTCTTTGGCCATGTTATGTTTCTTTAACCAAGGCACGTGGATCGTTAGTTGTTTTCTATTGCCCCCCCCCCCCCCATTCTCGTACTCTCACGAGTTTTCCCTTTAAGTTGCCTGAGCGACGTGTCGAGTTTAATTGCAAAGATAAGATGACAGTTTAAAAATAGCGCCACACACAAATTGACTTGTGGACAAAAAAAATAAAGTTAGAAAAAATAAAAAACACGAAGAACACACATATAAAAAAAAGAATGCGTTTGCCAAGAACAATCTTAAAAAAAAAATGTTGACAAAGTCTGATCTAGCTTCTGTTATGGGTGGAAAGTAAAAAAAAAAGAAGATATGAAAAATGGAAGGAAAGTTAAAATTTCGGAGCAGACGCTAAATGAGCCGATCCAGACCTTTGATCTGTACACGTCAAGCTTACACGCAATATGCCGTCTGACAGCATGACACGTTCGACAAGAACAACACCAGCGTATACCCTTCCCCCCATCCCCTCACCATCACCCGACGCGGTATCACAGAGGAGTATTTCACTTAGGCAAACAAACTCATACATACATATACATACTCACGCAAAAACACACTCACTGTTACCTAGGGGGAGAAGGGCGGGATTTGGGGTGCACCGGTGTCGTGCTACTCAAGCATGCCTTCCATATTAAAAACAAACTGTGTGAAATTTCCGCTCCCTTTTTCTCTCCGTATTTTTTGTTCTTCCGCATAAACTTTCTTCCTTTCTCTGGAGACTCAGGAGAAACGGGGAGTAAGAGAAGGATGAGCGGAAGAGGGGGAAGAAATAAAGAGTTAGTTTTGTTTAGACAAGCTCAACATATTCAGGCCCCTCGCCCGCATCCTCGAATGATGTGGAACTTATGAGCCTTGCGAGTCAAGATGTCCGACTGCACAGGCTGTACAAATTGTGTGTAATGAGTCCACCCTTGCAGGTTCCCTTTGACTAGCACACAGCCGTGTCTGTACAAACAACCAACACTTGACTTCAAAGCTTTTTTTTGTCTTTTGTGGTAACGGACGAGGAAAAGAGGAGGGGGGGGGGGGTCTTGGGGATGGTTCTAACAGGTTTCCAAGCCGATGGTACCGAGCCCCCGCCCTTCAGCGCCCATACCGTTCTATCAGTCGTTTAACTCCGTCGCCCTTACCCCCCACCCCCCCCTACAATTTTTTAGTATGTTTGTCAGTGAACTGTAGTGATTTAGCATTTGACCTTTTGTAGATTCGACATAGTCAACACGAGTCAAATTAGCTCCCCATTGCTACTTTGGAAGAGAAACAACTCTTGTTGGTTCTATCCCATGGACCGGAAGAGTTGTCTGAACTTGAAGCAGCTGGTTTCAACAAATTTGGTTATGAAGTCTACGGGCGAGTTATCCTCCACAACAATTGTTATTATTTGTCTTCACAACCTTCTCATGATATTCCAAGCAATGTTGACAATGCCCCAACTATAAGAGCATAACATTATTGGTATCGTAAAACAAAACACAAATATCACTATCACAGACTTAGATCTACTAGTACAGTGCCTCCCAACCTTTTTAATGCAGCGACCCTTTTTTACAGCTTTTCACGATATGGCGACCCCCAACCATAACCCTTTTTTTCACATTTTTTCGTCGCTACCTTATAATTGTGATATGCTACTGTTATAAAATGTAATGTAAATATCTCATTTAACTGTAATGTGCTACTGTTATAAAATGTAATGTAAATGTTTCATGTAACTGTAATGTGCTACTGTTATAAAATGTAATGTAAATATCTCATATAACTGTAATGTGCTAATGTTATAAAATGTAATGTAAATATATCCTATAACTGTAATGTTCTACAGTTAGAAAATGTAATGTAAATATCTCATATAACTGTATTGTGCTAGGCCTACTATTAAAAAATGTAATGTAAATATCTCCTATAACTGTATTGTGCTACTATTATAAAATGTAATGTAAATATCTCATATATCTGTATTGTGCTACTGCTATAAACTGCAATGTAAATATGTCATATGCCTAATGTATTTTCAGTGTTACAAATTGAACATAATTAAAGCACAGCGATTAAACACAAATATCCATTTGAAATTATATATTGTGAAATATTTATGGGAGGCGATACGGCGGATCCGGTGTATAACGTTAAGCCGAATGTGTGTATAATGCCGAACGTCATCGGCAGACCCGAAAAAATGTGAGAATTAGGCTATACTTATGACTTATAACTTGATGACTTTATAGGCCTACTAATCTATACTATTCTATAGTCTATAGGCTTTTATTTAGGATCATATTCCTAGTTAAGTCCTAACAGGGCCTAACCGTAACATCAATTTCTAATTGTGATCGTTTTACTATAATTGAATTAATAATAATAATAAAAAGGTGGAAAAGGATGGGGTATAACCTTCGTTACCCCTGTTGACAGCACACGGTACCAACCACTGGGCCAAGAAAACTTGTGAAAAATCTAAACAAAAAATTGTAATTGAGCATACAGGGCCAATAAACAATAATGCGCATGCGCCAATAGCAGTGTGTATAATATAGGTCACGAGTTCCCGCAAAAATCCGCCGTATAACTTTTGCGTTTTACGGCGGATCCGCCGTATAAAATCACTTCGAATATTTATTTGTAATTACAACCCAACGTCAGTAGCCTACTAAGATTGAGATTGCGTATTTCTCATCGGCTTACCCAACGAAGATCAAATTTCACAACAAGTCAACTTCTGTATTTAAATTTAATATTCAACAAGCTGGAAAGCCCTTTCACAAAGATATGTTGTTGGAGATGGGACAAGGTGGCGCAACACAGTCTCAGACAAAATAGTATATGACTGCAAAGAACTTGATCCTGAATTTTAAATTGGCATTGTAGAGAATTCAGTTTTTAATAAATTAAATGAACTTCACTTTTGTTGTCTCAGGAACATCTTCAAATTTGACTGCGCATGAGCTTCTTTCAAGTGCAAATGAAGTGTCAGATAAATTTGAAAAGTACGATGAAATTTCGTCTGCAAGCATGTGCAAGTGTTCTTTCCCAAAAATCATTATCGTAATCCTTTTATCTGGTTCAATGTCATGTTCATCAAAGAAAGCAGATAAGTTAAGGAACATGTACAGTTTATTTTCATCCAATCTTTTATGCCAAAGCAAAATTTTTTTTTTGGAATGATCCGATCTTTTCAGACATATTAAGGTTTGTTACAAAAATTAACTTGTCCTTGCAGTGATAAATTTTACTCATTCAAGTAGAGGCCGACCGAAAGCAATTTTTTTGTTTCAGCCGAAAACGAAACGATACCGAAAGTTATAAACTGAATTTCGGTCGAAACCGAAACCTTCGGCCGAAACCGAATGAGAAACCGAAATTGTCAAGCAACAAAAGATTTAAAAAGAATGCACAGTAATCCCACACTCCATTTTTTTTACATTCTTTGGGGGTGATTAAATAATCCGTTTATTAGCCTATTAACTTCAATCTTCTATTTCACACAGATTAATTCGCAACAGATTAACTAAATGAAATTACCAATGAGCAGAGTGATAGAGATGCAGCACTAGTGTTGCAGTCTGAATTCTGAAAGTTAAAATAGATATTCGGCTGATGACAGAAAGTCAATATCAGTTTCGGGCGAAACTGAAAGCAAACCGAAAGCTAACTTTTTTTGTCGTCGGCCGAAATCGAAACTACACCGAGAGAGGTCATTGAAACAGAAACAGAAACCGAATTTCAAAGATGTCACCTAAGTAAGTTACTTTCTGCAGTTCACTTTTATCGCCAAAAAGTGCTTTGAACTGCGGTATTGCTTTCTGATTTTATAGTTAAAGAGTTCTGAGTTTATCACGAAGCTCAAAACACGTTTTAAAACTTTTCCTCTCGACAACCATCTGACTTCAGTGTGAAATAGTAGTTCGGCGCATCCGACTGTTTTCGCAACTGTTAAAGTGCTTTCCTTTACAAAAGTGACATTATGATTCTTTCAATTACTGCTTGGAAGCGTCTTATTTGCTAATATTTGCCGATTACTCATTCAATACCAAACACTAAGTTCCAATATAATCATGAATATAAATTGTCATTTTACCACCAGTACAACTGCTTTCAACACAGTAGCTGCTTTTGACAGAGAAGATGCTTTTCACACAGTAGCCTAACTCTCTACACGTGTGTAACTGGTACTCGTGCGTACATTAAGGGTGCCAACCCTGTCACATACATCTGCATTGGTACGGGAAGTAGGTATGTGATGAGGTTGGTGCGCTGATGTCATCACGCCGGGTACATGTATGCGAATGTATTTGCATATTGGTGGGCCCGCCAGTAGACTTGTAAAACATCTGTTTTCCGGTGATCTTAGGCGACCCACATGAAATGGTTCTTCGCCCCCAAAGGGGTCGCAACGCACAGGCTGTGATCCACTGATCTACTGTGATAAGTAAAGCAAAGGTATATTAATATTTAACATATTAATTATAATGTTGGTATATCATTAAAACTAGACTATATTCTTTTAATTTATATTTTAAAAAATTCAGAGAGCAAACGCGATATTAAAAATGTATAAATAATTAAACAAATACAAATGCTTACTAGCAGTTAAAAAATCTAAATTAAGACTTCTGGAGTAACACAAAAATCTAATCAAGGGAGAAAATAGTACTAATTTTAATTCTCTGTGGCAATGATTTTTGTAAACAATTTTTTTTACTACAAAATTTAAATTTAAAATAAAACAATAAAAATTGTACTTTTAAATAGCAATAGGCCTACTCAAATTGATAAAAATACGTAAAATGAACAATCTATTAATTAATGTTTTTTACATTATAAATGTAATTTTTGAAACACCATTTTAGCTACAAGCTTGTTTTCTTTAGTACGCATTTACTTCAATTGACGTTAGGTCTAGAATAATACTTGAAAGATAAATGTAAATTTATGAAAAGCCTTATAACCAAGGTTTGAAGACGAAAGAAAAGAAATGGTCTAGACCAGGGGTCTCGAAACTGCGACCCGAACCCCCCTAACGCGGCCCGCTGAGACCCCCTCAGCTACAAAAAAAATAACGGAAACTTATCTATATCCTACCAAGATCAGCCGCAGCCTACGTTGACGTTATGTTTTTGACGAACTCAAATAGATGCGGACAGTAGTGCGTTATGTTTTCCAATCGATCATTACATTGTAAAAACCTTATTGGCTACTTACTTTTTCAACTTACGTCGACAATCAATTAGATGATATAACGTTAACGCCATCTAGTGGCGGAGTATGGCACTGTTACTGGACATGATGTATTCAAAGACATTTGCAGATTATAACTTGGACTTGACTAACCTCAGTTGCCTCAGTTGCCTGACTGTTGATGTAGGAAATAACGTGAGTGACATATAGAAAGGCTTGGTTGGACAAGTGAAGCAGATGTGTAAAGAGAAAAAACATTCCACAGCCAATGTTTCTACACTGTATTATTCACCAGCAAGCTTTGTGTGCTAAATATTTGGACATTAGAAGTGTACTGAATCCTTTGATGAAGATGGTGATCTCAATAAGGTCACACGGGCTCAACCATAGACAGTTCAGAGATATGTTGAAAGATACAGACACAGAATCGCAAGATTTACCATATTACACAGCATTTAGATGGCTAATTTCCGAGCAGAGTATTTAAGTTAAGAAAGGAAACATGTGACTTCCTGGAAAATAAAGGCAAGTTACAGCCATTACTGTCTGATGAAGAGTGGGTACGGAAATTAGTCTCTACTAGTAATCTACATTTTCTGAACCTAAAACTACAATGAGAGGAAAATCTAACTTTTGATCTATACATCCACCTAAGGGCCTTTAGATCCCAACTTGTATTGTTTTCGGAACAAGTACAGGCGAAGAACTTGACGCACTTTCAGCAGTGCAAGGTATTCATGGCTGAAGCAACAGCTGAGTTCAGCATGTCATTTTTGCATGCGAAATCAAGAGCGGTTTTCTGAATAGGATTCAAAGGCAGAAGAAGTGAGACTGTTTCAAAACCCATTTGAAACAGATGTGGCCAGTTGCCCAGATAAACTGAAGTTGGAGGTCATTAAGTTGCAAGCATATGACCTCCTTAGGGACAAGTTCAAAGAAGGACTGGTGAGTTTTTACCAGTTTTTGCCCAAGCAAGACTTTCCTAATGTCAAAACTTTTGCATCAATGTACCTTTTAATTTTTGGAACAACATACCTACGTCAGGAACAATTTGAGAGCAAACTTGTCCGATGATAATGTCAGGTCAAAGTTGATGTCAGGGACATCAAATCAAAAGCCAGAAATGTCTGCTATTTTGGCATCCAGGACAATTTCACCATTACCACTAATCCAGGTGTTCATGTGTAGTGTTACAATTTGTTATTAAATATTAACTGAATAAAATAATATTAAATAAATAATAAAAAAACAACATCCATGTTTTGGTTATTTTTTATTCGGACCTCGAGTGTGTAGTCGGCCCCCGAACTGCTGTTTAATAGTTAATGCGGCCCTCGGGCTGAAAAGTTTGGAGACCCCTGGTCTAGACGCCAGAGTCCAGACCAGAAGTGCGCAACATTCCCCTGCCCTGTGCCGCATATGACACCCTCTACAAAAAGACGGGAAACACAGTCTAAAAATTTAATTGCATTATCAATGCAACGAATTTTATAAAATGCCGTTAGTAGCTCTTCGGGGACCAAACTTTAAAGCCTGGCGGGCCGCTTTGTGGACCGCGGGCTGCCCATTGCACACCCTTCGTCTAGACTATGGGTCGGCAACCTACGGCACGCTTACCAGACTTGGCACGTCGTGGAATTCTCGGTGGAGCGCGGAAGAGGCCTTAAACGTCTATTCAAGTCTTTTCTACAAGAAATTTAGTGCGACAGCAGCAGGGCCGGATTTACCTATAAGCTAGACAAGCTATAGCTTAGGGCCCCCACTGATTTGGGGGCCCCAAAAAAAATTGTCCGAGTGAGCAATTGTCATAATATACTTAAATATACTGCAGCATTATTTGTCCCAATGCCGCACGTCCGGAACATCCCATACTCTTCACCCAATTGTTTTCAAAAAGATTTAAAATAAGATAAAATTGTGTACTTTTAAAAATAATGTGTTTTAGTTTTTTCTATTTAGCGTTTGTTTTCGATAGTGGATACCGATATATCTATTATCGATAGCACTTGACATCTCTAAGTTTCTACCAGTGGCGTATTTAGGCATGTTCCACATGTTCCATTGGAACAGGGGCCTCCACACATCACAAAAAGAATTTTTTTAGTAACATCCCCATTCTTTCGTTGAAAATTTAATATAAAATTCATTTATTCCCTTACAATTTTAAGCGCTAAAGTCCAACAAAGGCCCCCACAATCCTGGTTTCTACTATTTAGCTTGTTTAACCTGAATGGCCCCCTTTTTAAAAAGAAGAACAAAGATGTTAAGGCCTACAAAACTAAAAAAATACTTTTAAATGCTTCCATTGACCTAAATAATTGACTATGTTTCGTTTTAGGCCTATGACTTTGATTAGTTAAAAAAGCAGCATTTTTCGTAAATATTTTCAACAAGACTAAACTTTTTCATTGCCAAAATGACTACGATTATAATTGGTATTGATTTCTTCTTAGCATTTTCGCGAATGCAACTGAATTAACGTTGTGACTGTATATTCGATTACATTAAGGCAAAATCACATTTAACGGCTTAAGTATAAAGATGATTTAAGAACTACAGGGTACTTCAGTCTCTCTGTAGATTCCACTCCAGACCGGCCCCATATTGATCAGCCCACTGTTATTCAAATTATTGTGAGGTATGTTTCACCAGATGATGGGGTCCCTATTGAATGTTTTCTAACTTTCCCTGAGATAGGTTGCCACACAGGGGAAAATATGTCTAAGATGGTGCACAACTACCTTACAAGTGAATGCAAAAAAGATTTTAGTAAGTGTCGAGGCCAGTCATATGATAATGATGCCAATATGTCTGGCAAATATAAGGGAATGCAAGAAATAATATTGAAGTTTAACAAGTATGCTATATATATTCAATGTTTTGGTCAATCCCTGAATCTTGTTGGTAGAACAGCAATAAACTTTTGGGGAATTTTTAAAGAAATATATTTATTTTTTCATCATCTACACATAGATGGGCAGTACTGTTGTCATTCTTCAAAGATGATTCAAAATTTCCAAAGTTTTTGTCAAAGACTAGATGGGAAGCACATTCAATGGCCACAAGTGCAATGAGCTTACTTGATAGTTATGATGAAATAATTGCTGCATTACAGAGAAAGGCGAAACAAGAAATCAAGCCATAAACATTTTGAATAAAATGGAGGAGTTTGAATGTATGGTAATGTTATATTTGTGGAGTTACTTGCTGGATGAATTTCACAAGACTAGTCAATCAGTGCAAGACCCCCAAATTAGTCTAGAAATATGTAGGAAATTATACGCTTCACTTGCGGATTTTGTTAAAGGTTCCAGGGATATGTTTGATCATTTTGAAAAGAAAAGCAAAGGAAAAATTGTCTGATGTTGATTACAAGAAAAGCAGATATAGAAGAAGGCGTATCAACGATGATGAAGATGATGCTTTTGAGAACCTTGAGCCAAGAGACAAGTTCAGAATCAAAATATTTATACCTGTGATGGATGCATTAGAGTCAAGTCGGGCACAGAGGGCCTCAGTATACAATGATGCTGCGAAAAAGTTTTTTCTTCTTAACCAAATTAGAAGCTACGGAAGAAGAGATTCGTGAAGGAATTAGTGCTTTATGCCAAACATACCCTGAAAATGTGGAAATGAATCTTGTTGGAGAAGTCAAGAATTTTCATCAATATGTTAGACATAGTCAAGCCTATGGTTCAGGGTAATATTTATTGATCGTGTCCAATCAGCATTCCCTAATGTAGAAGCGATTTTAAGTGTTTCTTAGTATGATGGTTGAAAATTGCTCTGGAGAAAGATCTTTTTCTTTGAAGAGGATAAAAAATGAATTTAGAACAACAATGACTCAAGATAAATTATGTTCCCTCAGTCTCACGTGCATAGAAAGTGACAAACTACGCAGTTTATCATTTGATGATGTCATCAGTGACTTTGCTCTGGCAAAAGCAAGAAAGAAAATATTTTAGATAATAAGTCTTTGTAAATTATTCCTTTTAAAAGAATTTTTGTTTCTTTTTAACAGAGTTTGCATTTTAAGTTTGTTATGAATGAATAAAAATGTTAAAAAAATGTATTATTTCACTAACTATAGGCAATACTTCTTAATTGTATTTCATTTTAACCCTCTAAGTATCCGAAAATCATATTTTGCACTAACATATAATTCTGGACTTATAAAGGGCCCCATATCTCAAATAGCTTAGGGCCCCAACAAGTCTAAATCCGGCCCTGGACAGCAGGATGACTTTTAGGCTGTCGGAACGCTGCATGAATTAGAATGTATGATTTGGCACACTGTTATGAAAAGGTTGCCGACCCCAGCAGACTCTAGCTCTACACTTACTAGTTCTTCCTTGAAAAGGAAGCAGCACACACACACACACACAAACTGTATATACCGTATACTAAAGGTGGGCGCGTAGGAGGTCAATGAGAGCCTCTTAGTGGGTCTTATCCAGAGGCACACTTCTTCACTCTAAATGCTCAAGTGAAAAGCTCGATAAAACTTAACAGTAGTACAACAGTTGAAAGTATTTGTATACATAGACTTTTGTTATAAATAAAAAGAAGTAAGGCATAGTTAAAATACCAATATGAACTTTGAACTTGCTGCTTTTTTAAAGTGTAAACTTACTACTAGCAACCGTCCACATGCGACAAAAAGAGAAAGACAGCATAACCACTGATCTATAAAAAGAATGGATAGCGCCTTCATATTAAATGTGTATGCGCCAATTGAAGCCATAATGAATTCCCCATTCCCACCATTCACTTATCTACATAAGCGAATTATTGGAATAAACCACTTATGATTGGAACAAGTCTATACGATAAAAAGGAAGTCTAAGTTATTTGAAATGTATTTACAGGTCAGTGTTTAGGAAATATAATTTCATAGATAAGTGAAAGTCACGTGAAAGCCTATTCATTATGTCTTCAAGAATGTTACTTCCGTGCCTATCCCATTCTTTTTATAGATCAGTGCAGCATAACTCATAAAATCACCTTTGCGCATGTCTAAGCTGAGCAACCATGGAGTGGGAATATCTTAATCGCATTTACGACTTTTATACTCTACGTGTTGTTTGATTGTTTAGGCTTCAATTTGGCGCTCTTTGCAGACAATTCCTCTCTTCTAGCCCTTTTGGTCCAACCGACCACAGACTATGACAACAGTGTGCCAGGGCCAGGTGATCGTCTACAAAACTTCCCAGGTCGTTGATGTCTACGATTGCCGCCTTCAAGTTTAATTATTCTCACCTATCGCTTATAACAAACACAATAATCAGTTGTTTTTTTTCGGTATATTTTTTTTTTTTTTTAAAGTACATATTGCTGCATGTGTATTTCTATGAAGAATAATAAGACATCTATAGGCAGGGGCGAAGCCAGAATTTTTTTCCAGGGGGGGGCTGAACTTTTGCGTGACAAATATTTACCAAATACCAGGGGGGGCTAAACTTTCGCGTGACAAAGATTTACCAAATTTTTAGTGAATTTAGTGCATATTTTTAAAAAATCAGTTGAAAAAAATATTTTTACCAAATTCCAGGGGGGGGCTTAGCCCCCCTCAGCCCCCCCTGTGGCTTTGCCCCTGTCTATAGGCCTATGAACGGTACCTGACATTAGTGGGGGTAAAGTAAAGGCGGCTGGCCATTGTGCTGGCCACACATCCCATAGTATGCCGTGGCCACAGAAACGGATGAACGCTGCTTCACCAGCCATATGATCAGTTTGGTCCGACGGGTACATAGTCCCAAATTCACCCCATGACAAAGTCACTCTTTCTTTTTTTTTTATAAAATATTTCTTTCAATATTTTAGTAACTCTTTAGAACGACAATGGGGGCGGGAAGGCAGTGCCGTTGCTTGGGATTTGAGGGCCCGGGGCCCCTGCATTTTGACATTTGACATTATAACACAATAAAAAACTATTCAGACACTCCTTTGGGGCCCCCCCTCAAGTAGGGGCCCGGGGGGGGGACTTTCGATTTTGGACCCCCCTCCCCTAGCTACGCCACTGTGGGAAGGGGAACGCTATGGTAAGAAATGTCAGCATAAAACGCTCTAATAATTTTACCTCCATTATTACGTGAGTTATAGATCAGTAGGTTGTATGTAATAAATCTATTGTGTTTTCTTGCTGGGAGGGGGAGGGGGGTTACTCTAAGAGATACGTTCGTAAAGTAAATCGGCAATATAATTACACAATCTTAACATATTTGATTGTACTTGAGCTTTAGTCAATCACATATTGGCGATTATCTTTAAAAAAAAAATAATTTGGTGTTAGATTCATAAATTTATTTTAATCAACCTTTTCTAAACTTATATAATTCTAATGTCACGATTTCAGAAAATGGATGGAGTAATTGTATAGGTTACACTATGCTATTATATAAAGTAGTAACATAAATTGGGAGCCTGCAAAGCTTATACTATAGAATAGTAAAGAATGGTTTTGTTTAAACAAATTTCCTTGCAATGATTGTGTATGTTTAAATCAACTTTTTCAACAAAATATTTCTATCCTAAGGAATATCAATCTTCTAAAATCGTCCATCAAATCTAAGCGGATTTCCTGATACAAGAAACAAAAATAAACTGAACAATAACGCTAAGTGAACAAAAGACGTGTCATTTAGTTCATACTTGTATAAATGACTAAGTACACCAACGATTGATTTATTCAATGACCTTTATACATTCGGACAATAAAACTGTAATGAGATAGAGATCTCATAAAAGAAACATTTTTATTTGAATGTTTATGAAATTATTAGCCTCTGATAGGATTGTCATTTTCCTGATTCATTTTTAAAGCCAAAAAAAAAAAGTATATTTGTAAACGCCCTGAAGAAAATTTGGGATGGAATGTATTTATGATCGGCTACTTCAAAGATTGCACCCTCCACCAACTAGTGTAAATTCATCAGCCCCTACTCAAGCTATTTAGCATTAGTCATAGAAGGCGGTTGTTGTTGTCCAGACTCCCCCCTCTGTCCCATTATGGATTTGATGAAGCGTGGCATTCTGGGCAAACAAACGTTCAAACTAGAAGAAGTTAGTTTTTTTCCAAAGAGCCGCAATTGAATGCAAAAAAAACAGAAAAAGAATGTCATGCTGTGATATGTTTCTTTTTAAAGTATATTGATACGAGTATATTTGCTTTATCAAACGTTGGCGACCTTGACATAAACAACAAAAACATAAAGAGGCAAAATTTTTTGGCGATGATGTCATCTCTTTACTATCGTTTCGTTTTTTAAAGAATTCATCAGGAATGATAAACAATCTTTTGTTGTGTGAATTTTTTATGTAGGCCAGTGAACATCAAACCCAATCCATTAAGAAGTTTTGAGCATCAATTAATTTAATTGATTCCTATTGGTTTGATCAATTATTTTTTAACTACTAAAATGTGTAGGGAATTTAAGGCTTTTTTTTTTCGGTGGGGGTTTTATGTTGGGACTTCTGGTTTCTTTTAATATATATATTCGAGTTGGCTTTTCTTTCAAGACCACGCATGGGTACATTACGGTCCACGCGCCACGCACGTTTCATTGTAGTATTGCACCGCGGTCAGATTGTCGTATAACATTTTTTTTTTTTTGGGGGGGGGGGGGGAGGGAGGGAGTGTTTTTGAGTCTCGCCATCTCTAATGGGTACTTGACATTACTTGCTGGAAATGAAAGGCTGCTGGGCATTGTGCTGGTCACACAATTTTATGTCTTCTCATGTCGTGACCACGGAAACGCGGGTACCAGTAAGATCCGAAAGAGATTACTGCTACTCGCTACGACTACATTGTATTCTTCACCTTCTATAGAATACTATTTCGTAATGAACCAAACACGGGATCAACAAGGGCAGACACTATCACAGACTTAGATCTAACTAGACTTTGTACTTCTTTGAAAAGTAAGCACACACACACACACACACACAAACTGTATATACCATATACTAGAGGTGGGCGCGCAAGAGGTCAATGAGAGCCCCATTGTGGGTGTTTCGTCTTATAAAAAGGCACACATCTTCAATCTAAATGTGCAAATTGTATGTTCCAGTAGCAGTATTCGCGTGTACATATATACCTTTACGTCTGTTGTTCGTTGTCTGTAGTTGTCGTCAGCGCATAGAACTATTATCAACGGGATATGTGCTATACAAGCACTATTATTATTATTATTATTATATTTTTTTAAATATGGTTGTATACTCTACACAAGTCTAAAGTATTATGTAAAGTAGGAAACTCAAATATACATATAGATCTAGATCTATACTTAAAGAAGTCACAATTATAATCATAATCATAAAGAAATTTTTATTTCAGTAATTTAATTTCAATTTAATTGTGAAGGCGTGGGCACGCATAGGGTCAACGGAAACAGCTATTTACTCAGTGAATAACCACAAGTGGCTCTCGGAGCCGCATTTGCACATTCCCTGATATAAATATAAACTATAAAAAGTTCTTACATGCATTAGCACACATATTTATCACTTTTGAAACTATCAAAATAGTTCTCCCCCCCCCCCCCCCCCATCCACACGTGTGTCTCAGTCAGAAACAGGTGCAGCTTTAAACACAAGGCCCACAGAGATTTCAAAGGAGACATAATCTTTCAAATGCAAAAATTGTTTGGTATTTAGCCTTAATACCAAAAAAAAATAAAAAAATAAAAAAAAATAAAAAACTAAAATTATCTTAACATTCACAATTCAAAGATAACAGTTTAACACAACGATAAACATCATCTTTGGTCAAAGAACAAAATGTCAATTTGTTTTACCTTTGTAATTTTATTGTTCGGTAAAAGCTTCAAACATGAAAAAGAAAATGAAAAAAGAGAGGTAAATACGTGTCGTCATATCCTGCGGCTAAATTCACCTGATGTTTATAAACTGAATGGATGCACAGGTATATTTTTAAGTGAACTATTTGCCATCATTTTCGAGGCGTGAAAACGCCGAAAGAGGGGGAGGGGAGGTTATTAGTAAAAGAAAAAGGATGGGGAGGGGGTGTAAATATGAATTCCATTTGCTTCACGGCCGATCGATCCAAGATGTTGGTGTATTTAAACTTTCATATATTTTTAATGGGCCCGCTGATCTAATCTGACGAAGTGCGCCCGTCGGAATATATGCACATGTAAGGGTGTAGGGGATGGCGTAGGTAGTCGCACTGAGGCGCCCCTAGACTCGCGCCCTCCCCCCTTCCCCCCCTTCCCGAGATCAGAGCGGAGTGGACGGGGTAGTTTGAGTACAGTGAAAAAGGAGGAAGGGGGGGGGGCTTGAAGACCGGGGGGGGGGGGGAGTTGCGATAAGTCCTAGGCTATAATTGGAACTGAGAGTGTCGAGTGAATGCCATCTGCTTTGTCCAGCCAGAAAGAACTGACTTTTTATCCGCTTGGCTGACTTCTAAATAGGATGCTTCATTAACCCTACTTTAAAGTGTCCCCCATCCCCCCTCCAAAACTCGCTTTCCTTCTTCCTCCTTTCTCTCCCTCCTTAGCTATATTAGCAGTGTGGCCCTCAACATTCCAAAGTTTTAGTCCATACTTCTTTCCCCTGCTCCCATTGTTTTCCCGTTTCGACCCCCGCCCCAGCCCATCCCCTCAAATAGCCTACACCCCCAAACTCGACA
This sequence comes from Anisus vortex, assembly GCA_949126835.1. Classification (NCBI taxonomy): domain Eukaryota; kingdom Metazoa; phylum Mollusca; class Gastropoda; family Planorbidae; genus Anisus; species Anisus vortex. The sequence continues at coordinate 18,082,449 of OX421492.1, read as the reverse complement.
TATTTTTATCATACGGGCATCTGGCAGGTTGATTTATTAAGTGACAAGAATAAATCTTTATTTGAAAATAAACTTTCTTGACGGTCCAATAAACTTGATCGAGTATTACTATCTTGGCGTTCAAAGCAACAAACAAACAAAAAAAAAAATCAATGATACAGTCAACAACAACAAACGTTTATGTTATGATGTCGGGTGACGGCCACAGAGCAAATATATGTCACGATAGACCAACACTTTGACCACAAAGATGACACACTGTAGCTAAAACGAAAATAGATCTAGCTAATAATAACATAACCACAGCTAGAACAGGTTTTAGCTTAAAGGTTTACAACCTGTAATAAATTTAAACTTTCAAATACTAAGCCAAGCATGAAAATAAATTTAAATGGAAAAATATCTATTTTAAGATCCATGTTGGTCTATGGATGAAGTAGAGTTTACAGGTCTTGCATTTGCATTTTTATTAATGTTTTAAATGATGTTAGGTTATTGGTTTTCCTGGTTTGTTCAGGCAACCCATTCCATGCCGTGCATACAAGAGGACTGTGTGGCCAGCACATTATTTACTTTCCACAACTGTCCAATTCCCATAGGAACTGGGTAGACTCTGGGACAACCACCAGACCCGGGGACCAACGATCTTCAGATTGGCACACAGAGCAAGCAGCAACCAGATCACTAACCCAAGGTATAAAATACCGTATTTCTATCTTTTTGCCATTACAGGTTGATACTAATACAGCAGTTGGTAGCCAGTCCACTACAAACGGCATACGCTTCTTTTGTAGTGTATAGTGTATGTAACATGGGGGGGGGGGAGGTGAAAGGTCAACCTAAATGAGATGGAAACCGCTACATTAGCTTGCCCAAAGTTGTAGCTATCAGACGATTTTTTTTTTTTGGGGGGGGGAGGGGGCTGTTTGGGGGTGGGGTGGAGTGGAGCAGTGCATTTGGTCAAGACGGAGGAGATGAAAAGAAAGAATCGGTGAGACTAGAAGGGCAGGGGAGGGCTGGAATGGAATTAGTGCAGGGCTGGCGAGAGTTCAATTGAACCAATGGAGCGCTATATTGCTGGAAGAATAGCTCCGGCCATCCGTTTAGCTGGAGGATCATAGCGAGGGCTAAAGTACAAGAATGATTATTAAACAGGAAGCTAGGAGCTAAGCTATTCAAAGTAAGAGTGTACAATTAGAAGACAGACTTGCTAGTCGATTCATTAGAAATTAAAATTCCAATAAAAATCTACTAAGAAACACAAATAATACCTATAATAACACATATTTTTAAAATGTTTCATTTTGGTATGCTGGTCGAATAATGAACAGATATTGCCCTGTGCCTTAATCTTTATTAAACGTGCCCTCGGACCACATTTTGCATACCTGTTTCTGCATTGTAGTTTCTTCATTCTTGTTTTAGATTATTACACATTTAAATCACTTTTATAAGTATATTTGACTTAAAAAAGCAAATATAACTAATATGTTAACAAAGGAAAGGACAGACCGTTTAATTAAACCATTTGTGCTGTGTGATTAGAGTGTCGTCTGTGCCATTATGTCTTCGGTGCCATTGCGTCGTCTGTGCCATTGCATCGTCTGTGCCATAGAGTCGTATGTGCCATTATGTCTTCTGTACCATTGCGTCGTCTGTGCCATTGCGTCGTCTGTGCCATTGATTCGTCTGTGCCAAATCCGGGCATAGTGTCGTCACCAAGGCCCTCAAACTGAGTCGTCATTAAGGCCCTCTCGCGGAGCCGTCACAAAAGACCACACACTGTGTTGTCAGCAAAGCCCTTGGGGCGGGTGGGTGAAGGATTACCTCGAACGTGTGCAATAACGACTTTAATCGCCTGTAATTGAGATATGACAAACTCTCAGCTGGTGGGTCTTTTGATAAAGAAACTTGTGGACAAAGAAAGAATAAAGAAGTAAAAAAAAAAGATAGAGATAGAGAAAGAAAGAGAGAGAGAGAGAAAGAGAGCGAGAAAGTGTCAGAGAGAAAGAGAGATTGAGAGAGAGAGAGAGAGAGAGAGAGAAAGAAGATGTTAATGAAAAAAAGAAAAATTACAACGACGTAATACAGAACTATAAATGAAATTTATCTTGTGTAAGTATATAATAAAATTACTTTTTTTATTGAATTTTTACAATTACTCCGATTATCAACATAATTGTGTTTTTTTAATACACATTTAGCATGTAAAGAATGTTGTTAAAATAATGTATACAGGCCATTTGTTGTTTCTCGTGGCCGTGTTGCGTGCAATATCAGTCGCAGACTAATGTAGGGCTTGCACCATGCGCGATTCTCGATACGATATTCATAGAGGAAAAGTAGCCAATTTTCCAAGGCGTCTCTTATTTAATTTTATTATATGACCCAGTGAAGATAAGTAGATGGATTGTTTCAGTTCGTTGTTTACTGTAATAAAACGAAAGCAATAATATGTAGGCCTAATCACGGTTTAAAATATATAGCCTATATATAAACATACATGATATAAATTTTCATCACTATTGTGTGAGATAATTAAAACCATTTAATTTTAATTTAATTGTATATCTATATATATAAAAAGACAGTGTTAAGCCTCGCCCATTGGTCAATTTGAAAACACGTGTGTCACTGACCTATCTAGGCCTAGCCCAATATACCGTCTAATAATTTTTCACATCGGACATGTGTCTTCGATAGCTCGGTGGTAAACGTAGTGGACTGCTAAACGGACGACCAGGGTTCGATTCTCCAGTTAGACTATTCTTTTTTTTTTTCGACAATTAATTTTTCAAACTTTTAAAAACAAAAAGACATTGTAAATCTATAGGCAATATAGATTTTGTTAAATAAAAATATTTGAATATTTTTTTTACCCGATTATAATATTTATTTACTTTCCTAAAAGTATTCAGTAAGTGTAGCTTATAAATTTGTTTTCTGCACCCCAGACAGTACTTTTTTTTTTCACCCGGGCAACGCCGGGCAATGTAGCTTGTATTCTATATAAATATGTGTGTAGATAAAATATTTTTCACAGACTAGCAAAGAAATATTTTCTTTCTTTCAAATATTCAGATAAAGATTAAGATTCCTTAATTGATCCAAACAAATGGAAATTTGACTTGATTACAGATCTTCCGTCTTTCAGTATATTTTAAACAATATAAAAGAGCTTTCTGTACCATTTATCATACAAGTAAAAGTATCATTAGGAGTCAGCTATTGTATTTCTGGCTGACTGGCGATACGGTTGAAACATTCGCACTGACAATGGAACAAAAGAAGTCCTAAATCTCTCTGTTCTTGCCTCTATTAAAAGAAGCCGACCACTTCTATTAGATCTGATGTAGTCTAGCTGTCGTGTAGTGGACGTGCATGGTCCTGAAGGATATTTCTATCATACACAGGCACCTTGAATTGAACAGATCTGCAAGAGCTGGTAGTTGTGTCTGTGTTGTACGAGAGGATTTGTTTATTAGGCGGTCTATACAGTGTTTGTTTAACTGTAGTGGCGTTGCCATACCAGAAGGGGGGTTGCGAAGGTGATGATGTGTACAAAAATATTTATGATGGTTTTAAATGTTTTTAGTTTACTAAGACAGAAACGTAATTGGTGGATTTTCTTACAGAGGCTTTTGCAGTAGTCAGACCAAGAGACAGATTGTCATTGATAAATAAAACACTTTTCTTATTCCATCTGCAAAAGCAAACGCACGTAGAAATACTGTTTCTTTGTGGCATCTGGGCATAGAATGGGTCACCTAAACAAGCTAGAAAAAAAACAATAACTTGACATCATTTATACACTAATCAAAATGCAAGATTAGATTCAAACCACGCATATGCGTAGGACGCACAAATCTTCTGTATCGAAGATACTGTAACAAGTAATATACGATAAATCAGACGACACGATGCCAAGCGACACGCTTACCAGATAGTACACGTAGGCACAATGTGCTAGTTCTTGCTTACCAGATAGTACACGTAGGCACAATGTGCTAGTTCTTGCTTACCAGATAGTACACGTAGGCACAATGTGCTAGTTCTTGCTTACCAGATAGTACACGTAGGCACAATGTGCTAGTTCTTGCTTTTCTTTTTTCTTTCTTTTATTTTTTGATTCGTTGACTTCTGATGTTTCGTACTTAGTCAATTTCGACAATGGGCCGTATTACTGCTGAGAGTTAACACCCTTCCCATTTTACAATTACTATTGGTTGTATGTAGTATAATTTGTGTTTAATTGTTGTTGTTATAAGGGTGAAATGTAGCTTTATTGATTAGTGAATGGTCATTGAATAAGGGAAAAAAAGTACTAAGAATAAAAAGCAAGGACAGTAGCGATTACATATGGGATCGACATTTTTTTTCAAGAAGGTAGCAGTAATTATTGACATTAATATTGGCTGGCTGCTGACGGATTTAGAATGCATGAATAATACAGAAATCAGATTTAACAGGAATGAAATTGTAAGATATACAATGTATACTATTTTTTTATGAATACATTGTGTGTTAAGCCATAGTTTGACATGGCTTTTTAAAAAATGTAAGATGTTATTAGAATAAAAAATTAAAATGTCTTCTTCATTTGCGCATCAAAAGTTTGTATTTAATTAACGCCATCTTAAACAATGGCGTGTTTATCCCATATATCTGACAGATAGAGAATAAAGTGTGACATTTTGTACGAGTTTTAACGTCATATTGCACAACTATGTCGTTCTAATGTTATCTTAAATAGTGGAGTTTGATGTACACGGAAAAATCTGGATAAAATTTGACCATCAGAGGACGTGACAATTGCAAATTTCGCTAATTAAAAAAACAAAATAATGTCTCCCCTAGAATAATGAACGCAACGCTAAATTTCCCTAAGCAGTCGTTCACCGAAAGCCATTGGTATAACAATGTTATCAAAGTTATCCTCACCACAAAGAAGCTGCAACGGACTACTGTTATGGTTATTGCTTCCCTCCTCGTCTCTATTAAAGATGAAGTTGGGACATTAACGTCACTGCGGATCACGGACTTGTCCACGGTTAGAGATTATTCTTCGTTACGAAATGGCCATCACCCCCGCAGTCTTTCTCTCGCAGCCCGGTAGCTAGAAAACAGCCACCGATAATTCCAGGCTCTCTGAAGGCTTAAACTTCTATAAACTCCAGCCCAGAAATTCCTAGCACATCTCAAAGAGATGTGGGGCGCAGGTTTTTTGGGGTGGCGGGGGATTGAAGGGGGGCCGGAGGCTGAAAACGATTGGGCGGGGGGGGGGGGGGGGGGGGGTTGAGCGTTTGGATGTGAAAAAAAGCTAAGTAATAGTTTTATTTCAATTTCCCTGGCAGATCTGAGGGAGCTATCTGGGAATAAAGGAAGTGTTCCAGGGAGGTGATAGCCAAAAGCTTTGAGCGATCTGGATTTAATTAAAATGGAAATGGGGACGATAGAATATATCCTGGCGTATTTAGCTGGATGGCCCAGAGCGAGTCTTCTCTCTCTCAGCTCTCTCTCTCTCTCTCTCTTTTCTCTCTCTCTCCACTTGGCTAATTAAATACTGTTTTATTTCTGGTGACCACTTGAACAGCAACTGTAAGAAGGGGGATTGTGACAACGAATGGTGATCTGTCTGAGACTGTCCTAGTCTGTGTGTGTGTGAGAGAGAGTTTGTGTTTCTCCCAACCCCTCCCTTTTATTTTATAACCTCCACCCCCTCCCCCTTTCCTTTCTCTCTTCACAAGATTTAAAACATTCAATTTGTACCAGAAGAGATTAGACGGGCGACCATTACACCGCCAATCTGAGATTTATTCCATAATTAAATCGCATTTTTTTTCGGGAGGTGGAAAAGGGGTGGGGGGCGCTGATAGATCTGCGGGCGCTGACTTGTCACAATCCCGCCCAGAGCTCAGATTAGATCAATTGGAATTAGGCTCCCCTTCCCCTTTTCCTCCCGCCACCCTTTTTTTCTCTCCTTCCTCCTGTCCATCCCAGTTCTGGAATCGCGCTAACGACAATCGTCTTTGTGTGAAGATGGCTTTGCTGGAACTCCGTGTTCGTTGGTGTCATCAATTCGGTGGCTTTAACGGGGGCTCGGTATAAGGGGGTGTGAGTTTAGACGGTGGTGGAGGGGGGGGGGGGGAAGAGAAGAATAACACTAAAATAACGTGCAAGTTAAGATGGAATAAGAGAGAAAAAGGTGTGTGTTTTTGTGCGTGGTAGGTGTTAGAGGGTTAAGTAATAAAAAAAGCAAGAGGATATAAAGCCGCATGTTGCTTTCGAGATGTTCAATTGGCTTAGTGAATTCTTTTATTTAAATATAAATCCTATAGGAAATACATGTATATGTTTGTATGCACGTGATAGTAAACTTCAGCGTTTAGATTGTTTTAAGTCTTACTTTGACTTTGTTTTAAGTCTTACTTTGACTTTGTTTTAAGTCTTACTTTGACTTTGTTTTAAGTCTTACTTTGACTTTGTTTTAAGTCTTACTTTTACTTTGTTTTAAGTCTTACTTTGACTTTGTTTTAAGTCTTACTTTGACTTAGTTTTAAGTCTTACTTTTACTTTCTTCTTTCGTAATACACGACCACAGACATATAAAAAATACAATTGCACAAAAAATATACAGGAACTCTCAAAATGAGATTACGTCGTGAGGGACCATACAATGACAATTTTATTAATCATTTATTTCTGCAGTGGGCGAATCAAAAATTAAAATTGAATTAGTATGTATGTTGTTATAACAAGTGTCTTGTCCGCTATCAATCTATCAATTAATCTTTCCATCTATTTTTCCTGTTTTTTAAAATCTATGTATTGATTTATTTATTACTCTGACTCTCACTCTATATTTATTACTCTATCAATCATTCTATCTACCATTCTACCTACCTAATCTGAGTACCTATCTACCTATTAATCTAATTATCATTGTGCATTAAAATCCATCTACTATCTCTCTATTTATCTATCACCTCTCTAACTATCTATTTGCATATCAATAGTTTTTTTTTTTTTTTTTTTTTTTTACACTACTTGTTAACTCCCTAATTGAAACCCTAAAATGTTATTTCGGCTTGAATTGTTTCTCATTAGGAATCTCCATCGCATGTACTCAGCCTGCGACCGACTTCACAGTTATTGCCCTCCAGACACTTCCAGCGTTCGGGCACGGTATACCGTCAGCTGATTCCGCCGCCTTATCGGCGGTGCCAACTCACTTCCACCACCCCCCACCCCAAGCCTGCAGGATCGATTCCCAAGACGTAAAGGTGGGCCAAAAAGTACTCCTCCCGACCCCCCCCCCCCCCATTCATATATGTGCCTGGCTGATTTGTGAATAATGACGTTCCAGTGAGTGAGTGACGATAAGATAAGGTGAGAGTGAGCAGTCATATCTCCTCCCGTGGTGCTGGGAGGGCGCCGAGTTGAACGAATGCTGGACGATATGCTGTAAATTAGAAGAGAACAGATAAGCAGAAAACAGGATTCAGGATACAGTTAGGGATATTCGAGAATCGTGTAGTCTGTGTTGCATTGTTGTAAACCATAATAAAGTGTTGTATTTGTAGTGTTACGGTACAGAAAAAAAATGACTGTTTTAATTAACCACATTATTTTAAATTCAACATACTAAGGGCATACTAAAAGTGGTTATAAGCTGTGCAGTTGTAAACGTGTAGTAAATGGTATGGTATCTAATAAAAGTTGTTTACTAGAATAATACAAAGGTTTACACTGGTCATGGAGAGCAGGGAATGCCTCTATTATAGCATATCAAAAACAGAACTACAATAGGGAGTTGGGGATCGATTATTAGTAAGATTATACTGTAGTAAATTAATTGTGAAAGCGGTGGGTGAGGGATGGGCAATTAAACGCCTTTCAGTAAGTAAGTTCCACAGACTAGACTATGACTTACAAGAAAATAATGGCATACAGGAAGAAATAATGAGATACATTGCATGAACTTTTTATATATTTTTTTACTTTTTTCAAGTTTAGCTAAATTTATTACAAGTGAGTCGGTGACTTCAGCATCCTACCCATGTGTTTGAAATCTAGTAGTGAATCCGGAGCTCTCAATTGTGTCAATTCAAAGTTTTCCTTTTTCCTTATGCGAGAACAAATGCATATAAGTACTCTTTCTTCCCGTGTGGCATTCTGGCATGGAATGGGCTACCTGAACAAACCAGGAAAACCAGTAACTTAACATCCTTTAAAACATTAATAAAAATGCAAGACTAGACTCGGACCACGGATGAGCGTAGGATGCAATAATATATAAGATAAGTTAAAATATTTTTTCTGTCTACGATATATAAGTTCGACCCTTAAAAGTAATGATTATACACAATTGATATATGCAACACCAATAGTTCAATAACTAAACCTAGAAATACCAGAAGTAAAAAAGTTCAAGATCAAAGTAGTAATATAATACTTCAAGTGTTAAATTCAAACTTAGAAATACAAACAAAATAATCTAATCAAATACTCAGAAAGACAAAAAGAATAAAAAAAAAAATGCTGTTCTTATGTCCCAGATGAAAAGGACTAAGGCATCTTAATTATTTTCCTTCCCGAGTTGCATTCGGTCAAGGAATGGGTACTTGAACAGATCAGGAGAACAAACAACTTGAATTAAATAAAATCAAAATTCAAGACTAAACTCTAGCCATGAAGTAAGCGTAAGACGCAAAAAAAACTTCTGTATAGAGGGAAGACTTTGTAATATATAAGATGCAGGGTGGATGGGTGGGGGGGGGGGGGGTGGATGTGTGAAAGATATATCGAAAACATTAGGCCTATCCAAAGTTTTCAGTGTTTTTATTTTAAAGGTGTAATTGGCTGATCTCCCTGGACACACTTCCTCATCAATAGTGGACACACAGTGGACTCACAATCTAAGTTGGGAACATTCCAGATGGCCGGCTATCTCAACTCGGACCAGATGATCGCTAGAATGCGTTGCTTCCCCCGCCGTAATTAGCTCCGGCCATCTTGACCACTTGACCACTTCTTATTTGTCTACTGTCAAGCTGGCTGGCGGTGAACCTGTTCAAGATATGGAAAGATCCGTGAGGTCACCTCGACCTTTGTTAAAACGAAAGATAATGTGGAGACAATTACATCCGGTGCAATTCTTCCGTTTCTTTAATATACCGAATGCAAATTTCATTTATGAGGCAATCATGGATTTAGATTTGACAATAAAACATCTTCGTATGGATATATGTGTGTGCTTTATGTTTGCATGTATGCTTATATTTATGTATGTATGTGTACGTGCTTGCTATAATAAACCACCTTGGGCTTTGACAATATTTCAGTTATTTCATTACTTGGCTCTTCTGGAGCGTAAGATTTTTTTTATTACCTCTTTTCTTTCTTCACTGTCAAGTTCTATCCTTAAAAAATTAATATGAATTAAAATATAAAAAAAAAAAACACACGCAATAACGTTTTCCTTGTTAAAGCTTTAGCGACTCGCTATTGGCTGGGAACAAAGAACAAAGTCGAATCTGATTGGTTTAACAGTGGCAATGCACAGATTATATCATTAAACTATGACCGATAAAACACTTTCTTTTTTTAAGTATACATGTCCTAGGCCTGTTCATTAATCCTTACCTTAACGAAACAAACAACTTTAAAGCTTGTAAAATAAGACAAGGACAATGTTAAGAAGCGTTACAAATATTCGATTGTCCAGTCTTCTCCTGAAATTGTGTACTTTCTGGACATATTACATGGATTTTCATGAATGTATTGCTTAAACGTAAGAATATGTCAGACTGATTGTGTTAAGTGTTGCCCGGGTGAAATTTAAATAGGCCTTTACAAACTACAGATAAAATTTGCACAAACTACAATGAACAGAAAACTAGAGATCTAATAATTTTATAAATATTATTATTATTTACTGAAAACATTTAGAAAAGTAATTTAAAATAAATATTTTAATCTTGTTAAAAAATAACCATTGTTTTTGTAAAAAATACTTACCTAAAGCTACAGATAAAAGTTTTATAAAGCTATAATAATTAAAAAAAATTGTATTATTTATTTGCTGAAAACATTTCAGAAAGTAATTGAGGAAATAAATATTGTAATCGAGTTTTAAGAAAAGCATGTCTTTTTATATAACTATCCGTGGCCTGAAGCGAGGGTCGGCAATCTTTTGTGCCAAACTCTGAATTCAGCGTGCCAACAGCTTGAAAGTTAACCTGCTCTCTTATATATTTTTTTAACAGTTATTCTTATAAAACAATTTATTAAGCGCAGTAGCAAGACCGAGGTCAAAAGCAAAATAACTTTATAGAAAAAATCGTTTAGAGTTTTATAAAAAATGTTAAAAAATTAACAGGCTTGTTATTATCATCATGCTTTTTTTTTTCTTTTTGACATTTATAGCAAATACATCATTTTATTACCGAACTTTCACACTAATGGTTAATGTCTAAAACATTAATTTAGTTGTCAAGATTTAATTCTAGCACCTACTAAAATTAATTTTTTTTTCATTAGGAGTCGCTTGGAGCTCTTTCGAACCCCTTGTGTGTCATTCGGCGTTTAAATGTCGCATGGTATCAGCAACTTCACTAAAACCCTTACTGACTTCCCGCCCAGAGGGGCGAGTCATTAGTCGTGGATCAGATAGTTCTGCTCTTTGCACAATCACTATTACGTCAAGCATGAGAGCCCAGTGGAGACCAGCTTGAATGAGATCCAATGCAAGAAAACAGCAAGCTCGTAGTCTCGGACAACATACCGCTAACGGTTGTATTGTCAAGGCCGTTCCCACCAGTTTCTAGCTTGGCCGTCTCCTGAGATTGGAATGTACGACAATCTGATCCTAGCACGAAAGCCGAGACGTGATCGCAGTAACCAGCCTCACAGATCAACACACTTTATGTAGAGAATAAGATAACAGGGTCGTTTCATTATATAATGATCAACTTATTGTTGATATTTCAGGATTTGTTTAGTCTCAAGTCTTAATATTTTCAGAATACATTTATGTAGAAAAGTTACGTAGTTATTATACAATGTGAGTAGTTAATGTGCTGTTTAAAGTTTAAAAATGTATGTATTTCTTTACTAATATAATATTTATGTAATTTTCAACTATTTGTTTTTAATAGTTTTATCATTTAAAATTTATGCTTGTAAGCCATATATTTTTTAAATTAAAAGATAAACAGAAAACATTAATAAATATGAACACAAATAAAAATGGGTTATTTTTTTCCCTTTAAAAAGTTTCCACATTTAAATTTAATTTCAAAGTGATACCCGGAACTCCAAACAAGTTATGTTTTGTAATAAAACTAATATTGCTTATTAATTATTATTTCCTTATATAAATCTAGCATTATGATAATATTTATTTCAACTCGCCATTAAAGGAATACAATTAATTTACTTTAAACATTTGTAAATAAACATTTCCTGCATTAATTGTTTAAGACATAAGAAGATTTTTAAAAACATGAATTATTCCAACAATTTCATAATATAATGCTAGTTTATATGCCTCTTATATTTATTAAAATAATAATAAACACATTTTCTAAAATTAATTATAGACTATTTATTCTTAATTAAAGAAGACAAGCATAAAAAAACTCTTTTGAATGTAATTAGCATGTAAGGTATGCCTATCAATTAACGAGCGCCTTGTCATTGAACGCTCTATGCTAATTGTTCAATGTCGGGTACATATCTAGTTACTTCTGAGTGGTCAAGTGTAAGTGGCCTCTTTGTCTATGCTTAAAACGGTTTAACCAAAACCGGTAACTAGAGTGAATGCTTAGCAGTTGAAAACAGCAGACGACTTTCCTAAGCAGTTTCCTTTTAGATTTTTGCGCAAATTGGCAAATTTTGATGTCTATTTTTTATGTTCAAAATTCAACTTGCTGCATTTTATAATAGCTAATATACCCCCCCCCCCCACACACACACACAAAAGAACCAGAACTAAGAAGTAGTAAGATCAAGTCAGTCAGTCGTATCTCAACTTATATATTACAGACGCTCCTTCTATAAAGAAGATTATTGCGTCCTACTCTGATCCGTGGTCCGAGTCTAGTCTTGCATTTTTATTAAACAGATGTTAAGTTACTGGTTTTCCTGGTTTGTTCAGGCAACCCATTCCATGCCCGAATCCCACTCAGAAAGAAAGAGTACTTATATGCATTTGTTCTCGCATAGAGGATAAGGAAAGTGTTTTTGTCTTTATGTTATCTGCGCATTGCAACGGGTTGCTATTGGGTTGTAAAAGGGCAAGGGTGTTAACTCTCAGCAGCAATACGGCCCATTGCCCGTAAATCTCTAAAAGGTAAGAAGCTATAAAATCAACTTTTTATACATTAGATTCAATCACAGATGGCGAGTCCAATGATTAAATATTTAAATACAATCGTTCCTGAACTTAAACATTCGACGAACAGCGTGATTTTCATGTTATATTTTGATGAAAATATTACGTTTTTTTGCCGGTGACTCTTAAGTGACTAATTACATGCACTTTTTCTAGACTTTATTTGAATAACCTAGAAGCTTTATATGTATCTCAAACTCATTTGGTGAATACAAGAAGACCTTAAATAACTATTTGCCACAAAGTTTGCTCAAATTGATGCAGGGATAATTTTTTTACAAGCATTTAAAAGAAATAGTGTTGCTTAGGACAGTTTGTTGTCATTTCTAGTGAGTGGAGTTTATGCTCCTAAACCCCCTCTTTTGCAACTGCTATGCTTGTAATACTCTTGAATATCATAAATATAGGCTATGGAGATATGTGTGTTAAATTCTTGAAGAAATCCATCAAGAATTAGTATGTTTTTTTCTGAAGTCAATTTTGTGTTGGCATTTGTCCTAAGTGACACTAAGGTGTCTATAGCAGCCATTACTATTGTTTCGCGTTTTTCGTCACTGTGTCTTTTCCAGTGTATAACTTATCTTCCCACTATTCAAATCCTGTGTAGGAAGGTTCTGACAATACTTAAGGGAATTTTTACACCTCTCTGTGAATATGAAATTTTTTTCCCTTGAAAGAGCACCTTTTGACTTGGGCTAATATATATATATTCACGTTATTCATGTTATAAATATATATATTTCTGTGCTTGATTACAAATAGTTTTTTAATTATAATGTTTTCATATGTTGAAAGACAGAATTTATGTAATTAAGTCAAATTTCCATTTTTTTAATCAATAAAGTAATCTTATCTTATTTTATGTTTTTCTTAAAATTGGGTTCAATTGTCGCAAAATATCCACTTGGCGAGAAATATACAGTTAAAGATATCGTCATTACATTAAGATAATCGGAGCAAAGATTTGAACTTGTCTTCGTCATTTTTTTTACCTGGTCGACTTGCTTGCTTGGCCCTATACCGGATCGGCACCCGGCAGTTTGGGTAAATGCTGATATTTATTATGTAGAGGTGCTTCTCTCCCCTTCTCAGTTTCGATTCCCTCTACCTTGGAATGAGGCGCAGTGCTCACTACCCAATCGTTCTCCACAATCCACACATCCACAATCCACACCCATCCTTTGGACAACCGTATTACCCAGGGTGTCAAATTGTACAACGAAGTTTGGCAGACATCTTGAAAAGAGCCTTCTGTGTTTTCAAACATGCCAAATCCATCGCCCCCCCCCCTCACACACACACACTCACATTCCCCCCTCCCCCTCACACACACACACTCAAATTACCCCCGTCCCCGAGCCCGCTGGTCTGTAACGGATTTAATTGAACTTCACCATATTCTTACTCAAAATAAGCAATAAGCCTTGAAAATACATTAGATCACTGGATCTCCCCCGACCCCGCCCCCCCCCCCATTTCCCCATCTGTAGTACCCTCCTGTCTAGAGCGCGTGGTATCAATGTGTGTTTGTCCACGTGGGAATGCGCGCTAGCACGCGCTGAAAATTAAGAAGACTTTTTTTTTATTGGACCTTAATTTATGGGCGGAAAAAAAGCCACGGGAATCACGAGTGTTGTCGTTTAACAATTAATTGTCTCTCCCCCCCCCCTACCCCCGAGACTTACACATTTGTGATGTAATTTCACCTTACGAGGTTGGCGGTAGGGGCGTTTCTTACATGGAACCTTTTTTTTTTTAGGAGGAGGGAGCAGAGACGTGGCTAAGGTTGGGCCTGGTCGTACATAAGATTCCGGGCGCCACCTAAATGAATCTAAACTAAGAATAACGTATATAAATGAAGTTCGTTCCCTAGCTACGTCTCAAAGGTAGGAGTGACTCTAGAAAACAAGCAAGTTTTACTTACTTACGCCTACTACCCCTCTCTGGGTATAGGCCACCAACAAGGGCTCTCCAGTCCATCCCAGTCCTGAGCGAGTCTTTCCGATTTCCAACTGTAACCAAGTTTTAAGTAAAACGAATTCTGTGTATATGTGTGAGAGTGGCATGAAAGAGATAACCAACTCGGACATGAGGCGTTCATGACAATCTCCAGCAAATAGTCTGAACTTTTTCTTCTAGTTCGTGCTCTTGTTGAACTTATCGATGGCACTACCATGAAATTTTATTTGGCTTGAAATTAATTCTTTTGATTTTTATTTTTGTCATTGATTGTTGATGGTAGTTACAAAACAATTGTTCATCTTTGCACAAATGACCTTCTGTGTCTTGACCTCCCAACTTAGTTATCACCCCCCCCCCCCCCCAGTCAACATTGTTGTAAATGTTCTCAGGTCACAAGCTGATAGAGAATAGCTTTTTTTTTCTATTACACAAAAGAATGGATAGAGATAATGGACAATGGAGCCTGGATGCGCCTATTGTGTGAACAGACCCGTGGTGGAAACTGCGTAGAAGGGAATCATCTACGATAGCCCAGTTTCGAACTGGGAATTGTCCGATATGGGCCTACTTTTGTAGTCTTAGGCCCCAAGAAATTTGCGGTATCGAAACTGCAGGGAGTTGGAAGAGACAGTCGAGCACGTGCATGCAGGGTCTTGGAGTGGACAGGGACGGCCAACCTTTAGCGCCGACCGTTTTCGGGAATGTATCACAGCTGCGTGATACGGCGGATTTCGTTCGCCGATCCCTAAGAGGGTAATCTAGGCTCGCATTCTCTCGTAGAGAAGTGGAGTTCTAATCTCTGTGTGAACAGCAATGTTTCATTACTAGTGAATATTCACAACTGACAAGAGGAACAGTAAAAGTTTAATCACTAAACCTAGAAGCACTGGAAGAGAGAAACAACACAATAACAAACACAAAAATAAACAAAAAGGACGAAAACGCTTTTCTATTTAGACCTACATATGCAAGAACAATATCATATAAGTACAATTTCGTCCCGAATGGCAACCGGGTATGGAATGGGCTGCCGGAATAAACCAGGAA
The DNA here is from genome assembly GCA_949126835.1 of Anisus vortex. Taxonomy (NCBI): domain Eukaryota; kingdom Metazoa; phylum Mollusca; class Gastropoda; family Planorbidae; genus Anisus; species Anisus vortex. Next base: position 18,067,043 of record OX421492.1, on the reverse strand, counting down.
AGCCAGTGACTTAACATCATTTAAAACACTAATCAAAATGCAAGACTAGACTCAAACCACGGATAAGCGTAGGGCGCAACAATCTTCTTTACAGAAGGGGCGTCTGTAACAAATTATAAGATAGATAAGAAGAAGATAAGATAGGGGCGAGTGCGGGTTGAGTGAACTCTTTGAGTGAAACAGATGTGTGAGTGAATGTGTGTGTGGTTGTGTAAACGCCGTGTGTGTATATACTGAGACTCTTTATGTGTGGTTGTGTGTGCGTGTGCTAATGATGTGTGTGTGTGTGAGTCTATGTGTAGGGAAGTGGACGTTGCGCTATGATCAGTGTATTACCGCCACTGACGGAATGAGGCGTGAACGAGTGTGAAAACAATTTGTGCGGTGAGAGACATAAACATTGTGTCTGTCTTTAAGAAAGAACGAGAGAAAGGGGGAGGGGGGGGAGAGACAGTGAGACAGAAAGAGAGAAAAAAGGGGGGGGCGAGAGACAGTGAGAAAGAAAGAGAGAAAAAAGGGGGGGGCGAGAGACAGTGAGAAAGAAAGAGAGAAAGGGGGGGGCGAGAGACAGTGAGAAAGAAAGAGAGAAAGGGGGGGGGAGAGAGACAGTGAGAAAGAAAGACATAGAAAAAAAAGAAGAGAGCTAATATGATTGCGAGTGGGATTGAAACTTAGAGAAAGAGAGCGAGAGAGAGCGCAAGAAAAGTGTACGTATAGAGAGAGTTTCTGACAGTCAGAAAGAGGAAGCGTCATAAGGGGAGAAAGAAGGAAAGAGTCAGACAGGGAGAAAGAGTGAGAGTCATAGAAGGAGAAAGAGGGAGAGAGTCATCAGACAGGGAGAAAGAAGGATAGGCGGACAAGAAGACTAAGAGAGCGTCAGACATGGAGAAAAGGGGAAGAGTCATACTGAGAGAAATAGAGAGCGTGAGACAGGGAGAAAGCAATCTATCGGTGGAGACATTGAAAATGTACAGAATGCCACCAACCTAAAGAACCCAGCATTCCAGGCGTCTTTATAAGCAATCTTTAAAACAGTTGGAGAATTAAGTTGTTGAAATAAACTTAATGAAGCAAAAGCCAAAATGTCAACAAAGAAAGTGCCAGTTAAACCAAAATCAATACGCAAATATTCAAAGACTTATCCCTATTTTTTTTAGTCTCACATTGGACATAATACATTGATACTAAAAATGATAAAAGTAGGTTTAGAAGGACTGGTTTAATAAACTGCTATTCAATTCTTTCGTTTCATTGAGAATGTTTACAATAAAAATTCTTTCCATTCACCGATCGCAATGAATCTTGTGACTTTAAGGCTCGCAGTTATAGTAGGCTACTCTCCCGTTTTGTTTTTCATTTTTCACCCTCGTCATAGTGCTCAATACTCACGGGCAATACAGTTTTTCTTTTCTTATGAAATCAAGTCCAATAATCCAATCTTATAAAAAAAACATCAAAAAACATTTAAAAAAAAAAAAAAAAAAAAGTATTACGATCATATTTGTTAATGTTCCTTATCAGAAAAAATTAAGGGGGTAACACAATACATTTTAAATTAAACACTGAAAAACATTTAGACTCTAATAATTGAAATGATTTTTTTTTTATAAGACACACATTTTCTGTTTTTTTTTTTATCAGGGCCACCCAGAGATTTAGTAACAGTTTTTATACAGTAAAACTACCATTGATGTTGACTTATAATGTATTGTTAGCTTACAGTAAAACCCCAATATCGTGCAACTCAATTTACGGGAAATGATATTCACGTTAGGCCTATATTTGTATTGTGGGCTTACTATAAACTGTATTTAATCCTTACAATTAACTATAGAACTATAGAAATTATGAAAATGAAATCATAGTTGAAACTATGATAATGCAACACTATAAATATGCTTGACATAGGCCAATTTTTTTTTTTTAAACTCTTTTTATTTGAAGACCGTAAAACTACAAGTAATAAATAACATATATTTAAATATAATATATATTAAAGTAATTTAAGATATATAGATATATAGATATCTATATATATAAGATATATAGTATATATAATGAAATTAGTTTTAATAGGCAATTATAAGAGGAAAGAATTTCATACCTTGAAACATTGTCTTAATTGGTATGTATGAGAATATAATGTGTTCGAAAACTTTTTGAGATACTCATTAATAAGAAGATTTACGGTAATATGGTAGGCGGGGTAGGCCCATAGGAAAAGATACATTGGACATAATATACTGATTACGAACAGTGATAAAAGTAGGTTTAGAACGATTGGTTTAACAAAATGCTATTCAATTCTTTCGTTTCACTGAGAATGTTTACAATAAAAATCTTTCCATTCACCGATCGCAATGAATATTGTGACTTAAGGCTCGAAGTTATAGCAGTCTCGCGTTTTTTTCCCCCTCATTTTTCACCCTCGTCATAGCGCTCAGTACTCACGGGCAATAACCTCTTTTTTTTCTTTTCTTATCAAATCAAGTCCAATAATCCAATCCAGCCCCATAGATTGACGCTAAGACTTTAAAGTGTTACCAAGGAGGCCCCCTTAGTCTAGCGATTTACCGAGACCACCTCCATCATTACGGCCCCTAAATCGCATCAGAACCAAAAAGCTTTCAATCACAGGACGATTTCGTTTGACGGAAAAATCATTGCCATTTTCACCAATGAATCAATTGTCTTGAAAGGCCTTCTTCAATCTGATGTTACCGGAACCAGGGGGCTCGACCCTCCAAAATTAGCTTCTCGGAGCGTGCGCATTGTATTAATGCTTCAATCGCTTCCGCTTCCGCCTGGGCTGCCGGACGAAATTTGTTTGAAAGGAAATGCTTTCATGTCTAAAAGCAGTGCCCGCGCGCGCCGCATTAGGGGTGTAATACAGGGGGGAAGGGGAGGGCCCAAATGATGACCCCTTGACTTGATACCGTCTTTATGGATCTCATTACTGCGAGGGCGCTGCTGGCCAACGATTTCACGCACCCTGGGCTACTGGGTGCGGCGCCCCGCGCGAAAATTGCTGGCAAGCGAGAGGGCTAATAGTCACTTAGCCGAATCAATGCTTGTGAAATTTCTTCAGAATTGTCTCTGGAGTAGGAAGGAGATGGGAGAGGGGGGCGCGGAGGGAGCTAAGTTTGCCAGGAAAGGGAAAGGAGGTTACAAGAAGTCGCGGAGGAGAGGCGGATGGAATAAATTGGGGAGAGGGAAGAACTGGAATCCGGGGGGGGGGGAGGGATAATATTTGTCCCTCAACCTCCATCTTTTCCTCCTCTTCCTCTTCTTCGTCCTCTCTGACCTCCTAAACCTCTCCAGCTCCTCATAATAAAAAATCGATCATCGGAGTAAAAAAAAAACAACCCAGCCACCAACAACGTTTGAAGATGAAGATCTCATGGCAGAGAAGGGGGAGTGAGCAGGGGGTCAGGGGGAGGAGGGAGGGGGACGAGTAAGGGGAAGGGAGCCAGGACGTGACCATGTGGAGAATTACCCAGGAGGAAAGACACGGAGTTAACCGGCTATCAGAACCGACTGCCGGTTAGCTTCTCTCCCTGCTCCTCCTCCCCCCCATGGGACGTCACCCCCTCGTCCGTCGTTTATTGTGTTGCTTCGAGGCCAGTCTATTGCTCGGGGTAGCCCGTCAAATATGCCCGCATAGTAGTAGTGTGTGTGTGTGTTTCATAATTCCATCCCCCACCCCCATCTCTTCCCCCCCCCCCCCCCCCCCCGTATCATGGCGTGGAAGAGAAATCGCGCGGAAGACAGGAAATTATGACAACAGTTGGAAAACAAGCCCCGAGATTAGAGGGCGATTTTCATCTGGACAAGCGAAATGGGTGCTGGAAGTGGAGGGGGAAGGGAGTTTGTGCGTGTGGGTAGGGGTGACAGATGGGGCGTCACAAGAACTTATCGTTCCCACCGGTTTTGGGCTCATAAGAGAACCGATCGCCCAAGTGGTGTCCAATGGTCTGTGAAAAAAAAATATAACTACAACAAACTAATAGCTAGGCCTTTATCCGGTTTTGTAAATGAAGATTTTTTTTTAGATTATTCAATATTTGCGTGATGTGCCACGTTTTATTGAGGTGCCCGTCGTTTGATTATTCAGTGTTCATGAAGATTTAGAGTAGCCTGCTACTTGCATTACTTCATTGCAAAGCGTATAGGGATCAAACCGAACTTACCTAAAATATGGGATTTTTCCCGATCTGGCGGACTTCCCTAAGTCTACACTGCTTTGAGCAAGACAATCAGTTTGGTTGGGGGATGGGGGCGGAGAGATTCGCGTAAAATAGTTGTGTTGGCTACACAATCTCCTACGGTCTCATGGAAACTGACAAAATGTGCGTCATATTTTTCGTTGTTGTTTTTTAATAAGAATTTCTGAGTAAATAAACAATACACTATTGGACCATAATCGTCTTTGTTTGCTTTGGTCACCTTGTTTAACAGTATTTTGGTTTTATATTTGTACAACTACAGAAAAATGTCCAATTCAATGTTTGAATGTAATATCAAATTCTCGAAGCTCTTTGTTTAGTTGAAGAAAAAAAGTGAAGCTCACTTTTTATACATTGGGATGGTGTGGACAGTGCCTTAATTTGCATTTATTTTATGCCTTTAAAATCAAAAAAAGGTTATTTCCTATTGAACTACGGACAAACGCAAAGGAAGTGCAATATACTCTATACTAGGGATCGGCAACTTACGGCACGCGTTCCACACTTGGCAGGCGGAGCAATTTTCATTGGCACGCGGAAGACCCCCTAAGAAGACTTTTCAAGTCATTTCTACAAGTATAGAGCTGGATGACTTTTAGTCTGTGGGCAGGCTGAATAAATTAAAAATGCTACTTTGGCACGCAAATATCAAAAGGTTGCCGACCCCTGCATTATGCCACCGTTTCAACTTTGATCCCAGCTCCCCCCGACTCTCTGCACCTCCTAGCCCCGCATTTATATTTTAAAAGAAACGTATGCATTTATTGTTGTTTTTGTTGTTGTAATTCTATTAGAAAGAGTAGATGGCACTATATAAAGAATGTCTCAGTCGTGTACATTAATCTAGTAATGGATCACGTTTTAATAGAAATTAAGTGAATAGTTCAGATCTTTCGTATATCTTTCTATCTCCCCCAGTGCTTAGGCCACAACAAAAGATAGCAGTTAAATCTAAGCTCGGGCAAACTCTTTAATGCGCCTTGCATCGAATTAGAGGAACATTTTTTCTAGAAATTACAAAGACGTTCCTCGAGGCTCGAGCGAGGGGATAAAAAGGGATTAGCCCTCAATCAGATACTGCCAGGGCTCTGGAACTTGACAGTGCATTTAATTGAAACTTTTGGGTATTAACAATAAGTTTACTCAATAGAGATAATTTTATTATATTTTTTTTTTTTAGTGACCGTGTTTGAATTTTTCCACTATTCAAGCTCATTGAGTTGTGATTAATTTCAATTCTTGATAGATACATCAGAAGAAGAGAAAAATATAAGTGGAATTGTTCGTGGCTTTAAGTGTTATTTAGTGTTTGTGCTATTTTTAAGGTTGTCTCTTAGCAAGCATTCCTCGCAATAATCTCACACCTTGTTTTAGTTTTTGATTGTTTGTTGTGCTTAGAATTTACGGTTATTTCGTTTGTGGTTTACTAAAGCTAAGAATAATAAAGAGCTCTCGAGTATAGAGAAAATGAAATGGCGGGGGCTATTGGATATTATGAGAAGAGAGAGAGAGAGAGAGAGAGAGAGAGAGAGAGAGAGAGAGATAAGAGACAGACAGACAAGAGAGGCAAACATGCAAAATAAATAAGTTGTATATGGGTAGATCTCTTGCATTTAAAAGACTATTGAAGATTATTATTGACTCATTTCAAGGAGGAACACCATTGAAGTAAAGAGAAAATTTATTATCGAATCATTTCAAAAAGCGTCAAAGCTTTAATTCTATTTTAGGACACTCTATCATGACTACATTTCAAAAAGTTTAATTTTATTTGTCTGTTTAAAACAATGAGGTAACAAAAAAAAACAACAACAACAACAAACAAACAAAACGTTATTTTCTCTCCATGTTTTGGTGATGTTTGGCACGGGAATTTTTTTTTATTGACGCTCACAACAACTCATAGCTCAATTATTTTAATGGCTCAAAAATAAGCCTTTATAATTGCACTTTTCTTTTTTCCCCATAATCACCTCAAAATTTCCTTAAGGTGTCACAAAACTTTCTTTTCACGAGTCTGTGTTAGAAAGCGTCTTTTTTTTCCCCACACGTTGATGCAAGGAAACTTCCATTGGGAAATCGGTGTTACAATTATTTCATTTGAACTTTGAACTTTGATAAATCAAGCGAACTAAACATCAGGTGCAGGCTCACAAAAAAATGCAACAAAAGTTTAGTATTGCCCTTTATGTAAACATAGACATCTATATTGAAATATAAATTTAGTATTTCGTTTTCTCTAAGGAAGAAGTTAACACACATACTTAATGTGTTTGAAGAAGTCATAGGTAGTAGCAGGAGCACAGCCAGGATTTATTTTTTGCCATTGGGAGGGGCTGAACTTTTGCTTGACAAACATTTAAAAAATTTGATTCGCGAATTTAGTAGGAATTTTGTAAAAAAAAATATTGGGGTAAAACGGTAGCCCTTCTTTGAGCCCCTGTTAGGTAGTTGATTTTCGTTTATAGTTGATATATTTATCTAAGGCTTCTTTTATATTTAAAAAAATGTATCTTATAAGACAGTTATTTAGTTGGTCTTGTTGTTTTTTTCCTTGTAAGTTGACAGATTGAGACGAAAACGGGAGATGAAGAAGTAAAACAGGCGTAACAGGAGCCATGTGGGGTTGTAACTTGTAACTGAACTAATCACATCATGTGTGTCAAAAGCAGCACTAGAAAGTTATTGCGGAAATAAATGTGCCCTTAAATAAACAGTCAATGATCTAAAAATAACTAGCCAAAGATTAACACATCTGAACCCGGATACGGACTGTTCAAACAACCCTGGCTTTGTGAGGGGCAGAACCACCCAAACTCCCTTGTGTTATCTCACTGCTCAAAGTGTTTCTCTTACTCCATCTCTCTCCTCGCATGCGCGAAATCTTGTTTGCCAACATGTCACCTTGACATAATGCTCACCACCTTGAAAGTCTGCAAACACCAAATGGTCGCCCTGTTTCACCCCCCCCCCCCCCTCTTTCTCTCTCTCTCTTTCTTTTTGTGTGTGTGCGTGAGTTCGATCTGCGATTCTTCCAGCAAGTTGACCTCCTAATCCACCCCTGTAATTGATGGAACCTGCAAGCATTGTCCGACGCCATTGTCAGCGAATTGATTGTAAACGCCACCCCAGGACTTCGCGGCTTGAGGAACCAGGGGGGCCCGGGCAGATTTCTCACGGCTTCTGGGCGGCTTCCCTTTCAGAGTGAATGCTACACCTCGCATCCGTTAATTACACTCGTGATCCCCCCACTAAGCTCATTAGCATGGCGTAATGATCGCCTGCCGAGGACGTTCACGAGGGCTTCAATTATAAATCGCAGTCATTAGGAATGGTTTAAGTCCCCTGATGGGTCCAAGAGACATGACTCGAAACTATACTTGATACAAAGAGTTATCCTTTTTTTCCTTCAGCTACCATACACTTTTTTTTCTTCCAAAAAAACTTTATTTTTTATCACATTTTAACACTTTTTAAAAGGATTTTTTTCTCGTACAGTAAACCTTATGTTTTAAATTACAAAGTACAATAAATGAGTATATGGGAGGTGCATTGTGCTGGCCACACAAATACCTAGTATCATGTGGCCACAGATAACTGGTGAACGCTACTTCACCGGCCCTATGATCAATTTGTTCCGAAGGGTACTTTAGTTACTTTATGAACGGGAGACGATTTAATGAAGCTGAATAAATTTAGACTTCCATAGACGTATTTATGGGTAAATATAAAAGTGTAATGAGGTGTGATTGAATTTTTGATCTATTTGGGCAATCTAGTCACAATCATTGTGTTGGCCTAGACTAAGATTTACATATTAAATATATTAAATTACATTAGTTCATATTTGTATATCTTATTATATTTGTATGAGTACAATGTCAACGAGTAATATTGAACGATATTTTGTAAATGTAATGTTTGATATATTTTGAGTGCATTATTTCTTTTTTAGTTAAAGAAAAATTACTTTTAAATTGATACATATTTCCTCTATAATAAAAATTAATAACAATGCCATTTTCTTTTTAACTGACTAATATTTTGTTGGCATTGTGGCCATGTTTTCTAAAGAGTAAACAAAGATTTTTTTTTTTGAAACATAGGTCATGCAGAGGTCCTCTCTGGCTTTTCTTTTGACATAGTTGGCAAGCTTATTGTCTATAACACATTCTTCGTGTCTAGATTATAGCTTCAAAAAGAAAATTAACGGATTTCTATTTCTTTTAACCCTTTATTCAGAAAAATTCTAATTTATATATAAATCAGTACTTTAATGTGAAGTCTGATACAGCTTTTGGTTTTAAAATATCGACAATATCACTGTTAGTCGTAACAAATCATGCACGTGCGTATCGGCTAGTCCAGGCTAGAGACTTCAGAAGTCTCATTCGAAATAAAGTATTTTCACTGACATCAGTCTTGACAAGCTAGTTGAACTAGTTGCCTTTTAAAGAGAAACGGTTTTCTGAAAATAGGAAAATTTCTCAGAGACTCCATAAATTGTTCAGGCTGATTGACTTAATGCGTCTTTCAGAGACTCACAATTATTCTGTAGCTTTAGCCATTCGGTGAATCGGATCAACAATTTCAGTTGCACCAGAAAATGGATTCCAGAATAGTGGTATTCTCTGTTAATGAGGAAGAAGCACTTTAATACTCTTAAATAAAACAACATTTTTTTTTCTAGTAGCCTATTCCAAAATAAAAAGTTTGGGAACATTACAGAGCATTTACAATTGACGTCACTTGGTTTCCATATCACGTGACCTATGTAAACATTCTCCATTTTGGTGAATATGAAATGAAAATCATATCTTTAGGCATCCGCAAAGAGACGATGGCGTAGTCTCTTATTTCCTCTCACCTTCGACTTTCTCCTGGCTTGCGTCTCTTAGTTCATTTCCGATAGGGTGACCTCTGCTACATGCGTGCCCTGGCGCACCTTTGACCGCCAGAGGGGGGGGGGGGGGGGCTGGTAAGCGTTCCTCAGCAAGGCTCTTTAAGGTCAAATAAAATTAACCATATTTAAGAATAATTATTATTAGAAGTCTCTATAAGATATTGTATGATAAAGATATTATAAATACCAGACCAATGAGTGTATTGTAGTATTGTATATTTAAAGAAGCTGAATTGCCCCGCGTTGCCTTGGGGAGAATAAAACAGGCCTGTATTAGCAACAGATAAAATTTTTATAAACTACAATGACCAGAAACCTAAAAATATAATAATTAAAAAACATGTTATTTTTTATTGAAGAGTTGTAGGAAAGTTATTTAAAATAAATATTGTAATTGGGTTTGAAATTGGTAAGTCTTTTTATTTAACAAAAGGCTAAATTGCCGGTGTTGCCCGTTGGTTTACAATTTCTTTTTTTTTAAAGTAATATTAATTTAAATATTTTTGTTTAGAAAACGCAAGGGGGCGGACAGCCTGGTGGTCACATTTGAACGTCCCTTGTGCGCGATTCTGGTCGAAGGATAATAATATAAATTGGTGTGACCAGGATGTTAAGGTGGAACAAGGAAGGTAAATAAAGCATGATAGGGGGAGGTAGGATAGTGGAAGGCGGAGATATAGGGATGTGGGGAGGGGGGGGGGTCAATAGCAGGTATTGTGTGAATTAATACACACGCTTACTCTAAACTATTGAAAAACTAATGTTTCTTATATATCACAGACGCTCCTTCTATAAAGAAGATTATTGCGTCCTACGCTCATCCGTGGTCACAGTCTAGTCTTGCATCTTTATTAATGTTTTAAATGATGTTAAGTTACTGGTTTTCCTGGTTTGTGAATGCAACCCATGAAAAAAAGATTAACTCCATTAGGTTAAATGGACAAACAATTAATATAGGAAATGTTTATTGACAACTATTTAGCCAAATTAATTTTATACCTCTAATAATTAAATCTTGTTATGAATATCATAATACTGGATTTATATAAAGAAATAATAATTAGTCAGTAATATTTGTTATATTACAAAACATAACTTGTTTGGCATCGCTACTGAATCAAATTTAGAAACTTTATTTTAATTAAAGGGAAATAATTAACGTAATATTTGCGCTAATATTACTAATATTATGTTTCTTATTTTTTTATTTTAAAAGACTATAGAACTTATAACTTTAAAATAACCAAACTGTAAAAAGTAGTCGAAAATTATATAAATATTATATAACTAAAAATTATGTGCCAATTTCTTAAACACCACATTTACTACCCAGTTTGTATTATTACTACGCATCAATTTTATATAACAAAGGTTCAAAAACTGAGTAACTAAAACAAATGTAAATAAATCCCAGTTAACCCTTTAACTGAGAACAAAATTAATTGCTAGATCGTTGAACGGATCCACGATTCACTTTGTAATCTACCCCCCCCCCCCCGCCCCCCTCCATTATTTTACATGTTGGCTGTCAAGGGGAGAGAAAAACAACTTGGATCCCTTGTTGAAACGCCGTTTTTTTTTGTTACTTGAAACATTAACAAATATAAATAAGAAATAATTAATTATTCTCAATTGTCTAGTTGTAGGCTACTAAACTAATTATAATTAAACTTTTTATTTTTAATTTAAGCGATAATTCCTTTTTTTTTTCATCTAATAATTAAAATTAATAGGGTCAATGTAAAATACCGGTAGGCCTACTGATCCGGGTCTTTTGACAGTGATCGGCTTTCGGATCCGTTCCTTTGAAAGACCCGGATCAGTGGATCAGTTCTTTAGTGAGCGACCCATCTCTAGCTAGATCCTTATCTGGACAACTAAATTATAATATTTACAAATTAAATACCATAAATGAGAAAGTTTGGTAATTAAAAAAAATTTATTTGGTATAAATGCAAATAAAAAGGAAGATAAATTACAAACACGTTTTTTTTTTTTTTACATGAAATATAAAACGCTTGAAAGATTGTCTCTATAGTCTTAATTTTTAATGTTCTCTGCATTTGGCCTTGGTCTTGCTAAGGAGTTAAATCAATTGTCTTATAAAAATAATAAAACATGTACAACAGAGCAGGTGGAATTTTAGACTGTTGGAACACTATTAGCTAAAGGTTGCCGACTCCTGGGTTAGACGAACAGAGAACCAAATAAACTGAGTGAAGAATGAGTACCGAGGATAGAGAGAAGATATAAAGAGAGAGAGAGAGCGAGACAGAGAGAGAGAGAGAGAGAGAGAGAGAGAGAGAAAGAAAGAATGGAGAGATAAAAGAGATTTGGTGTGATGTCTCCAGCAACTAATGATGTAGGAAATGAAAGTAGAAAAGTGAACTGATACAAAAACTCTGAACACAGAAACAAAGGGGAAAAGTCAAAATAAATGACTACATTGTAACAAGTAACAAACCCCCTCCCAAAATAAATGACTACATTGTAACAAGTAACAACCCCCCTCCCAAAATAAATGACTACATTGTAACTAGTAACAACCCTCCTCCCAAAATAAATGACTACATTGTAACAAGTAACAACCCTCCTCCCAAAATAAATGACTACATTGTAACAAGTAACAACCCCCCTCCCAAAATAAATGACTACATTGTAACAAGTAACAACCCTTCTCCCAAAATAAATGACTACATTGTAACAAGTAACAACCCTCCTCCCAAAATAAATGACTACATTGTAACAAGTAACAACCCTCCTCCCAGAATAAATGACTACATTGTAACAAGTAACAACCCTCCTCCCAAAATAAATGACAACATTGTAACAAGTAACAACCCTTCTACCAAAATAAATGACTACATTGTAACAAGTAACAACCCTCCTCCCAAAATAAATGACAACATTGTAACAACCCTTCTACCAAAATAAATGACTACATTGTAACAAGTAACAACCCTACTACCAAAATAAATGACTACATTGTAACAAGTAACAACCCCCCTCCCCACCCTTCCACCACCAGGCCATTATCACAACCATCTCTTGTGTGTAGCTCACGGAAAAGAATGGCGGGAAATGACAAATTGTCTGCTCTTATGATAAAGGGAAGTAATTTCTTTCTTTTTTTTCTTTTTTTTTTGCTACGCGGGTAACGTTTAAGACAGTGGAGTGTAAAGAGGAGGCGGGACAGCGGGGAGGAGGGACGAGTTGATTGAGATAGGGGGTGGGGAGCGGGCAGACTGAAACAATGAAGAATGGAGTGTACCCCTATCAGACTCCCATATTTCTATCTTCCTTCTCTCTTTCTCTCTCCCTCTCTCTTTCATGTCTGTGATTGCAATGCTCGATAACTCTGACAGTTTCTCATCAATGTCCGGTCAGATAACCATTCAGAGCAATAGCGTCCAATTTTACCGAAACCAGTTCCAGTCTTTAAGAAAATCATAACAGATAAATTTCATATCATTCCCGCTCAGCCATAATACCATCTCTCCCCCCCCTCCCCCCTTTCGCGATGTAAAGCACTGGATCGGACTCGGCTGACCCCGTCACTCTGCAGAAATGCCCCAAACTGCGGAGAAATAAACTGGACACTGCTGGGCAAGGGGAGCAAAGGGAGGAGAGCTATTAATCTGCGATTATTCAACGTTCCCCCCCCCCACCTCTTACCCCCCCCCCTTCCACCATGACTGACCGATGCGTCCTTTTAGAGAAAAAAAACAAAATGGCGGAGCATTCGACTTCTTGAGATTGGCATCAAATAAAAACGCGCGGCTGGAAGAGATGGCATTGTTCTCAGGGCCTGCCCAAATCTGATTTACTTTACTGGAGGTCTGTCTTGGCCTTCGGGGTCAGCTGGTCCGTCAGTCTTCATGTCCATGGAGGTGGAAGAAGGGGGGCACAGCCACGGTCAGATCTCGACATGTCCGAATTAAAAAAAAAGACAAAACAAAAAGTTGAGGTGGTAAGTAGATGTCTTCATTCGGCCATTATGGACCACACGAGCAGACTATGTAGGTTGTTTGAAAGCTCACGGAAGCTGTGTAGGCAAGGGGAAGATAATAACTCTGTTCCACTTTTTCTTTCATCGTCTATAACTCCCCATTAGGAAAAAAAAGAAAACGGAAGATACAAAATATTTAGTAACAAACATAATTTTTTTTAGCTAGATGCATCTACATATAAAAATTTGGATTTGTAAGTCAATTTTTATGCCCATAGGTCGAAATAAAGACACGTGACATTAATGTCTTATATTTCAGTTTTGTGATTTTGTTCCAACTTTGTCCAACTAGGCTGCACCGTAGTATGGTGGTTAGAGTCGCCGCCTGGTGCCCTGGTGTCCTCGGTTCGATTCTAAGATATTATTTATATATTTTTCTGTAATTACCATGAAGGCTAATTGTTACCCCGTGCTACTTTAGGCATTTCATCTAAGTAGAATTCGTTTAAAATATAAATTCTACCATTAAACTAAATTGACATTAAAACATGTGGGTTTAGAAAAAAATTATTATTTTTTTGGAATATATAAATAATTTCTAGGACGGAGTCATCTTCTGTATGAAAGGAGAATGTCTTTACAAACAAGATAGTTGCAAGAAAAAATGTTTTGTAAATTCTGTTGCTTCATTTTGTTTTTTTCGATGCTTGGAAACCTGACATTATATTGTCGGAATCGGGACATTAACACGTTGTCGTAAAACTCCAAAAAAATAAAATTCTAAATTATAATTGATCGTAAATTAACATGACAAAAAAACAGAAAGAGATATCAACGTTATAATATTATAGTAAGGCAAATTTCTTATATCATTCAAAAAGTCTGAAATAAAAAAGACTGTTTTCATTTTTCGCGCGAATTTCGCACCTGATAATACCATAATGAGTAAAGATGTTGTTTTTTTTACAATTATCATAATTGGTGTATTAAAAAATAGTAGTCTACAAGTCCCCGCATTAAATTTCCCGTTGTTCCCACCCAAAAAATGTATGGGCATTTTAATTCCTCTTTTTTTTTCTCTTCTTAAAGCAATCGAATAAATAAAATACTTTAGTGTGCGTGAATAAATATGTTTAGCGTGCTTGTGTTCACGTGTGTGTGTGTATAGGAGATGTGTTGAGGGACGAGTAACCAGTTACTGGGTGCTACCCATTGCTCATCCCTCCCCCGTCCCCAATCCTCATTCACTCATCACGAATAATTTAACCCTTCCCGTAACGACCTACTTCTATCTATGCTGCCTTCAGTTCCGCTATATACGCGCCCGGGACTGTAAGGGTTAACTTATCCTTTCGTCTTCAATAGATCTAAACACGAACAAACTATATTTTTAATTAAGTGAATTTTTTTTTACAACAATTCAAGATCTTAAACACGTCATCTAGATCTAATTTTATTTTTTTTCAAAACTAATTTGTAAACTAATTTATTTCTACAATTTGTGAAACATCTCCATGCCAGGCTAATGAAAAGCCTATTAACATTTTATTGCCATTGGAAGTTTTTTTTCTTCTTTTGCTTTAGTTATTGCTGTTAATGAAATCAGTAAATCAGATATATTGCTTCGGATAAAAAAAAAGCAGCGCTCGTCTAATTACAGCATTCAACGTTTCTCTAATATATTAAAGTCCAAATTGATCCATAAGGCCGGTTAAGCAGCGTTCACCAGTTTCTGTGACTACGGCATACCAGGGGATTGTGTGGCCGGCGCAATATCTAGTACCCATCATAGCCAGGGGGGACTCACAGAAACCCTCCAGACCTGGGAACGAATTCTAGCTTCTTTTAGAATCGAACGCAGGAACTTCGACACGCAAGTCGAATGAGCTGCCGATAGCCCAACCGTACAAATATTGCACTGGAATTTTATCGAAGCTTTTTCTGATCTCTAAATCTGTTTGACTGCCTCTGCAATGACTTCCATTCCTGATCGAGTCAACTAGGTTTGTGTCAAGTATTGTTCAGGGTAGTCAACTTATTTTCCTTTTTTTTTTGGAACATCCATCTCCATCTCCTATTCCTTTTTTTTTCGTCTATTATGTTGCTTACACCTGTTTTATTTTTATGACTTTACTGTTTTAGATACATTCATCTCATTTAACCCTAAGAATTCGCCGGAGACACCTTTTCCCGAAGCACCAAAAAAACTTTTCAATTGGTTTTCCGCAACTCAGAGAATCTGAACTTACATTTGATTTGTACAGTATCAACTTTGTAGAAGGCGTTATGAGGAGAATTTTCAGATCGTGAAAAGCGTGTTCATCCATCGTTATTTGGTTGAAGTTGTCTACTTTATTACTTCAATTAACTGAAATGTAGTCGCCAAGCTAGTTTATAAAGATGTCTATATAATCTATCTTCGCTCCATTGACACACGTTTTGGTCTTTAATTTCATGAATTTGTTATTTCCTTAGTTATTTGTTGCTTTTGTCGTAAATCTCCTTTTGTGGAATCTTAACCCAACGGGCACACCACGTCGTAACGACTATGAATCAACGTGGAAACCACGAGAATTCGTGGCTTACACGTTGTTTCCCCGTCGATACGACATGGTGTGCCTGCTGGGAACTGAGCTTTTATAATTATTACCTTGTGTGTCGTAAGACGCAGCAAAAACCATTCAATTTTTGTAAAATAAATGTATTTCCGACCCCCATTAAAAAAACAACAACAACACAACAGCAAAGAAACAACAGCTTGATCTAGCGCTGAACTGCAATAATGTACTAAAATTAAAACATGCAAGAAAGTCGGAGAGAACGATTCGCTTAGGTGTGTGGTAGCCTTACTTTCCACGAGACCCTTAAAGTGTTTATAGCTTTCTCTTACTTTCCCCGTTCTTTCTTGACCATAAAGGGGACCCCCCCCCCACACACACACATACACCTTTCTTAATAACAACACAGCCGAATGTTACCCCACACACAGCCGGCACGGTAGGTACACAAGACACTTCTCAAATCTACCATCCACGATCATGCATAAATTAATGGCCGTGCGAATCAACTCCAAATATTTTAAGTCCACATTTCAATTCATCGAGTTCCTCGGCTAGGGTATAAAGTGGGTAACGTCACCCCACGAAATACACGTTCTTTCAGAGGGGCCAGTTTACACCGGCACTAATTGGGGCAATTTAAAAAAGAAAAGGCGTAGATGGGGAGCGCGAGAAGAGAGGGGAGCCATAAGCCTTTCACACCACTTCGTATCAATGTAAACAATCAATACACCCGTTGGCTTATTAGGCAGAAAGAGAGGGCAGAGGGGAGGGGGCGCCTCATTCCCTGCCTCGGTCTACGGAGCATCAGATGACGTTTACAGAAGGATGTGGTTACTAGCGAGGGGCGGAGGTCTTTTTACACGAGAGTGAAAAGTTATCTGACGCGGCTGCTGACGAGGGCGCAATTGAATTAAACGTTTTGAAAAGATAAGGAGACAAAAAAAAAAGGTTAAATAAAACCGTGTAAGCATGATGCATTGTGGGTAATTGTGAAATGGGAATTTGTATAGAATATGCCTGTCATGTTTGTGTTTGACTATTTGAGGGTATTTTCTTTTCTCAATAGGGGGAGTGGTGAAACGGAGCACTTCAGTCATTAAACATGAATTATTAGCGTAGATATTTTACCATAACATGACCTCCAGGGGAACATACTGACCCCAGGCGTTCCGCTCATCTTTCTCTATTGACATAACATATACATATTCTAAAGAGTCTGTTAAATCAGCTCTTGCATTCGCAAAGTAATTATTTTTACAGTAACATTAAATAGTCCATAACGTTATTGTAAATATAGACACAGATATACAGTACATCTATTTCAGTTATCATTATTTAATTAAGGTTATGCTAGGAAAAACAAAATCACTCACGTGTGATATTTATCTGTCTTTAATTACATGACATGTAGCCTATGTCAGGAATCGGCAACCTAAGGCACGCGTGCCAAACTTGGCACACAGAGCGATTTTCAATGGCACGCGATAGAACTCCAAAAGTTTTTTTTATTAATTAAAAAAATATATTTTCCGGTTTTGAATGAGGAAAACTGAATGTTGAAGCCGATGTTTCTGAATGACAGAGCGACGACACATTTCAGTGAGTTGAACGCATTTACAAGGACTGGATCAAACATCACTTGAATGTTAGGCCACGAATGGATTTTCATTATCTTGAGTGAAATCAATTTCAAACCATTTTACTTTATGTACTTCCCTTTATTAAGGCGTATATTAAGATTGTTAAGCTTTTTTTAGAAGTACATCTAAGCACTCAAAGCGGAATGTCTAAACATACAAGACTTTCAAATTCATGGACTCATTTTTTAAATATCTCATCAAGCTTAACTTACTTGATCTTAATACAATCTTCTTAGATGTATATCTTTCTTTTTAAGTGGGAGGATATTTTTGATTTGTATACGCAGGCAGTTGCATCTTAAACATCCCCCCCAAAAAAAATGGCATTAAAATGGGCCGATTTGCGGGAAAATTTTGAAGGATGCAGCTTTAGGAAAGTCATCTGATATTCTCAACTGCCAGTCATTCGCTCTACTTTCAACTTTTGGTTCAACTTACACGTGTGAACAGTATTTATTGAACATAAATGCTGTGTTAAGCATTCAAAGAGGTCACTTACACCCAGGGCCGGCTCTAGGGGTTTTTACGACCTAGGCGAAAACAAATTCTGCGCCCTCATTAAAATGCCTTCGGCGGGATCTGCCGGGTATGAAACTTCGGAAATGTGTTTTTGTTAATAATTGTTATAACAAAGAATTGTATTTTATAACCTTTGATTGATGACTGGGATATGTAAACAAAACAATTGAATGAAAAGTAACAATGGCTTTGCATTTAGTCTTTTATTTTGACGACTTATAGATTAATTCTTAGAACTCAAAATTATTATTAGAAAAGTTACATAACACACAGTTTTACATTAGGTATATTTTGGTTTATAGGTTTTATAATTGAATTATGTACAAATCTCTTAATAGCAAACAGAAACTAACAGTTAGATTACAGATAGTTTCTCGGTTTTTATAAAAATACACAAAGAATACTTGATATTGTTTGATATTGGATTATTGTTTACTTAACTACTGTCCAAAAGTCACATTTAAATACTGCTTAACATTATTTATACTCCAAAAGACTAAAACCTTAATGGTACCTACTTTTCTTGCTTTCTGCTTAGCAAATTCTTGTATGAGGGCTTTTTGACTGCAAGAGATCAAACAGCTCTGCAGACAGTAGACTGTCTAATAGAAGAAGAAGTATGAGGGCTTTTGAGTCTAACTGCCTTGCTATCTCACTTTCAATTGAAATTGTCGCCAGACCCGCAAGTCTCTCCCGACTCACTGTACAACGCAGATAGGTTTTAATTAACTAAAGTTTTGAAAAACTTCGTTCAACACTAGCTACAGAAAGTGGCAACGTAAGCAAAATACGAAGGGCTACACAAATGTTAGGAAATCCATTTTCAAGATTATGTTGGAAAATGTAGTTTAGGACTTCTTCATGAGTTTAATACTGAGTCATGTAGATGATGAGAAACAGCAGCAATGTCAAATTCATTCAAACCTTCATCTTTTTCGATTGTTAATGCTTTTCCCAAGTTTTTGCACATCGACTTAACCTCTGATGAAGTCTTGTTTTTAATGTCAGGAATGTGGTACAAAAAATCCAAAGACGCCAGATACTTTATTTAACTGGGAAAATCTTTCTTTTACCGCGTTAGCAGCTGTGTCTGAAGTAGCAAAATAAAAGTGGATCTTGAAACTTTCTGAGGGTTCACTTGCAATATTTACAGATTCATCTGTTAATTCGTAATCAAACATGTTCTTCTTTTTTCGAATTCGGACTGTCTCTTTCTCAAATACTGGTTCTATTCCAACTTCTTCTGCTACTTCATCAGCATCAACCAGAACTCTCTTGAACTCTAAATCACTTCTAGTGAGAGGGTTGCCTTTTTGCACTCCGCTACGCACAGCTAGGTTGCAAAACTAAGTACTGTTAGGGCGTAGTCTATATACTTTCCTATTTTCTAATACAACTTAAATAAAATACCCTTCGTCGTTCATTACCTAGTAATTCATCTGCCAATGCTAGTAGCGCGCAGAAGAACTAAACTTTAATATAGTTTATATTTTTAAATCCCCAAATATAAAAAAATCCTCAATTTTGCGCCCCAAAAAATTTAGCTTTTATGTATGTACGAGGGAGATAAATAGCCTGTTTTATTTTATTTTCTATAATTATGTTAGTTATTTTAAAAAACAATTATTGACCAATAACACTTATCGTCTAATTTTATAATGACCAAACTGTAAAAAAAGTAGCTGAAAATTAGATAAATAGTATATGACTAAAAAATTATATGGAGATTTTTTAAACATTACATTAACAACCTAGTTTGCATGATAACTTCGTATCTTTTCTGAACAAAATTTGTTCACTAGAAGTTGGACATAGTTTGAAACTGAGAATATATATATCATGAAAATTATGAATGTAGTTGTAATTATAGTTATATAGCTCCGTTTGACTGTTCACTGTTCACCTATATCATCGTCTTCTACTTTCAAAATGCTAAAGATATGTGACTTAGTCCACTGTTTCATGGGCTGCTTACCATATCTTAGATTTTTTAAGTTTTTTGTTAGTAGGTAGGTCTACGCAAAGTTGCGTTTTTGTTTTGTTATGAGGTTTTGGAAAGATCTTTGTGAATACATTTTGTGAATAAATGTGTTTTGTTTTAATATTATTTTGTTGTTGTTTTTTATCCGAATTATATGTCATATAATTTTGTAACTACCGGTATCTGAATTTATTTTTAAAACAGCTTTATCGTTACAATAAACCTTTTCATTTTAGACTCAGTTAGCATTCTTTAAAACATAATTTATTAGAGTAGAGTATGCATGGATTGATGTGTATAGCATTTGAAGACCAAAAATCAAGCTAGTTTTCAAAGTCCACAGACAGACTTTATATCTTGTTATAAACAGAAAATACTGCAGCGCCGTCTCTCAATGCTGTGGTTTTTTGTTTTTGTATTTTTATATTAGAGATGTCTCGTAAAGATATTATTGATTGGTTTATTTTGATCACGTGATAAATGAGGAAGTACTTCAAGAGTGCAACATGAAATAAAAAGGAGGCTATGTCTGAAGACTCGAAGGATTAGATTTGTTGGGGTCATGTATTCCTTTGATTCAGTAAGAACGACAACAAGGCTTCTAACTTGAACTAACTGTGCTGACTTTAGTGTAGTACCGGTAAGCAGTCAAGTAGTTCCGTCGGTCCAAATTGATCAGTAGGGCCGGTGAAGCAGCGTTCACCAGTTTCTCTAGCCACGCATACTAGGGGATTGTGTGGCCAGCACAATGCCAAGCCGCATTTAACTTTAACCCAACTAAAGTCAGGTACCCATAAGAGCTGGGACACCCTCCAGATATGGGAATAAATTTTTAGCCTTCACCAGGATTCGAACCCAGGACCTTCGATACGCCATCCGAACGCGCTGTCGGCCACCGTACCCCTTATGCTAGTCATGTGACCAATTAAAAAAAAAATGCAAATATTTTACTAATTCCTATTGGACCATTTCTTCTCCTGTTGTTTTTATTATGATATATTATGTTATTTATTTCTTAGGAAATCTTTTCTTACATGGAATCGTTATGGTTAGTTATGCGAAGCAATATTTGTTGTTGAATTTACATGTAGTTTTCTTTATTTTGTAATCGTGTATTTATTGCACATTTTATTTAAGTGACGATGGTTGCAGATACGGTGTTTTTTTGTAAAGTTTATTACAATGAAGGGGTATAGTAATTCACAGTTAGCAATGCCAAAGACAATGCCTAAACTTAATGACATTCAAAACTTGACATTTGTCCACGCCAGTAATGTGTCGTCATCCTTTTGAGTCGGTAATTTTATTTTTTGTATTCATGGACAGAACGGCAGCTAAAATAACCAGCAACGAAAACAAAATGGCGATGTTTGTGTTTTCACCGAACGCTCAATTAAAGTTGATCATTCTTCTTTTATAATCAACTCGCCACCGTCCAGTAGCGTGGGCATGGTAATTCACTTACCACTCAATGTTCTCTTCTATTGTTAAACAAAAAAGAACAACCCTCAGCCAGGGCCAAGTCTTATGAAAACATTCTACCCCGTATCTTCTTTCTCGTTGACCTGAAATGCACCATGGGACACATCCACCGGGCAGCCATCTTCCTTTCTCTCACAATTAAACGGTCACCCTAAAAAAAAATATAGTTTGTTTTTGTTGTTTTTTTTCCTTTCGATAATGGAAATCGCATTAACAAACTTACTTAGAAGTTTCGAGAAAATAACAGGCCATTCCAGTAGATTCGATTTCCGCCCCCCTCACTGGATGTTTTTCTCTCTGTGGGTCTTCTCGTGGGCTTCCAGTGATTTGAATTCAAGTGACGAGGTCCCAAACGAGGGGGGAAACTACTGGTATTGTCAAAGGCTGAGAGTGCTTCTCAATTTTTTTTGTTCCGTCTCTCGTTTTCTGTCTTCTCATCTCGCTTTTTTTTCTCTCTCACTCTCTCTCCTTCGTCTTCTTTCCTTGCATAGCCCAAGATAGGAGTATGGCCATTTTGTACCCAAAATATTTATTTAATTGATCCCATCTCACCTCTTTCGTCTGTTAAGTTGGTTTTTAATTATCGTTGAATGAGTTGTATAGCGTGGAGCTGATCAAGACACACTCCCCGCGCCCTTTTGTGGGCGCACGAGCAAATGCCGATTCTCTTCAGGCGCTACCCCCCCCCCTTAAAAAAAATCGTTCACCCCCTTCCCCTCACACCCTTCACCTCAGTTCCACCCCTCCCCCTCAATCTCACTCCTCTGGAGTCGCCATTTTTGTTACTCGCTGCAGGCAGTCGATCTTCCACGAGCTTTCATGGAGAGTTTAAAAAAATGAATGCAAGAAGTGTACTGTCCTTTGAGCTCAACGGCAGACGATTTTTTGTCTATTTTTTTGGTCTTCTTTTCTCTCTCTCTCACTCTCTCTCCACAACTTGAGAAAAACAAAGTGTTTAACCTCTGCGCTTGATGATAAACAGTAAAGGAAATTGAGCAAAACGGAAACGACCAGTAAATGTCCCCCGGCCACAGTTACCATCCTTTTGTTCACTCGACGACACGTAAATAGACCTTTACATCCGAACGACGGGGGAGTGGTTTCCGGATATTTACCGGACTTGTTCTCCTTGATGAAATCCACCTCCCAGCCGCCCTCCCCTCCCTATACACTCAAGTAATCGACGAAAACACACACACAAATAATTTCATCCAGTGTAAAATTGCGCCCACTTTATATGTGATTAGCGCTATCAACACAGGAGGCGTCACGGTATTTGTAAGGCGGTACAAAGTCCCTTTTGTCAGTATGTAAGAAAGGATCTCAAATAACTTCATATCCGATGAGAGAAGGAGGATCTTACGAGAAGCTTATATCGCGAGGAAGGGGGGGAGGATGATGGCTTGAAGTAAATTGCTGTTTTTGTTTGTTTGTTTGTGTGTGCTTGTGTGGGTGTGTTTGTGTGAGTGTACTTTGAATGGCGAGCATACAAAACACACTGCGTTTAATGCCTTGAATAAAAAGCATTTACTTCACTACAAGTGTTTAACCCGGCAACACACAATGAACAAAAAATAGATTTACAAGGAGCTGCAGAGAGCGCTAAGGCATTTCCTGTTCTTCTTTTCAGCTTATGATGGATTCCTGTGATAAATTTGTTTGATCAATTTTAAATCTGTTTCAAACACCGGAATTCGTCCCGAAATAATGAAAAAAAAAAGGAAGAAAATGAAGTGAAAAAAAAAAGAACGATTATTTATTGTCAATACGTCTTTTACATTTTGAAATGTCTCTTGTGTGTGTGTATATGTGTATGAAAAAAGAACAGAGAGAGAGAGAGAGGGAAAAAGAGAGGAAGGAAGCTGTGTGTTCATTGGCTCATTACATTTATATGAAAACAAATTTACAAGTGCCACACTGCCAATCTGTACAACAGGAAACGGGAAAAACGGCGAGCCTCTTTCTAGATCACAATCTTAACCCCTTGTCCAAAAAAATATTAACAAACCCTAACTCCTCCCCCGTCTTAGAAAAGAAAGATACATCCGCCCCTCCTTACTTTTTTTCCCCTCTCCTCATTTCGGACCACCCCCACCTCCCCATCCTCTTCCCAGCTTTAGCTGCATCGATCCAAGGTTCCAGAATCCCTCCCTCCCTCCCTGGAAATCTCCTCTCGCTTGACTTTATCAATCCTTGAATGAAGTGAGTTGCCCGGGGTAATTCACTAAATTAAAATCCCCTTCATGGGAGATTTTTCAGACCCAAATCGGTACAGCGTTTGCTTATCGAGATAAAACAGCCACTCGTTATTGACTCAATCTACTCGCATTTTCCACGCCGCGGGAGCGAGGGCTGAGCACCAATTTGGGGCGTCCGAGGGGCGAAATCTCGTGAGCACTTCTCCCCTTCATACAGAGGCCACTAGGGCGTGCGCGAGTATTGATTTTCTATACGTTTTTTTTCTCTCTCTTTCCTCCCAAACCGTCCTCCCAACACCCTCCTTACTGGCTCCCAACCACTTGCAGTTCCAGAACGAGGCTCAAAGTGAGATCATTACATTGTAAATATTATTTCAATCGTTCTTAATTAGCACCCGTCTGGTGAAATCTTTTCATTCCCAGGACGAAGCTACACGAGGGCGCATGCGCTCATTCAAGGGATCAGAAATGTAATCACGTTTCCGCTTTATTTTGTAGTTAACTTTTTTTTTTTTTTTTTTTTAATTTTATCTTCAAGCGACAAACCGGCGAAACATTGCGGTCTATTATGCTGCATTTGGAACTCAAGGCATGCACGCCCTGTCAATAAGGGGGGACCGGCGCCACGTTATCACAGGCACCCACTTGACAGAAACACACTCACCGAATCAGAAAAAAAAAAATGGCCCTCAGTAAAAAAAAAAATTATAAAAAAAAACCGACGAAGAAGAAAATAAAAGCCGTTACCCTGAGAATCTTTTCCGGAAAAAAAAGTCGGATGCCCAAGTTTCCTGACCGGAAATGGCCATAACACCGCCATTAGAAAAGGAAAAAAATGCTAATTATCTCTTGATTTCTGGGAAGTTGATTGCAAGGCTGAAGCTGGTTGTTCTTAATGTGGGACATTTAGAGCTGCTACAGCGCAAATAACATTTTATTAGTGTTACTTTCTTATAGATTGCTTGTCAGTTAATATCATGCAATTATTGTGAAATTAAATAGTACATTAAAGCTCTGCATGTAGTTTGAATGCATGTTAGATGGAGTATATAAATGTACATTGCTTGTATGTGTGTGTGCGTGTAATTAGCGTTTAAGTCACCGAATATAAACAAAATACGGGGCAAAAATGTACTAAAGACCATTCTTGCATACACTTCTGGTTTAAAATGGCACTGACCGTTTTGTTCTCCATTAAGCTAAGTGGATTGTTTTTGTATATTTTAAAAAGGCAAAATATTATATCTAAGCATTTTAAAATACAAATAGTATGAATTCTTCTATTTCTTTTTGGAAAAGATGTTTACATAGATATAGTTTAGGGCACACAGGAGAGTTGTAGGCCATTTCGTCTTTTATACAAGAAAAATAATAAACATAATATTAAAAGTATTAGCGCAAATAAAACGGGCTAATTATCTTTCTTTAATTAAAATAAAGTTTCTAAATTTGATTCAATAGTGATGCCAAACATCTTATGTTTTGTAATATAACAATTATTACTGCTATTACTGATTAATTATTATTTCTTTTTATAATTCCAACATTATAGCATTCATTACAAGATTTAATTAGAGAGATACAATTAATTTACGTTAAATAGTTGTAAATAAATGTTTCCTGCATTAATTGTTTGTCCATTAAACCTTAAATAATTTATCTTTTTAAATTAGCCTAATAATTACAATAACTGAATATTATAATGCTATTAAAAGTCTCTTATATTTATTAAATTAATAAAAACAATTTTTGTTTAGAATAACTTATATTTATGTTTAATTATAGAAGATGAGCATAAAAACTCATTTAAATGTAATTAGTCTGTGTCAATTAATGAGCGCCTTGTCCTGCTATTCGCTTATTTATAATGGCAAATATATATATACATTTCTGAGTAGTGAAGTGTAAGTGACTTCTTTGAATGCTTAACACAGCTTTCTTGTGCAATAAGTACAGTTCACAAGTGTAAGTTGCACCAAGAGCAGAAATAAGTGCGAATGAATGCCTGACAGTTGAGAATAGAAGATAACTTTCCTTAGGATGTTCTTTCCAGATTTTTCCGCAAATCGGCATTTCGATGCCCATTGTTTTTGGATGTGTAAAATTCAACTGGCTGCGTTTTAAAATCGTCAATATCCCTCTACTTAAAATATATCCAAGAAGGTTGTAGTAAGATCTAGCCAGTTCGGCTTGATGAGGTATAAAAAAAATGAGTCCATGAATTTAAAAGTCTTGCCTTTGTTTAGAAAACTCCACGTTGAGTGCTTCGGACTATATACCACGGTTAGGGGGGCACGGTAGCGCGTTCGACTGGCGAGCCGAAGGTTCCGGGTTCGAATCCTGGTGCAGGCTAGGATTTTTTTCCCGGGTCTGGAGGGTGTCCCCGAGTCTACCCAGCTCTGATGGGTACCTGATCTTAATCGGGGTAAAGTAAAGGCGGCTGTGCATAGTGCTGGCCACACAATCACCTAGTATGCCGTGGCAACAGAAACTGGTGAACGCTGCTTCATCAAACCTATGGATCAACTCGGTCCAACGGATAATTTTTATATATCACGGTGGCCGTGCCGCAGCGCGTTCGGCTGGCGTACCGAAGGTCCTGGTTTCAAATCCTGGTGAAGGATACGATTTTTGCCCGGGTCCGGTGGGTGTCCCTGAGTCTACCCAGCTCTGATGGGTACCTGATCTTATTTATCGGGGTAAAGTAAAGGCGGCCACACAATCACCTAGTATGCCGTAGCCACAGAAACTGGTGAACGCTGCTTCATCGGCCCTATGGATCAATTTGGTCCGACTGGTACTTTACTTTACTTATATATCTTAAAATACGCCTCAAATGTTTTAAAATTGATTTCACTCAAGATATAAGGAAATCCATTCCAGTGATCAAACAGTTCAAGTACTGTTTGACCCCATCCATGTAAATGCGTTCAACTCATTGAAAAGTGTCGCTATGTCTTTCAGAAACATCGACGTCAACAGTCAGTTTTCCTCATTCAGAACCAGGAAAAAAAAGACATCTCTTGGAGGTATCTCGCGTGCCATTAAAAATCGCTCTTCGTGCCAAGTTGGCACGCGTGCCTTAGGTTGCCGACCCTTGCTCTAGACTTCCGGTTTGGTAATTCGCTATGATTTTCTCAATGGAAAATTAAGATTAAAATCGAACATTGTACACAGTGGAAACCTTTAACGCAATCGTAGAAGCGTAGAACTCATTCCAGACAGACGTATTGATTGCGCACGGAAAAAACTACATGTAAACTCTAAAAATAGAGCAAGCGGTCTATCTTAATATGGTCTTTGGAAAAACATTTCATTCGGCAAAAGGAATTATTCCATATAATAATGAATGCAATTTGTCATTAAGGTATCGCAATAAACTGATTCCGACTAGTAATACAATTATAATATAGGCACTGATTCACCACTGTTCTATACCTATCGATGAGGCATATGCCCCGTCAGGAAATGGAGGGGCATTAATATAAACATGATAAGTTAAGGAGGGATTTATATATTTTACATATTAAGTGGTCGGCAACATACGCAACGCGTGCTAGACTTGGCACGCAGAGCGATTTTCGACGACGGCACGCGGAAGACCCTCAAAAAGACATCTCAAGTCTAATTTGGAATAAAGTGGAAGAGCAGGTTGACGTTTAGGATGTTGACACGCTGAATGAACTAGAAATTCTACACTGACGACTTCATTGAGGTTAACTTTATAAAACTGTTTTTAAATTTTATCATTATCTAGTTCTACATTTATAGAATGACATCATTTTCAAATCAATTGTTCCATGACAGAATCTTCCGTCCGATATACGTTTATTCTTTGTTAATTTCTTGTTGTTTTTAAAACCAATTTGGTTTCTATTTCTATATTTAATTGACTGATATTTCTTACATCCCTGGTGTGGCAGACGGCACCAAAAAGACCCTGAGACCCCTACCCCCCCTCCCTCCTTCCCCCAACTATCCTGGTGGCAAGCCATGTAGTGCAAAGATTAAACTGGTAATTTTAGTTGAAATAAACTCAATAAACTAATAAAATCAATAAAGTAATAGAATTATGATAAAAAAAAAATTATGATAAAAAAACAACAACGCGCGAACAGAAGATAAAAACCAAATAAACAACAAACAAACCAAACAAACGAGGCTGAAAATAAATTCTAGGCCTTAAAAAACAACAACAAATAACCAACATCCTGAAAACAGAACAATAGAAAAACCTGTTATCAATTTATCCCGAAATTCTTCCAATAGTTGAAACATTTACCGTGAATTTTGGGGTTGAAGCACCAATACCTTTTTCTTTTTCTTTTTCTACTTCTATATAATGAAGAAGAACTGATAGAGAAAGATTCGGGTACTGGTCGTGGTGGAGGTGAGGGGTGGTAGCTTCCTCTCCGCTCTGAGGCAACACAAAAAAACACCACCCGCCCCTCCTATACTTTCTTTACATCCCCGACCCCCCAACTCCTCCCCCCCCCCCCCAGTCTCCCACCTGATTTGTAGCAAGAGTTAATTCGACAAGACCCTGAGTTTGTGGGGTGTTTCATTTTTCTCGCGTGATAACCTCGACGACATTTGCAGAAAGTTGAGGAGAATTAGTCTGTCTTCTTGATGTTTCATAACTAGTAACGGACCAGATTAGTAACAAACAAAAGAAAAAAAATAGGAGAGGGGGAGGGGACTATGTGCGGGGTGGGGGTGGGGAGGGCGGTGTGGGGGGGGGGGAGAAAACATGATTCCCGCTGTTCTCGGTGCCTTGATTGAATTCGTAAGGAAAACTGGCAGAGAACTATATGTTTATCCACCAAACAGGTAAGGAGAGTGGCGGAAAAAGCGCTGGGGGCAGGGTGTGGATTGGGGGGGGGGGGGGGGGGGGAGGAGGGGGGGGGGAGGGGGGGAGTGATTCATGGCTGACAACAAAAGTATTTTATTTTGTAACGCCAGGGAAAAAAAAAACATCTATATTTCACAAGAGCATCACCATCAAAGGTTCCCATCTAATGCGATACACTCTTGCTAGTCCATCTAAACACGTGCTTTTACGTACTTCCGCCAATTCCGCTTCCGGTTTCGCGCGGGGTCAGCCAAGGTTAGACGTGTTTGTGCAAGTGTCCTCAAGTCGCAAAGGTAAAATATTTATTTAAATAAAAAAAAAAAAGGTTGCTGTTGTCTTTGGGACGTATTGTTAGCACCTCCCCCATCCCCCATCTTCCTTTCCCCTTCCAACAATCATACGCCATAACTCCCCCTCCCTCTCCCCATTTTTACCCCCCCCCCCCCCAACCCCCGCCTCCCGTTCTACTCCTCCCTGAGTCGCAATAGCGTAACATTATTAACATCTTATTTTCCGAGGTAAATGAACGTCAGCTGCCGAGTTCCCCCGACATTAGAACACGGCTAGACACATCAAACATTTACGGATGCCCGCAGATGATGTGCGCAGTCGAAAAGGTTCCGGAGAGAGTTAAAGACTGTTTTAATACTACACCGCGTCTTCATTATGGAGGCATCCGAGACAAGGAAAACTCCCCCCTGAGGTTCGCCTCCACATTTGGACTTCCTTCCCCATAGGGAAACAATGCGTACATTTGAGGTGGGGAAGGGAAAGGGGGCGAGGTGTTCTTTCTCCCGTGCCCCTAGCTCACCCCGCCCTGCGCCCCACTGAAAGGTTACAAAGAGCAAAGAGCGGAGAACACCCCCCACCCCCCCATCCCTGCTTCTGTTGTTGTGTTATTTTTCGTCTTTAAGACGTGAGAAACGAGAAACTATTGGTGGCTTCGTGTATTGGCGAGCGGATCGTCGAGTGATTTAATGCTCATAGTGATTCAGTCACTCTGTGATTTTCGTTGCTTTAAACACGTGATTGTTTCCAACAAATCATTTCACGTGGAAGGAGAATGTTTTTTTTCTCCCGCAATGCCCTTAAATGGAAATATATTATGTAAAAGATAGAGAAAAAAATAGGTTTAGGGGAGTGGGATACAAGATAGTTACCATTTGCTTTAATAGATCTTCCTGTTAAACATCCGAGCAGGGGTAACAACATACAAAGAGCCGAGGAAAGCTGGAATAAAAAAAAATAAAAAATGTATAAATTTCAACATCTGTTTTAAAACAATTGTACAATATTAGCGAAAACATTTGGTTAATGTTTGTAAAAAAAAATAAAGGACTTCTCCGTCCTTTCCTTTTAAAAACAACAACAATTCTAGCTTCGCTCCTGTATCAGAGTTATAGACGCCGGGATGATGTGTCTAAGTGCTCAGTAGATTTACCTTCCACGAAATCACAATTTTAATAACTAAAATTTACAAGTCAAGTAATTCAACTCCTCACAAAAGTAACAAAAAAAAAAACAACAACTTATTATTTAATACTGTATGAACTAGTGTCCCTAACTTCTCCCCAAGCACTTCAAAACTGGAGAGACTCAGGGAAGATTTCTATACCCGGAATACTATCGAGGCGCTTTTCTGTCACCAGGATTTGAACTGACGAATCGTACAGTTACAGTACAACAATGTTTCTTTACTACACATGTATAGATTCTAATAATGTATGCTAGTCGCAGTTATTTATGTTGTACTTTTCAACGTAATTAGTAAATGTGTAAGAATCATATACAAAAACTTTCAGTAAACTAAATTATAAATGATTGAAAACATTTTCTTATATAAATTGTTTTTAGATTTTGCAATGCAATATTATGATTTTTAAATTTAATTAAACTTCTTTAGCAAAAAAAAAAATGACTTTGCTATTTGTTGTCACAAATAGGCCTAGAGGAATCTATATATATTTTTTTTTAATTATTCTTTGACATAATTTAAATAATTATTAAAATAAAAGTAAACCCTGTTCGTATTTTAGAATGTAAAAAACCACAACAACAAAGCACACAAAAAAATATTGAAAAACTAAATATATTTCTAAAAATCAAGTATATTTGTAATCTATTATAAATAGGTTGAAAAATGTGTAGTCAATAGAAAAATGACGTAATAGCTTTAAAAACTCATTCGAATTAAAAGTTTCCCTTCTGTTCACGAAATAAAAAAAACAAAAAAACAAATGATATGTTGGTAGTTCTGTAGAAATCTAAATGTAACCATTATCGAACAATTGCAAAATATAAGATAAAAAGTAATTCTTATAGTGTTTTTTTTCATACTAATATATTATCCATATAAACAATAATTTACAAGGCATAAAAAATTGGACACTGATAGGGATTTAAAACATTTTTTTCTGCTAGGTGCAAAATTCTGACCACCCTGATATTCGTCAACTTTATTTAGAAGATAATCAGAATATCTTCTTCTCATTCTTCTCATATCATTTTTACAAACATTCTACAATCTAACTGACATCTTCATGCTACAGATTCTCCGTGAGATGTTTTCAAATATAAACTAATTATCACCTCTAAAAGATCACACCAATGTATTCCTGTGTGGTGGAGGCTCAACTAAACCTGCAAGGCTCGCAATTGGAGAGAAGAAAACAGACCCGATGTGTATCAGAGAATGAACCAATTAGCTTTTTTTTTCTCTCCTTGTTATTTTAAACCCTCGGTCTCGTCCTCGGTAGGTGGGTTTTAAACTCAACCGCCTCTCCACCTCGCCTCCCTCAGCAGTCACAGCATGCACACTGCTGGCGTTGAAGGGTGGCCACCGAGAGAGAAGCTGTTTCTTTACAGCTTTCCAATTGACAACAGCTATTTTAATCTGCTCTGCTTTGCACATTGAAATACACTCGCCACCTAGGAGTCTCACAAAAACAAAACAACACACATTTTTTTTTTGGTGGCGTTTTGCACAGATCCAGAAACAATTCCAAGCAAGTGTTTCTGTGAATGCCGTATGCTTGCACTAGTATGTGTTTGTGTATGTGCGTTAATGTGTGTGTGTGGAAAAAAAACACACACACAACTCACAACCAGATCTCTGAGAGGGCGAGTGGCTACTATTTGCTTGTCTTTTTTATTCAGAGTTTCTGTTGGAGTTTGTCAAAAACTAAAAACCGGAAATGGTCAATATCAGACATTTTGAATACCGGTACAACATCGCAAAACGCAAATTAGGATTAGCAAAACACATTGTAGAAATATAATTTGAGTATGATCACACATGATCTTTACTTTTTAATTTTCTTTTCGCTATTAAATTTGCTTATATCGGATGATTTTTGCAAAAAAAAACAAAAAAAACAACAACATTTTTAGCAACAGGAACTGAAATGCTAGAGAACATAAGAACTTTGTTTTGAAACATACAGTAAGTGAAGTTGTATTCAACTGAATAGCCTATTGTTTCATTTAAACCTAGAAAATCATCTTCAATCATATCATTGAAAGAGACACACACAGCGCGTTCGGATAGCCATTCCAAAGATTGAAAACGAAGTTAGATGACGGTTTTTTGTTTTCTTTTAATCCCAGGATTTCAAATGGATACCTGGCAATGGTAAAGGAACATAAAGACGGATGGTCACTGTACTGTTTAATCTATTCACTTGTATTACGTGGCTATGGAAACGTATGAACTTTGCTTCTATATATAAAGAGAAAGAGAGTAATAAACACGCATAAAGAGAAAAATAAATAAGAGATAGATATATATAGATTTAACAACAATGATAAATGGTGGGAGAACAAAGTAAATGGAATGTGAGAAATAGAGAAAGGGAGAGAGAGAAAGAGTGAGAGAAAGAGAGAGAAAGAGAGAGAGAGAAAGTTAAAGAGAGAGAGAGAGAAAGAAAAAGAGAGAAAGCTAGTGAGATATATAGAAATAGAGAGAGAAATAAAGAGAGAGAAAGAACGATAGAAAAAGAGAGAGAGAGAGAGAAAGAATGATAGAAAAAGAGAGAGAGAGAGAGAAAGAATGATAGAAAAAGAGAGAGAGAGAGAAAGAATGATAGAAAAAGAGAGAGAGAGAGAGAAAGAATGATAGAAAAAGAGAGAGAGAGAGAAAGAACGATAGAAAAAGAGAGAGAGAGAGAGAAAGAATGATAGAAAAAGAGAGAGAGAGAGAAAGAACGATAGAAAAAGAGAGAGAGAGAGAAAGAATGATAGAAAAAGAGAGAGAGAGAGAAAGAATGATAGAAAAAGAGAGAGAGAGAGAAAGAACGATAGAAAAAGAGAGAGAGAGAGAAAGAATGATAGAAAAAGAGAGAGAGAGAGAAAGAATGATAGAAAAAGAGAGAGAGAGAGAAAGAATGATAGAAAGTGAGAGAGAGAGAAAGAATGATAGAAAAAGAGAGAGAGAGAGAAAGAATGATAGAAAAAGAGAGAGAGAGAGAAAGAATGATAGAAAAAGAGAGAGAGAGAGAAAGAATGATAGAAAAAGAGAGAGAGAGAGAAAGAATGATAGAAAAAGAGAGAGAGAGAGAAAGAATGATAGAAAAAGAGAGAGAGAGAGAAAGAATGATAGAAAGTGAGAGAGAGAGAAAGAATGATAGAAAAAGAGAGAGAGAGAGAAAGAACGATAGAAAAAGAGAGAGAGAGAGAAAGAATGATAGAAAGTGAGAGAGAGAGAAAGAATGATAGAAAAAGAGAGAGAGAGAGAAAGAACGATAGAAAAAGAGAGAGAGAGAGAAAGAATGATTGAAAGTGAGAGAGAGAGAGAAAGAATGATAGAAAGTGAGAGAGAGAGAGAAAGAATGATAGAAAAAGAGAGAGAGAGAGAAAGAATGATAGAAAAAGAGAGAGAGAGAGAAAGAATGATAGAAAAAGAGAGAGAGAGAGAAAGAACGATAGAAAAAGAGAGAGAGAGAGAAAGAATGATAGAAAAAGAGAGAGAGAGAGAAAGAATGATAGAAAAAGAGAGAGAGAGAGAAAGAACGATAGAAAAAGAGAGAGAGAGAGAAAGAATGATAGAAAAAGAGAGAGAGAGAGAAAGAATGATAGAAAGTGAGAGAGAGAGAGAAAGAATGATAGAAAGTGAGAGAGAGAGCGAGAAAGAGAGAGAATGAGATAGGTAGATCGATGGAGAGGAATGTATTCAATGCGCTAGAAAAAAAGTATCTGATTTAGATACATACATGGTAAGTAGAGTAATCTAGATTACCCATTAGCACAGATAGATCTAGAATATAGATAGTCCACATGTACGATTTAAAAAGATCGAGATAAAGTTAAGGAGAACATGGCAGGGCGAGGATGTGGGTGAGGGGGTAAGTATAAGGATGTATGGCGTCCAAACGGTCAGCGTGAGTTAAGTGATGAGAAATTAAATCCCAACATAAAACTAAATACAGAGAGTAAACTGATCCTCTTTCCTGGAATCACAACGCTTCCCCAAAGTCTGCTTGTTCGCATCCACAGACGTTTGTTCCACCATCTCCATGTCTGCTCTTACAGGAGCAGAGAAAATTATTATAGAGAGAAGAGAGAGAGAGAGATTGAGAGAGAATGAGAGAGAGAGATAGATGGAGAATCTAAGTGTGTTTATTCTTAGCCGTACGGCATTTAAAAACTGAACACAATACAGGACGAGCATTTGTTAGAATTTTATCAGCCCTCCGTGTTTCGTTCGGGCGATGGGTCAGAATAATATTTATCTCCCACTGACACTTTCTGAGTTGTGTGTGTGAATTATTTATTCTTTTGGCACTCGCTAAAAAGCTCATGAGTTGACTTCTTTCGGAATTGTTGTATCCCTACATTGTTTGAGTATCACTTCCTCACAGAATGCGTTCTGCGTCACTTCCGCGTTTCCTAAGCGGAAGTGACAAAGATCTCATTGAAATGATGCCGAGAAGTTAGTGGATGACTCTGTTTGGCTTGACAGATTACAGTATATGCCTATTAGATTTAGACTATATATTTTTTTATTGTGCATACGAGCGACTTATATATCCTTCATATTTGTTTTAGTTCAAGACAAAACTGTATGTTTCAATGTAAGCTCGAGGTCATAACAACAGCCTTGTTGATGTGTTTTATATTTCTATTTCTTCTTTTTATATGTTGCAGACGCTTGTTTCCATAAAGAAGATTATAGCGTACAATGCGTATCCGTTATTTTACTTCAATCTTGCATTTTGATTATGGTTTTTAATGAAAAATTGTTGCTATTCCTGGTTTGTTCAGGCAACCCATTCTTTGTACAGATACCGCTTGAGAGTATAGAATTAATTTTTTTTCAGTATCTTGACTTATATTTTCATAATGGAATTGTGTATGTTTTAATTATATTTTTCATAACGTAATTGTAGCCTATAGGTCTATTGTTTTATATTTCGTCTTGTCCGCAATACAAATTTTTTATTTTGGTCTTCTAAACCATTACATAATATTAATTTTGTATGTTGTATAGTAGTTCTTATTCATAACAGAATTTTCGTTTTCTGTTATGAATAAAATTATAGTTAAAATTGCAAGTTATTAAATTAAAATGAGTAGGCCTATGCTAAAATGTTGTGTTTTTGTTAGTGTGTGTTTTGTTTTGTATTTTGTTGGCTGTGCCGGAACAAAAAAATAAATTTCTGGAGGCTGCTGGAGGCTTTGACTCTCCAGTACCTAAAGTTTGCCGCCCCCGCCCCCCCTTCCCCCAGCACTGGTGTAGATCATGAAACGCGTAACAGTCTGGGACGTTTTGCTCACTTGTTAGGCACGTGACTGATGTCTGTATTGTAAACTAAATTGTGTACATTGTTCACCGTGAGCAGCCATACACCTCAAGGCCACCCTCTTACTGGATCAGTTATTCCAAGCTTGTAAAATCACTCAGCATGAAAAATCTAGACTAAGCCACGCGCTGGATGCCCACGTGGAAATGGACTACAACAGTGTGCAAATTAACAGAGAATCCTCTAGAACATTAGTTAGAGAGACGGCAGTGGCGATCTAAGCTAACAAGAGACCTTTACAAAGCACAAAATGAAAAGCCAATACAATACTCCCCCACCCCCATTTAAAAAATAATAAAACAACAAACAATTGTCAACAATAATTATAACTGAAGGCCGAATTGATATTAAACATTAAAGTGTGAATTTCTTCATTTATTTTAATCAGTTGTTTTATTTATTGGTACATCCCACATCTTCAAATTATGAACGTCGGAACAGTTTTAAGCATGGTAATTCGCCATCTGCAATTTTCGGCCTGTTAGTTGAATCTTCTGATCGAAGAAATGTTCTCCTGGATCATTTTTCTAGTTCACTTGTTCCGTTAGTGTGGAATGATAAGATAAACCAGGCAGTGCTAAGACATTTAGACCCATTTCTACACACGGAGGCAAAATGTTAAAAAAAATGATAGAGAAAGAGAAAAAATGAACAAGACATTACTTCGCATACGTAGAGATGAAATATAAATCGACATGGCCAGAAGATAAAAGACATGGAAAAACAGAAAATTTCCTTTCAACCGCTGGCGAAATGGGAGGCTTTAGCGAGGGTAGATTTGCGCCGAGGGACCACTGCAACACGTGGGATACCTTCAGCTCCCCCAGCCTCTCCAGGGAGGATCACACTGGATGAATGTCATCCGCCGAGTCGCCACTGCAACACCCCCAGCCCTCCTCCGCCCACATTAAGGGGAACAGAAGGTGATATGATTAGGTGCAAGTCTTGTTCTATTTGCGCTCCCACCCCCAT
Organism: Anisus vortex; assembly: GCA_949126835.1. Classification (NCBI taxonomy): domain Eukaryota; kingdom Metazoa; phylum Mollusca; class Gastropoda; family Planorbidae; genus Anisus; species Anisus vortex. The sequence goes on along the minus strand of OX421492.1, from coordinate 18,030,963 downwards.
CCCCCCACCTCAAACTGGCAAAACTAGTTGTTTGTTTATCACACCAGGAGCAGATCTGCAGAATATTTGATGAGAGGGAGGGGAATAATGCTGGAAGACTCCCCTCTCCATGCCTAATGTCTGCTTTTAATGTCTTTCCTCGTTTCGTTCTTTCATTTGTGTGTGTGTGTGTGTGTGTGTGTGTATTTGTGTGCTTGATATATGCTCGGGGGGTTGTGATGAGCGGGGTGGGAATTATCAACAAACATACACGAGTTTATGATTCTGTTAATGACATTACACATCTCTATAAATGTGTTTCTTTTATTCTTATCAAACCTCGCATCGCACGCGCAACGGGGGCATCACATTCACATTATGAATATTATCAATTTTCCAATAAATAATACACACACACACACACACACCGGCCCTCCTATAAAGGAAAAAAAAGTGGGGACGAAATCATTTTCAAATAGATTAAGGGGAATTAAGGTTTCAGAAAGGTGAATGATAAACAATACAACAGATAGATCTATCAGCTATATAAGAACAATTAAAAACAACAATGAGGAAAGATAAGCCGAATTAAACTATGTATGCTCATTGAAGCAGAATTAGGAGTTTATTTTACAGTAATGGCGGTTTAAAAAGTTCAAAACCAATGACAATAGTTCTATGAGATCAGATATACATATTAAAGCTTTTATTTCTCGATATTATAGTATGGTATACAATTATGTCTATCCATCTATCTATCTATCTATCTATCTATCTATCTATCTATCTATCTATCTATCTATCTATCTATCTATCTATCTATCTATCTATCTATCTATCTATCTATCTATCTATCTATCTATCTATCTTTCTATCTATCTATCTATCTATTTATCTATCTATCTATCTATCTATCTATCTATCTATCTATCTATCTATCTATCTATCGATCTATCTATTTATCTTTCCATCTTTCTATCTATCTATCATTCTATCTATCTATCTCTCTATCTCTCTGTCTGTCTGTCTGCCAGTCTGTTGGTCAAACTAAGTAATTAATGTGTTTGTTTTGTCCCACAATTTTTATTTACAAGATTTAGTCTAACTTGCTATGGGCCGACTATAGCCTACATAGTTTTTAAAATTAAAAATGAAAACGTTATTATGAACACATTGGAAAAATTGTGTAAAATTGTAAAATTGCATTATGAAATATTTACCCTTTTAATACCAAGCAAAATAAAACTGCATTAATTGCATAGTTTTCGTAGTGAAATGATTTGTCATTAACCAGGTGACTAAACTAAAACTAATTGGTAGAATTTAACATTTATTATTACAGCCCTTTCCTGCATTACTAAATAAATTATATAAATTACTTATTATCACAACGCCTATTACTATTCTCTATTAGGTTCCAGGAAAACCAGTAACTTAACATCATTTTAAAACATTAATAAAGATGCAAGACTAGACTCGGACCACGGATGAGCGTAGGACGCAATAATCTTCTTTATAGAAGGAGCGTCTGTAATATATAATATAAGATAACAAATATTCATAGCAAATGTCTCAAATATTTCAGCAGAAGACATAAAATGTCACTAACAATTTATAAGACTTTCTAAATAGGAAAACATCTAAATGAACTATTAATTGACATTGTGTATATTGTATGTGTGTGCGCGTAAGTATAGATAAGATAAGATAAGATTGCTTTATTGATTCAAATGAATGGAAATTTGATTTGATTACATAAGTATGTCTTTAGGTTAATGTTACATGATTTTCTTTTCCTTTTCTGAGTTAAAAGGTATTTCAATGATTCAAATTATTATTTTTTTCAAGGTGATTTTTCAGATGCAGATAAAAAAATATAATAATTTAATTTATGTTGGCCTAATTTTAAGTATTTAAGCAAATATGACACAATTTATCGCTTAATAATACCAATTATTTTAAAATATGTATGTAGGCCCTAAAACTTGCAAAAATTATTTGACAATAAGAAAACTTAACAATCTCTAAATTTTGAAGAAAAAATGTCAAAGAAGGTAATATAACAAAGCATTTATAATACACAAAGGATTTTATACTGACACTAACCTTTTGGGACTCTCAGAAATGCGAAGACAAGCTGATAATATATAATTGCTATTTCTTTTACAGATGCAATCGGACATAAACTAAAATGCCCGTGTTATTACCGAACTAATTGGGAAAACTTGAAACTTAACAAGATACAACATCATAAAAAAAACAACTGTTATATTACAAGACTAAACTTTAAAAAAAAAAGCAAAAAATCTTCTTTATCAAAGAACAAGGCAATTCAAAGAAGAAGAAAAAATGCATAATTTAAGAATAGACTATGGACATTTTCCAATAGTTTTTTTACCCTTGTTATTTATATTCTTACTTCGTACTCAATATTGGTCAATGGAAGGGTTTAGAAAGACTATTTCATTGCTGTAGTTCAATGTAGTTTTCAGTTCCGTGTGTGACTCATAAGGTTCACATCTAAACATTTTTTTGTTCATTACCCGATTGTTTGTTATAGTAAATCATACAATCGACGTAAACCAGGGGTCGGCAAACATTTTGCCAATATTTTGCCAATATTTTGCCAATATTTTGCCAAACTAAAGATTTTAAAATCATTCAACGTGCCAACAGCCTGAAGGTCAACCTGATCTACTCTATTTTTTTTAACATTTAAAACGTGAATAACGTGTTTGTGATTATCATTTTTTATTTATTTTCATCTAGATCTATAGCAAATACAAACTTTTATTTCTCAACTTTCACTTTAATAATACTTTAATTGCTAATGTCTAAAAAAACTTGAATTGTCAAACTATAATTCTAACAGCTGCTTAATATTCATTGTAGTTTAATATCTTTTTGTTTTCAGTGGGAGACGCGGGGAGCTCTGTCGTTTCTCTTGCCCCTCCCGTGAGCCTTACGTACTTTTAAGTTACATAGTAGGCAACCAAAAATGTATTTTATTCTCCTATAGATGAGAATATCAAAAATATTCATTATATAAAGTATAGTGACCTAGGGTTGAGAGAAACGTTTACGTAGCAATCATATTACCTGGGTAGTTATTGTAAGTTTAAAAAAGTACATCCAAATTCTTTAGTAATATAATATTTATATAATTTTCAAATATTTTTCATAGTACAATCATTTTATAATTATAGATTGTAAGACTTTTATTCTTTTATATAATAGAAATAAAAAAAACCTCTTATAAATATTAACGCAAAGAAAATGAGTTTATTATCTCCCTTGAATTAAAAAACACTGTTCATACATTTGATTCTATAGTAGAGTCCGACCGATATTCGGTTTCGGCTTCGGTTTCGGCGCCAAAAATAGGCAAAAACCCTTTTTCGGCGTAGATTCGGTTTCGGCCGAAGACAAAAGATTAGTTTTCGGTTTGTTTACGGTTTCGGCCGAAACTGATATTGACATTCGGTCAATAGCCGAATATCTATTTTAACTTTCAAAGTTCAAAATGCTACGCTAGTGTTGCATCTATTAAGCTTACTCTATTGATACTTTCATTTACTTAAAACTGTTGTGACTTAATCTGTGAATTAGGGATGTTAAACGAAAACCGGATTACGGGAGGAAATCATTCATAATGGTGTTTCACGATTTATTCATCTTTTTATCTGATAAAATATTTGTAAACCCTGTTTGATTAGCACAAAACAATTCCATAACATTATATTCCTTCCCAACACTCGTTTGTCAGAGGCGATTTATAGTTTTTTTTTTTTTTCGAATTCCAAATATTGCTTGTGAATTTGCGATACAAGCACATACAACAGATAATGCAGATGTTAACGCTAGTCGTCGGTACAGACATTTGATCTACGTATTCGAAAACAAACAAAAATGGAATTTCAACACTGATGCTTAACGCTCCTTTAACAGACAAACAGACCGATAGACGTAAGGTTGCGAGATACTTGGACTTCAAAAGGAGGACATAGAGAGACAAAAAGAATGACATATTTAGTGTTTCACAATCCACAATCAGTTCAGTTTTATTACATTAGCTGTCAATAATTGTATATTAGTAAAACTGACCCAACATTTTATTTAATGTAGACTGAGAAGCAACTTGGGCAATGAAAAAAACTATTTTGCAGAGCATGTAAGGTTCTTTAAAAAAGAAGGTTAATTTTCTTGCCGGATGTCTACCAACCCTAGATAGATGTGTCTGGGATTTCATTTATATTCTACAAATATTATTTTAATGTTTGTAACATATTATAGATCTAACATCCACTGATTTATATTATAATTATAAAGGTCTAAATTCATGACACTACAGCTTTTGACTTCTGTTAATCCAAAATCAAACTATTTTTTGAAAGATTTCACCACGTTCTAATGATTAATGGTCCTTCGAATTTTTTTTTAGTATAATCAATGCAAATTTGTCTTTCCCAAACTATAACTTACTTTGCCCGGGGGCGGAAAGATGGAACAGAAAATGGGTAAAAAATCGGATATTTAGAACAGAAAATAGGTGTTGAGAAAAAAAAAAGGATATTAACATCCTTAATGTGAAGAAGAAGACTGAAGATAATTAGAACGGATTATTTAATCACTCCAAAGAATGGTTTACTCAAATAGAGTGCCCATAAACTAATTAATATTATACATAAATGTGCAGTCTTTTGAAATTATTTGTTTCGCATTTTCGGTTTCGGCCGAAGTTGTAGTTAAACTTTTGGTTTCGGCTTCGGTTTCGGCCGAAAGTCAATGTATAATATTCGGTATGTTTTCGTTTTCGGCCAAAACTAAAAATTTGGTTTCGGTCGGTCTCTATTCTATAGTGATGCCAAACAAGTTATGTTTTGTAATATAACTAATATTACTGATTAATATACATACAAATCCAGCATTATTGTATTTATTTCAATATGTAATTAAAAGTCTAAAATTAGTTTACATTAAACAGTTGTAAATAAACATTTCCAGCATTAATTGTTTGTCGTTTTAAGGAGTTTTTTTTTTAAGATTAATAATTACATATATCATCTATCTATCTATCTATCTATCTATCTATCTATCTATCTATCTATCTATCTATCTATCTATCTATCTATCTATCTATCTATCTATCTATCTATCTATCTATCTATCTATCCATCCATCTATCTATCTATCTATCTATCCATCTTAATATATGCCTTAAACGAGGAAAGTAGTTACATTTAAAAAAAATTGATTTCGCGGCAAGATGTGTCCAGTTTCAATGCTAATCCATTCCAGTGGTCTAACAGTTTAAGTGGTGTTTGAACACGTCCTTGTGAATGCAACTCACTGAAATGTGTCGCTATGCAATTCAAAACATCGGCTTCAACAGTCAATTATTCTCATTCAAAAAACCGGATTTTAAAATTAATTTATTAAGAAACACCTCTGGTAGGCCTCTCGAGTGCCATTGAAAATCGCTCTGCGTGCCAATTCTACCACGCGTGCGTTAAGTTGGCGACCCCTTGTGTAGACCTACTTATATACGAAGCAATTTCTTATATAACAAAATGTATATTTATTTTTGAAAAATATTTTATTTCATTTAATGAGCGAGGAAAATACTAATTTATGCAGTATAATATAAATTGTAAATAGTTTTAGTTTTGGTAACTCATGGGAAGTAATCGCGTAATATGTAAAGCTTATTATTTTTATTAACCGATTGTTCCCCCTTGTATTTAACACTTTTTAGTTAGATATTAAATGATTGAAATAAATTTAATTTAAAATTAAATGTAAAATTAATTTTTTAACTGTAATTTTTTCAAAAGTTTTGAGCATGGAATAGACTACATTTAGGTGGTCCCTGATAGAAAAATATAGATAATAATTTTTTTGTATAAAAGTAACAATTTAAGAAAACATATTTTAAACCTTCTTACTTTTTGTAACTTCTCAAAAAGTTAATAATACCGTTTCTTTCTTTAATAATGAAAAGTAAAAAATATTTTAGATCCTAATAATTGTAGTTTTTTTACCTTTAATTAAAAAGGGAAATAACAAGACACAATAAAATTATCCCCCTTGTTTACGACGCAATAGCATTTCCTTGATTATCTCCCTTATGCCACATTTTGATACAATGTAAAAAAAAAAAAAGAAACAAGATAAATTTCAGCAAAAAATAATTTAAGATACTAAATTTCATTAGAAACTTACTACATAAAACTCACACTGTGCAAAATGAGGAGGAAAACAAGAAACGCAAATCAATATCGGGGGTCGTCCATAGAAGACGTAAAGCGGTATCGTGTTTATTTAGGATATCCGCATCTTATCTTATTCTTTGAATATATTTACATGGTCCATGCTGTGTTTATCCAGGTTTACATACCTACATACATATACATACATACATAAATACATGCATATATACATACATACATACATACATAAATACATACATAGATACAAACATACATACATAAATACATACATATATACATACATACATACATTAATACATGCATATATACAAACATACATACATAAATACATGCATATATACAAACATACATACATATACATACATACATACATACATACATATATACATACATACATACATACATAAATACATACATATATACAAACATACATACATACATACATACATATATACATACATACATACATAAATACATGCATATATACAAACATACATACATACATAAATACATGCATATATACAAACATACATACATACATAAATACATGCATATATACAAACATACATACATACATAAATACATACATATATACAAACATACATACATACATAAATACATACATATATACAAAAATACATACATACCTACATGCATACATATATACAATCATACATACACACATAAATACATGCATACATATATACATACATACATACATACATAAATACATGCATATATACAAACATACATACATACATAAATACATGCATATATAAAAACATACATACATACATAAATACATACATATATACAAAAATACATACATACCTACATGCATACATATATACAATCATACATACACACATAAATACATGCATATATACAAACATACATACATACATAAATACATACATATATTTAAACATACATACATACATGCCTGCATACATAGACATATACATGCAAACATACATACAAATATACATACATACTTACATAAATACATACATACAAACATACAGAAAAACATACATATATGGGCCTATACACCTACCTACCTACATAAATACATATCAATACACCCAACACATATGTAATACACACAAATGAAACTAACAATTTTCTTGTTTAAACACTATGAAATAACTTCGTTATAGACAACTATTTAACCCTCTCCAAATCATAATACCAATATAAGCATGCACCCTTCAACGTAGGCTATATATTTTCACCCTCTCCTACCAAATGCAACTCCAGATAAATTAAATGATTAAACATAATCACTATAAGCCATTTATTCACATTGTTGCCCAATGATGTATGGAGACCACCCCAAAATAAAAAAAAAAGATAATTTATAAGGTATGGATCGATTTTTTAGTATTGATCTCTTGTTAGTATCGTTCATTTGCAGACACGCCTCGTTAGGCGTAATATCATTTAAGTGCCAATTGGTGTAATCGATTCCTAACTATTACCGTTCATTAATACAACTAACTAGCTTCGTCTAAGTGCTAAAATTTCTTTATCATTAAAAAAAAAAATTCTCAGAAGGAAAACCAGAAAAATGATAAATTTAGATCGTGATATTATAATGTTTATCTTGGATAACATTTTAAAAACTCAGAACTCAAACACTTGGGTATCATTTTAAAAACTCAGAACTCAAACACTGGGGTATCATTTTAAAAACTCAGAAATCAAACACTGGGGTATCATTTTAAAAACTCAGAAATCAAACACTGGGGTATCATTTTAAAAACTCAGAACTCAAACACTGGGGTATCATTTTAAAAACTCAGAAATCAAACACTGGGGTATCATTTTAAAAACTCAGAAATCAAGAGGAAGAAAACACTACTACAAACTTGAGATAGCAGTGCAAAAAAAAAAGAGTCTCCATATGTTTTTCTTTCGCACCAATGATTTCTCTTCAACTAAAGCTCCAGAAATTCCACCTTTATATAGATCTAAATCTTTTGGTTTTTATTAATAGAATTTCAAAGATTCTAGAGAAAGGCTCCAATAATATTTCCCATATGATTTCTTATATAGCTCCAGCCACACAAAACAATGAACTACAACTCTGAAATGTTTACTGTTTAAAAAACGGGATACAGCTCCAGAAAAGAAAATGTTTTCGTTTCCACAACAACGGTTCGCGCACATTGTAAACAATTTCAGATGTCGAGAATTAAATCATTGTATTTGGGTTTGCAAGGCAATGCTTTAATGTCATATAAGAACTGACTGCTCGACAAAAAGAGAAGCTGAAACCTTTTGGTAAGTAACTAAGTGTTCACTTTTGACCAGCTTACTGGCATGCATAGTAGGCCTACAAGTCTAGTACATTGTTTTAGTTTTAAGTTAATTGTTTTGTATATGCCAATGCATGATGATGATGCTTGTCCATCGATTTCGATGAGGACAATCCTTTGTCAGAGTCATGACTTCTGGTGGGTCCGGAGACTTGGCTGATGAGGCCTATTCAAGCCCGAAAGTGTTTGCCGCATTAGAAGCACGGATACGTGGCTTGATGGCCGGTAGTAGCGAAGCTGTTTTTGCTGGATTTTCTGAGTTGTAGTTTTTCAATTGCGACCCTTCACCTTTTAGCTTCGTTAGCTGCTGCTCCAGTGAAGGTCATGTTGCGCCAGCCAGGCTTTCCCAGTTGTTTGGATCGATTTCAAAGTTTTTTAGGGAGGCCTTCAGATTGCACAATAGCCAAATAGTATAAATCTTAGTATTTTTTTTATATTTCTAAGTATAGTTTGGATTTTACAATAGCCAGTAGTGTATAAGTCTAGGTATATAGCATATGTTCAAGTATATTATTATTTCTCTATTTCTATTTTATACATGAATATTGTATACATTTAGTATATTGTATATGTCTAGGTATATTTTAAATATCTTTATTTATATTATATGAGCCTAAGTATGTTTCATAGTATGACTAAGTAAAGTGTCGAGGTCTAGTTATGTATAGTTTTTAACAGTGCTGAATGTTAAAAGACAATAACACACTCATCTATCATAAAGATAGTTATATAGTTAGGCTATAATATATGCCACACAGTATAGTTATATATTTAGGGTATGATATATCCTGCACAATATATTTAGATAGTTAGGCTATAATTTATCCCGCACAATATATTTATATAGTTAGGCTGTAATATATCCCACACAATATATTTATTATGTTAGACTATAATATATCCCAAACAATATATTTATATAGTTAGGCTATAATATATGCCACACAATATAGTTATATATTTAGGGTATGATATATCCTGCACAATATATTTATATAGTTAGGCTATAATATATGCCACACAATATAGTTATATATTTAGGGTATGATATATCCTGCACAATATATTTATATAGTTAGGCTATAATATATGCCACACAATATAGTTATATATTTAGGGTATGATATATCCTGCACAATATATTTATATAGTTAGGCTATAATATATGCCACACAATATAGTTATATATTTAGGGTATGATATATCCTGCACAATATATTTATATAGTTAGGCTATAATATATCCCAAACAATATAGTTATATATTTAGGGTATGATATATCCTGCACAATATATTTATATAGTTAGGCTATAATATATCCCAAACAATATATTTATATAGTTAGGCTATAATATATCCCTCACATAGCTCTCCTCATACAATCTACGTCTTTGTATCGTTTTGAAAAGCACCTCAACTTAGGCAAGGGGAAATAAATCAATGCATCTGCCTAGTGCATTCATTCAACAAGGGGCAATAATTTGATGATTTCGTGACATTCTCAATCATTTGCTTCCGCACCAGTGGAAACGTTTTATTTTTTTGTTTTTTTTAAAATATACTTCTTCCGAAATGTCGTGGGCGTGATTTGGAGAGGTTGCCAGGTCACAGTGACCGTAAGCCCAGTAAAGGTGCGATAGGTAAAAACAATTTCTAGGTAGGGCCTAGCTGCTAGCGTTAAAATAAAACTTTACAGATTGTTTGATGTCTTTTTATAAATGCGATTTTTTTGTTTGTTCAAATGTATTCTCATCACTCATTTGTGCCATATTTTTCTAAAAGCATACGAAAACTAATGGGGTTGTTCATAAAGAAAGTCTGAAAAAACAATAACAACAACACGAATGTCTATATATATGTGGTGTAACATCTCCATCTTCATGTTGACGTTCTGGACAAGAAGACATTCATCGCAGTATCGGGCAATAGCTTTCTAACCGCAAAGGAAAAAAAAAAGACTTTTCATAGACATATAGGATTAAAAAAAGTAAATAATTAATAAGTTCCGTGTACAGACCTTGCACATCTGTAACGGCTGATTAGCTTACCATTCCCGTTGGTCCCAGTATTCGATGGAATAGTGTGACAGCCGCCAAGATCAGCCATCTTTACTTTACGCAAAACGTAGGTCGGGTCACGGTGACAGCGCGTTCGTATGGCGTACCGAAGGTCCTGGGTTTGAATCCCGGTGAAGGCTAGTATTTGTTCCCGGGTGTAGAGGCTGTCACTGAGTCTACGCAGACCTGACTTTAGTTGAGGTAAAGTAAAGGCGGCAGGGCATTTCGATGGTAACACAATCTCCTCGTACGCCGTGGCCAAGAAACTGGTGAAGGCTGCTTCACCGACCCTATGGATCAATCTGGTCCGACGGGGAGGGGGGGTACTTTACTTTTACTTTTTTTGTTAAACATAGGTCGGGCCAGGTAAACTCAAAGAAGCATCTACTCCACACATAGGTCGGGCCAGGTAAACTCAAAGAAGCATCTACTCCACACATAGGTCGGGCCAGGTAAACTCAAAGAAGCATCTACTCCACACATAGGTCGGGCCAGGTAAACTCAAAGAAGCATCTACTCCACACATAGGTCGGGCCAGGTAAACTCAAAGAAGCATCTACTCCACACATAGGTCGGGCCAGGTAAACTCAAAGAAGCATCTACTCCACACATAGGTTGGGCCAGGTAAACTCAAAGAAGCATCTACTCCACACATAGGTTGGGCCAGGTAAACTCAAAGAAGCATCTACTCCACACATAGGTTGGGCCAGGTAAACTCAAAGAAGCATCTACTCCACACATAGGTTGGGCCAGGTAAACTCAAAGAAGCATCTACTCCACACATAGGTCGGGCTAGGTAAACTCAAAGAAGCATCTACTCCACAAAGGGTTGGGCCAGGTAAACTCAAAGAAGCATCTACTCCACACATAGGTTGGGCCAGGTAAACTCAAAGAAGCATCTACGCCACAGATAGGTCGGGCCAGGTAAACTCAAAGAAGCATCTACTCCACGGTGGCTTCGAACCACATACCTTCAGAATGGTATTCTGAGAGACCACGATACGATCTGTTTATAACTATATCATACTTCTAAACTATTTTTTGGCGATATACTATCTAGGCCAAGGGTCGGCAACCTAAGGCACGCGTTCCAAACTTGGCACGCAGAGCGATTTTCATTGGCACGCGAGAGACCTCCAAGAGATATTTTTTTATTAATAAAAATTTTTTTCGGTGCTGAATGAGGAACACAATACTGTTGAAGCCGATGTTTCTGAATAACATAGCGACACATTTCAGTGAGTTGAATTTGCATTTACAAGGACCACTGGAATATATTTGCATTGAAACTGGATATATCTTGCCATAAAATCAATTCAAAACATTTAACATTATGTACATCTCTATATTAAGGCATATAATATATGATAAATAGTTGTAAACTCATTAAATGGACAAACAATAATGCAGGGAAAGTTTATTAACAGCTGTTTATCGTATATTATTGAAATCCTCTAATAATTAGATCTTGTAATGAATACCAAAATGTTGGATTCATAAAAAGAAATAATAATTAGTCAGTAATATTTGTTACATTACAAAACATAACTTGTTTGGCATCACTATTGAATTAAAATATATAATTAAATGTGTACACGGTTTTTTAATCAAAGGGAGGTAATTAACCCTTTTTTTTTGTCGCTAATATTTCTTTTTCTTTTCTTTTATAAAAAATAAAATGCTCACAGTATATAACTTTGAAGTGATCAAACTGTAAAAGTCATTTGAAAATGATATAAATATTATATGACTAAAGAATGTATATGTATTTGTTTAAACATGACATTAACTATCCAGTTTGTATGATTAGTACGTATTTATTCCGTCTAACTATATTTACCCTATATTCCACTTTTTGGCTAAATCAAATTACAAGTTAACTCAGTTAAACTGAGATTAAACATAAGCTTAATTAATATTAGTAGCTGTTAGATCCTTAACTTGGCTATCAAATCAACAATTAATTATGATTCGACAATAATTATCATAGGCTTAAAATATGTGAAATTATAGTAATAAATTTCTGTGTTTGATATAAATGCCAATAAAATGGATGATAATCACAAACACGTAAATTTTGTATTAAACATAAAACGCTTTAATGATTTTCTCTATAAATCTCCTTTGCTTTTGGCCTTGGTCTTGCTATGAAGTTAAATTAATTGTCCCATAAACATAATTGTTTAAAAGTAGGCCTATATTAGATCAGGTTCACTTTTAGGCTGTTGGTACGCTGAATGATTTAGAAATCCTAGTTTGACACACTGTTAGCAAAAGGTTACCGACCACTGATCTAGGCTATAAACTTCTGCTTACAGACACTTCTCGATTGACTAGGTTTCTGTTGCCTTTGAGGGTTTTCATATCTATAACAAATTACTTTTCCATGATGCAAATCTCCACAAGACATTTTTCTACATGGCCATAAGCACTCAAAAGATTTTTGTTCCTCCCCTTTTAGTAACAGTAATTCATAATATAAACAATAATGTAACACAAAACACAATTTATTTATTGCAAGCTTATACAAAAAATTACAGAAAGGTCTTTTGTTGATGCATGTTTGCATATTATGTTATATTTAAAATTGTTTCTCCTACTTTTGAAACTTGCTATCAGATTTTTTTTGTGTGATGTAATTCGACACCTTATTTTTACGCTGCACCATTTTGTTGCATTATTGCTCTAAGTGGGGGCAGGGTGGTCGAGCGGTAGCCCGTTTGACTGGCGCACCATTACCAAAAACTTGCCGATTCCTGCAATATGCTGAAAAAAAAAGTCAGATTTAGATGAAAGGAGGCCCTAGGCTATTCCACTTATGAGGCCCTTTCACCTCCCCCTTTCACCTCCCATTTTAAAGTTTTAAAATTACATGAGAGATAATAAAATACATCATTACTGTAATATATATCAATGTTAAATAAAACATGTTGTATTAGGTACTAACCTTTATAAAAAATGTGGCACGGATAACAAAATAAAAAAAAAGGTCGAGAACACTTATTTGGACATTTATTCTCAGCACGATATATATATAGTACTTGTAACAATAACTAATAAAACATAACACTCAACATTTCCAAAGAAACAAAATTCAATTAATGAAAATCTTTAACTACGAAATTAAAATACGCAATAAAAATTATCATATTTTCTATCAAATTAAATTAAATATATTCAATACATTGAAGATTAAACCAAATTCAATTCAAATAAATTTATTTCATAATAATTCGGAAAGCCGATAATCGATGACAAAGGACAAAAGAGAAGATGGGTGGAATACTTTGAAGAGCTACTCAACAGTCCAACCCCACCAGACCCACCTGATATCCATCCAGCGGACATAACCTGACGATAGACTGCAATGCACCTACAAAGGAAGACATATGCCAAGCTATCAAGAAGCTTAAAAGCGGCAAAGCATCTGGACCAGATGATATCCCTGCGGAGGCATTGAAAGCGGACATGGAGACTTCAGTAGAGCTCTTACACCCCCTCTTCCAAAAGATCTGGGAAGAGGAGCAAGTCCCAACTGAGATGAAAGAGGGACTACTCATTAAACTCCCTAAGAAAGGAAACTTAAGCTCCTGCTCCAACTTCTGAGGAATTACCCTACTACCAATCCCAGGAAAGGTGTTCAACAGGATTCTGCTTGGCAGAATGCAGGATGCTGTTGATATGAAGCTGCGAGATCAACAGGCTGGTTTCCGCAGGGATAGATCCTGCACTGACCAAATAGCTACACTGCGCATCATCCTGGAGCAGTCGCTCGAGTGGAATTGCCCCCTATATTATGTCAACGTTTATAAACTATGAAAAGGCATTTGACAGCGTGGACAGGGCATCACTTTAGATGCTGCTAAGACACTATGGGGTCCCTGTGAAAATTACCTCTATAATTAACCTTTTTAAGACCAGTCATTGTTCAAAGTAGAATGTGATGAATGGATTAAAAGTACCAATGCGCTCGAAAGGGTTAAGAATTCTTATGAAGGATTTAAATGCAGAGTGATCCATAGAGGCCACCCAACAGAGGCATTCCAAGTACGGACATGAGTGAGACAAGTGTGTGTACTGTCGCCATTTTTGTTTCTACTAGCGATAGACTGGGTCATGAAGACACCCACAGCAGACAAGCGTAATGGCATCCAGTGGACGCTATGGTCACAGCTGGATGATCTAGATTTTGCGGATGACCTGGCACTACTCGCACATACTCAGCAACAGATGCAGGAAAAGACTAACATCGTAACAGAAAACTACACTCGCCTTGGCCTCAATATCCACAAAGGGAAGACCAAGTTCCTTAAGGTCAACGCAGAAAACACATTGCCTATCACTCTCAATGGTGAAGCGCTTGAAGAAATAGAAGAGTTCACCTATCTAGGCAGCATCGTCACTAAGAAGGGTGGAACCGACGCCGATGTGAGGGCAAGAGTTGGCAAGGCCAGGACAGCTTTCCTCCAACTTAAAAATATCTGGAGCTCAAGAATTATATCCTTGAAAACAAAGATCAAGATCTTCAACTCTAATGTGAAGTCAGTCCTACTCTATGGTGCTGAAACGTGAAGGACCACAGCTACTAACATCAAGAAGATCCAGACTTTCATAAACTCATGTCTCAGGAGAATTTTGCATATACGCTGGCCGGACATGAATCAGTAACGATGAGCTCTGGAGTCGCACAGGTCAACAAGCAGCCGACCTAGAGATCATGCAAAAAAGATGGAGATGGTTGGGGCACACACTCCGAAAACCGGCATCCAACATTACCCGACAGTCCCTATCGTGGAACCCACAAGGTAAGAGGAAGAGGGGCCGACCCCGAAACAGCTGGCGCCGTGACTTCGATGCCGACGCCAAGAGATCTGATCATTCTTGGGGACAGTTGGAAAGACTCGCTCAGGACCGGGATGGCTCGAGAACCCTTGTTGGTGGCCTATGCCCCGAGAGGGGTAGAAGGCGTAAGTAAGTAAAGTTTAAGTATGAATTATAGTTAATTTTAAGACTTCAACTAAACCAAAACGGAACGTTATTCAAACTAAATCCAGATCACAAAAAGAAAATATCAAATTGTATATCATATTAAATTTTATGTTAATAGTTATTTTATTTAAGAACTGATTCAATCCAAGGATACATTTTTAAAACGAAATAGTAGATTAGAAGAATTTCTTTCTAAACTTTTTCACACAGAATTCTTCTATAAGTTCATCTAAATCTATTTCTCTGAAGGTCTCATTTTCGATTCACAAAATACTCAATGCAGACAAGCTCGTCTGGGTCATTGTGCTTCTTAATTGATTTTTGATATTTCTAAGTCTTGAAAATGACCTTTCTCCGCCACAATTAGTGACTATTAAACTGAGAAACAGCCGTAAGATGGATTCCACATTGGGGAAGGCCACTTACCTATTTTCTTTGAATATTATTTTATACAATTTTATATGCGACAATGTGGACTTTTTAAAGACTAATGCGTTTGTCTAACATAAGTGTGAAAATGAAATAGTTCTTCAGTAAGATTTAGGTTTACATCTTCTGGGTATTCTTGCAATAACAGCTCAACACCTCTTTGAAGTTCTACCTTTGATAATGTAAGATCGGCAAGAATGGAAAATATTTTCACTAGATCTTTATAAACAGAAGCTCTTCTTCCTAAATTTGATTCGAGTGCATCTAATATAGGAAAAAGTGATTTAATCATAAATGTATCCTTTGGAGAGAGTTCGTCTAAGGTATCTTGAGGCCCCTCTTGATCTTGAGGCCCTAGGCTGAAGCCTTGATAGCCTATAGGAAAATCCGGCCCTGATGACAATGTATGCTCAATGGCACGGTAACCTAGAACCAACGCGTAAAGCTGGTGTACCGAAGGTCATGGTTTCGATTTCTGGTGAAGGCTTGGATTTTTCCCCGGGTCTGGAGGATGTCTCTGAGTCTACCAAGCTCTGATGGGTACCTGACCATAGTTGAGTTAAGTAAAGGCGGCTTGGCATTGTGCTGGGCACACAATCACCTAGAAACTGGTGAACGCTGCTTCACGGGCCTTATGGATCAGTTTGGTCAAAAGGGCATTTTACTTTTATTGCTCTAAGTTGGCCACGGATTATAATAAATTAACGATTATGAAAATTGTAGATGGTGCCCATTCGCTAAGAATTTGCTTATTTTGCGAAATGGTTAATAAAAACCCCTGTATTTCATCTCCACGATATTGAATAAAGCAATCCCTAATTTCTAGAGCAACGTAACCCAAAATGTGAAACGCCCTACCATAGACGTAGCGGTTTCATCTTATCTTATATATTACAGACGCCCCTTCTATAAAGACGATTATTGCGTCCTACGCTCATCCGTGGTCAAAGTCTAGTCTTGCATTTTTATTAGTGTATTAAATGATGTTAAGTTACTGGTTTTCCTGGTTTGTTCGGGTAACCCATTTCATGTCCGAACGCCAATCGGGAAGAAAGAGTACTTATATGGATTTGTTCTCGCATAAGACATAAGACAAGTTTTTTTTCCTTATGTTTATCTGAGCATTTATTAGCTTTGTTTGGGGAGGTACGCTAACAAAACATTGTTGATGGTGGTAAACAAAATTTACGGATTAAATGAACGGATTCAAGAATTAAATGAACGGATTCAAGAATTAAATGAACGGATTCAAGAATTAAATGAACGGATTCAAGAATTAAATGAACGGATTCAAGAATTAAATGAACGGATTCAAGAATTAAATGAACGGATTCAAGAATTAAATGAATGGATTCAAGAATTAAATGAACGGATTCAAGAATTAAATGAACGGATTCAAGAATTAAATGAACGGATTCAAGAATTTAATGAACGGATTCTAGAATTAAATGAACGGATTCAAGAATTAAATGAAAGGATTCTAGAAATAAATGAACGGATTAAAAATGAAAACACATACATCTTACTTAAAGAAACGCGGAAAGGCCGTAAGTTTGTTTGTTTGTGGGAGGGTGTCTGCTGAAATAATGTGAAACACAGGGGCGTATTTAGGATTGTGGGGGCCCTGTTCCCAATGGCCAAATATATGTGGGGGCTCCACGTGACCTCGCCCCTGCCTTCCAACATTGCTGTGTTATCTATGTTTTAGGGGTGTGTGGGGGCGCCTTTTGTGTGTGTGGGGGGGCCTGTTCCATGGAACCTGTAGATGGAACATGTCTAAATACGCTTCTGGTGAAACGTGTAATATTTTCTTTCTTAAATTACGTTACACAATGGAATAATATTGACGAAATGTTTCGACAATAGAAATAATGAAAACATAACAAACACTTTGTAATCGCAAGGGCAAACAGGAAACAGATCCGTACGCAGGTCACATGATCATCCTTTTCATTTACAGCTTCAGCATTATCTGAATATTGTCAGAACTGAAGAGCTGTTAAAACAAGGGGAGGCAATGATGGGAGGAAGTGTTCTTAATTACAACCGGTGGTTAACGGACTTGGAAAATTTGATTACTTCATTAGTTCTCTCCCCATTGTTGTTTCGTCACCGACCAGCTTTATCGAAGCTTCTCTTATTGCTAAACAATCCCCCCCCCCTTATCAGTTGAGTCTGTTACACACTTGACGTTTGTCATATCTGATTTGGAAGGGGGAGAAGGGAGAGAACAAAAAGCCCGTATGACAAGGGACATGACCGAACAAATAGATCTTGTATTATTTTATGATTTGGCTCTGGTACTCTTGGTCATTTCCGCATAATGGGCAATATGGCCAGTTCGGCCTTGACAGATAAAACTTGGCCTTTTTGTACTCTTGAGAAAAACAGTCTTACAGGATTCGTTCATTCTATTGACCCAAAGTAGCCACTGAAATGCCCGAGAAGATAGAAAGTAAAAAAGTCAAATGAATAGTCCGTTATAGCACATAGTTACATAGCATGTTACTTTTATAGAGTTTTTTTTTTCAATCCTCAACCTAAATGCAGAAGAGCTAATAACAATCCTCGTCAAAGATAGTCCAAATCTACTGAGGCTTAGGTACATTCAGAGTTTCAGAGTGCTAATAGATTTAAGTTGAATACATAGCCAAGCGAGAGTTTTGGAATTATTGCAAATGATTGTGTTCTTCCGTGTGCATCAAGTTGGCAGATTCTAAAGAGCAATTGTAAGTTTTATACTTATACTTTTATAGCTAAGTAAGTCTACTTATACTTTTATAGCTAAGTAAGTCTACTTATACTTTTATAACTAAGTAAGTCTAGACAATGCGAAGCTAAACTTTATGTACAACTTTTATCAAAATGCAAGACTGGACCAAATAAGCACGGATCGTATCATATATATTACAGACGCTCCATCTATAAAGAATATTATTGCGTGGTCCGAGTCTAGACTTGTATTTTTATTAATGTTTTTAAATGATATTAAGCTACTGGTTTTCCTGGTTTGTTCAGGCAACCCTTTCCATGCCCGAATGCCACTCTAGAAGAAAGAGTACTTATATGCATTTGTTATCGCACAAGGGACACGAACAGTTTTTGTCTTTATGTTTATCTGAGCATTTCAATAGGTTGTTATTGGGTTGTATTTCTAAAATAGAGTTTAATGCCTTATGTATTATTACTAATTTACTCTTTGCCCTTCTGTCCTCTAGTGCAAGGATCGGCAACCTTTTGCTTATAGTGTGCCAAATTAGGATTTCTAAATCATTCAGTGTGCCAACCACAAGAAAGTCAAACTGCTCAACTATATTATTCTCATCAGACAATTTACTTAGTGCTGTAGCCCAAAAGAAAAGGAGCTTTATAGAGAAAATCATAATGCGTTTTATACGTATTAACAAATTAACCTGTTTGTTACTATCATCTTTTTATTTTTTAAATCCTTTCATAGCTAATACACAATTTCATTACTCAACTTACACATTAATTGTTATCAACATTAGAATATAGTTGTCAGGATATTATTCTAGTAATAGGTGTAAATTATTAATAGTTTGATCTCAGAATAACTGAGATTTACGATAATATATTAGGCCTATTGAGACCCAACTCATTTATTTATGGATATTGACAAGCCTTAATTAGGTGTGACCTTTTGAACTGGGATGAGCGTGAACTTACGGTGAAATTTACCGCCATTTTCGTAAATAAAAACCATGCTTATGGTGCTGTTTGACAATTGATTTCAACATCGACAGCCAGTTCTGGTCTTTTAGAAATATACAACGGCTACAAGATTAGTTATGAGGAATCCGTTTTTAACATCAAAAGTGAGTAGGCGATAATTAATACTCATAGTGTTAGTCGCGTTTGGTTAAATTTAGCTTTTGTTTATAAAATAAGTTAGTCAAGAGTTGCGTCCTTGGTAATTAAAAAAACACAATGCGTAAATTAATAAGAAACAACAACACGAAAATTCTTTTGCATCAAGCAAACGTATCGCCCTTTCATTAAGAAACATCGGCTTCAACAGGCAATTCTCCTCATTCAATACCGGAATTTTTTTTTCATACTCAATTAAGATACACCTTAATAGCTTCCAGACAAGCAACAAATATATCCAAGACTTTACCTATACCCACTATCACTTTCTTCTAGAAGAGATTTAATAAACTATAATATTGAACGTCTTAACAAAAGATTCAATCATAGATCGCGAGTGCAATGATGAGAGCTTTACACACAAACATTCCTGAACTAAAACAGTTGACGTCCAGTGTGACTCCCATGCGGTTAGCCACACATTAATTATGAGGACATACGACGCTTTCACTTGCATTAAAAATATTATTGGAGGTCTCTCGCGTGCCAATGAAAATCGTTCTGCGTGCCACGTTTGGCAAGCGTGCCTTGGGTTGCCGACCCCTGCTCTAGTGTTTCTAGGTTTAGTGATTTAACTATTTGTTTTACACTTGTCAGTTTTGAATATTCTCTAGTAATGAATCTTGCAGCTAATTTCTAAATTAGTTAGATTTTTTTCATGTTTTCAATAGTGGATGGGTCCACTGATCTATAAAAAGAATTGATTGCGCCTTCTTAATAAATTGGTTTGAGCAAAGTGAAGAAAAGCACTGATCTATAGAAGAAAGGAAAAACTAAACATTTCCACTGCACTTACCGATATGAACAAAATTGTGTCTAAAACTTACTGTGCCACTGATCTATAAATACATCGGAACGGAATCTATGCTGCTGCCATTTTAAACAATATGCAAATGGATTGTTGCTGTCAAGCTTCTGACTTCATATTAATAATATAAAACTAACAATAATACGCTCAAAAGAAAAGAAATACCAAACAATAAGAAAAAGTTAATAATAAAAAAAAGTAGACAGCAATATTTCGCAGTACGGAAAAACCCGGTCCCGAACACACACTAAATTTGAAAGCATTTCAAAGGGACATCATTTGGAAACTGCGCCCATTGTATAACATTAACATACGGTGATTAGTAATAGGTCTAAGTTTATTTTTAAAAATAAATTAACGAATTAAGCAATATTGTTAAAAAAATATAACTTTATTTTGGAGGACGTTTCCAATTTATACATTTAACTTTTAACCCGATTAGTCAAACGGCTTAGGAGAATAAAGAGCAGAAACATACATCTAAATATATAAACAAACTCACGGTAATTATATTGATCAGTGACAGTATAAACAAAATGGCGGAAAATTCCTCAAGAATGTTACTTCGGAGCCTAATCCATTCTAATTAGATATCAGTGGGAAGGGTCCCATACAGATGATGCGTATTTTAGTTTAGGCCTAACTAACGTGAGATAGTATTTTAGTTTTATATTCTTATTACTTTTGTAAGTGTTCCTTTTTATGAAGCCTAATGTTTTGTTTATATTTTTTATTATGTTTTTCATCAATTTGAGGATTCCAAGATAACTTATCATTTATTATTACTCGTGGGTAATTTGCAATGTTAGTTTGGGTTAGTTCTTTGCCATGAATGAAGTAAATTCTAATTATTAGTCTCTTTTTCTTGGACCACGGATAAACGTAGGACGCTATAATTTATATAATAAGAAGTAGCGTAGCCAGTAGCCATTGGGGAGCAGGGGGAGCGGCCGCTACCCCTACGACCATTTTCGTAAAAAAAAGGGCCTTTCGGGAAAAAAATATTTAATTAATAATGTTAACAAGCCATGAAGCACAATTTATGCTGTTTCTAATTTTTTTCTGTAAATTGCATTTCAACAATTTTATTTATTACAATCATTAAAAAAATTATTCAGCGTGCCAACAGCGTGAAAGTCAAACTGATCAACTATATTATTTTTATAAGACAATTTATTTAGTGCCGTAGAAAGACAAATACCAAAAGAAAAGGAGCGTAATAGACAAAATTATTATAGCGTTTTATATTTAATAAAAAATTAACCTATTTGTTATTATCAGCTTTAAAAATATATATATATATTCGTGGCTAATACAAACTTTCATTATTCAACTTACACATTAATAGTTATCAACATATGAATTTAGTTGTCAAGAAATTATTTTTTTAATAGATATAAAGTCTTTAATGTTTGATCTCAGAATAACTGAGATTTACTCTAACATATTATTTAACTTTAATAAAATCCGTGATGAGACTATTTCATTTAAAAGGAAGAGATACGTAATAATCATACAACCTGGGTAGTTATTTTAATGTTTAAAAATGTACATGTATATTCTTTAATCATAAAATGATTATATAATTTTAAACTATCTTGTGTAATTTGATCATTTTAGAGTTATAAATTGTAAGCCATTAATGTTTATAAAAGGAAACAAAAAAGAAACAGAAATATTAATGTAAAGAAAACCGGTTAATTATCTCCCTTCAAGTAAATTCTCCAAATTTGATGCTAGTGATGCCAAACGAGTAAATTGTTTTAAATAACTAGTGTACTTCTGAAAATGCTCATCTATCTTAATTTGCCTTTAAATTAGGGAAAGAGTTAAATGTTTTGAAATTGATTTCACTGAAAGATATGACCAGTTTCAATGCAAATCCATTCCAGTATTCCAGTTGCCCAACACTTTAAGCACTTTTGGACCCAGTCTTGTAAACGGAAGTTTAACTCACTAAAACGTGTCGCCAAGTCATACAAAAACATTGACTTCAACAGTCAGTTCTCCTCATTCAATAACGGATTTTTTTTCATTAAGATACATCTTAATTGCTTCCTGACCAGAAACAAATCTATCCAAGACTTTACCTATATTCCGTATGACTTTCTTCTAGAAGAGACTTGAGAAACTATACAATTGACTATCTTAACACTAGATTCAATCACAGATTGCAAGTCCAATGATGGGAGCTTTGCATACAAAGATTCCTGAACTAAAACAGTCGACGTCCAGTGTGATTCCCATGTAGTTCGCCATGCAGCACCCACTAATTATGCTGACATACGTTGTTTTTACTTGCATTAAACAATATTCTTGGAGGTCTTTTGCGTGCCACTGAAAATCGTTCTGCGTGCCAAGTCTGGCACGCGTGTGCCTTATATTGCTGACTCCTGCTATAGAACATTCGCGTTGATTCTATAAATACTTTTTGATACTATATGTTCATCCCGAAAATGAGCAGTAGATGCAATCAATATTGCAGAAATTCCCATCACTATTAGCTGCTAGAAAAGGAATCGTAAATGGTTAAATAAAAGCTGCACTATTATATAGTGTGTGTATCCTGAGGCACAGGGTCTTCTTATCGCTTCATACGTACAAATTCTTAGTTATTGTATAAATCTGGAAAAATTGCTAAAAGTGAGGCCTTTTTTCCTAAAATTTCGCTCCCCCTAGCGTCGAAACCTGGCTACGCCACTGATAATAAGATACTCTTAGTAGTTGTCTTTAACATCCGGATAAACTAATCAGGTTCATTCTAAAACATTGGAATTCATGTGTCTAACGTAGCATGAAAAGAGTAATAGCCATAGAAAAATACTATTTAAAAAGAAATATTAACTAGGCCTACCCGAAAATTTTTCAACTCAAACCCTGACCTTGAACTATCTACTGTTTCATGTGCATCTCTAGTTATTTTTGGATAAAAGGTGAGGTCATTGGCCTTGACTGATCCCCTCCCTCTGTCCCCCTCCCCACGATTATTTAATACTTTTTGGATTGGAGTGACTGTTAAAGTACGATGGGTCATATATAATTCAGTGTGGCAGTTATACAAAATATACCTCGTTACCTCCCTTTGTCCAAGCACTCACAGACTCCAGGATCCATCCATTCCCCCTTGTTCAGTCAGTCCTTGGGATTGAGTTATCACACGACGAGTAGCTTGCCCTTGAGTCACATCTGCAAATTTGTGTTACACTTCTGAGTGATCCATTTTTTTCCCTCTATGTGAATACCTGCCAATGATGTGTCATAGGGAGACAGAGAGAGAGAGAGAGCGAGAGAGAGAGAGAAATGGAGAGAAAAACAGGCAAAAACAAAAAAATAACAAAAACTTAGTGAGACATGCAGAAAGAAAGGAAGAAAGTGATACAGAGAGAGAGAGACAGAGAGAGAGAGAGAGACAGTGAGAGAGAGAGAATCGATGCAGGAACCGATCAGGCGATTCCGAAATAGCGTGGTCTGGTGCCAGTCACCACCACTACCGTCATTTGTGTCACGGCTGGCAAAGAAGAAATCGAAAAACTAAATGGAACAGAACAAAAAAAATAAAACAACAAACAACAAACAAGCAACAAACAAGCAACTACTAATGAATACAACTTTGTAGTTACTGTTTTTTTTTTTTTCAAAGCCACTCCGCGAGATTCCGGACTTGATGACGTTAGTGCACTGACCAGGCGAGTTGTGTTTCTGTGTATTCTTGTATGTGAGACAGTTGTAGAACAGTCCGAGAGAGAGAGAGAGAGAGAGAGAGAGAGAGAGAGAGAGGAGAGGTAATTAGCACTTAGCACTTATTAGTGAGTTCTTGGTCTTTTATTTACACCACCCCGCCTCTGTTTGTTTTTTTCAATATTGTATCTGGTGTGTGTGTGAGAGAGTGTGTGTTAGTGAGGCCTTCCCGAACATCCATTAGGGCTTATTAACTTAATATTTACAAAAAAAACAAACAGGCAGAAGAAATAAATTAAATTAGCTTAATAAAGAATTAGAAAGGAAAGTGCGTCTGTTGGGAACCAGGAAGAAGGGTGAAGTGAGGTGGGCGAACAGAAAGTTTAGGGGCCTCAACTCTTAAATAAGGCAAAGTAGGGAAAAAAGGTACGTATAGGTGATTTCAAAGTACATCTTATTTTTTTTATATTTTTTTTTCTCTGTTTCAGAGCAGACGAAGCATCTGGCTTTTACCTTTTTGTGGTGAAGCAACGCGCGCCACGGGCCGGAAATGAACGAATCGAAGACGGGATGTTACGAGTGACTACGTCATTTCGGCTTGATATCGGATTACGCGCGTGGAGGTTGTTTTTTTTTTTCCCTTCTTTCTCCATTGGCGAGGGTGAGATAACCCTTAAGCGTTACCTGTTTCTCTCCCCTTGAATTCAAACAGGTGTTGCTAATTCGTTCTCACAAGGAGATGATAACATTTCTTTACATAATATGACATTTTACTAAGTTAAACAAATAATTTGTTCTTAAAACCTTTTTTTCAGTGTAAAACTTGGACAAGCTAAACAGAATAATGCTAAAATTAATTAAAGTCAAAACCTAATTGGCACTTTTGTGTAAATTTTACCAATGTGATTATTAGATTTATATCTATATATGTTTAACTCTATTTCACGTGTAGGCAATACAATTCTAAGTAATTAGACATACTTCTGGATAGAGTGATAGACCAGTAAGGCGATATTTTAAAAGCAACTATTTCCAGCAAAGTAAAATATATCATTGGATTGGACTGCAGTTGAATTTCTTGTTGTGTTTGAAATTTGTGACAATAATTCTTCAAGTCTATATAACAGGACTACGTCGGGTAAGTCAAATTAATTTCATTTTTATTAACTCGATAATTTAAAGGTCTTTCTGGAGATGATAATGTAGTTATGTGTAAAAATGTTGTTTTTTCTTTCTTGACTCTAATATCCAATACAACTTGTTATTTGTACATTTAATTTCTATAATACAATGCAAGCCATAGAGACGCCTTGACACACACTGTATTGTCTTTATATTTCTGCGTCTTAAAAAAAATTTGTTCATTGTATTTACGCGTATTGATTTTTAAGATAATTGATTAATCAAAGCTGATGCAACTCGGGACATAAATGTTGATCTAAATTATCTTCCACAAAGTTCATTAAGTTTCGTTGACTGATATCTTCTAGATATGCCCTCGTTTCTTTTTTTTTGGCGACTGTTGGCTTGAGAATTGACTCCATATTCGTCCCGAAAGTGTGAAATTCGCCCCCCACAATTTAGCTCAAACAAAAAAAACACACACACACACACACTCGTCATCACTTAACCCTTACTGTCCCGGGCGCGTATATAGCGGAACTGAAGGCAGCATAGATAGGTCGGTACGGAAAGGGTTAAAAAAAGAACTTAAAAACTCATTAGTTATAACTTTTTCTTTCTTTCTTTTACGCTCCCATTGTTTAC
The DNA here is from genome assembly GCA_949126835.1 of Anisus vortex. Lineage (NCBI taxonomy): Eukaryota > Metazoa > Mollusca > Gastropoda > Planorbidae > Anisus > Anisus vortex. The sequence goes on along the minus strand of OX421492.1, from coordinate 18,004,817 downwards.
TTTTATATGAAGTTGTTAAAACTAGTTTATTTTGTTTTATCTTATGTTTTCTCGTAAAGTTTGGGGTTTTTCAATTGGTACTATATCTCGTGGTGTAATTTATAAACATTGTTGTAGAGTAATTGTAGCCCTTGTTATTGTATAAAAATGAGTTCCAAGAATGTTTTTATTGCTTAGTTTTAAATGCACTCTGAACTTACAATAGGTCTGTCGGCAGCGAAATAAAGCTTAAATTATTATTATTATTATTGGCAAGAGAAGCACAGTGGTGCTTTTGTGAGACTTAACGTGTTCAAATTTTAAACAGCGAAACTGTAGGCTTACTATACTTTCATTTTAAAGCTTATTGTTTGTGTAAACATTTTGCAACAATGTAAATATTTGGATTATAAGATTATCAATTATTTATCGGCGCACTCCTCGGTGTATTTATATAGTTTATATAACTCCCCCCATTTACCTTTCTCTCAATCCTGGTACCTATACTGTCCTATACATATGCGCATATCCTTACACGTCCGCTTTCCTCCTTTTCTACGGCACTCATTTCCCTCGTCTTCATCGTTCTCCCCTTAACTCATATATAACACACCCATTTATCTATGTTTTTACTTTATAGCTTCACTCTTTCGCTCATATCAACTTCATCTGTGTGTCACACAATTACCCAGACGGCTTTTATGTATCCGTATCCACCTATCCATCCTTTAGCTTTTGGACAGTATACATACTTATCTATCCATTAATTTATTATCTAATACACCCAGATGTCTATTTGTCAAATCATTTTTCCAAATTAACATCAATTCAAATACATATCCATCAACTCTACTATCTATCTATCTATCTATCTATCTATCTATCTATCTATCTATCTATCTATCTATCTATCTATCTATCTATCTATCTATCTATCTATCTATCTATCTATCTATCTATCTATCTATCTATCTATCCATATACATATATATTTATCAATTTTTCTATCTCTCTATCTATCTATCTATCTATCTATCTATATAATATATATATATATATATATATATATCAATCTATCTATCTCTCTATCTGCCTTTCTATTTATCAACCTGTCTATCTCACTCTCTCTCTATATATATATCCATCTGCCTATCTATTTATCAATCTATCTATCTTTCCATCCATCTATCTAATCTTTCAATCTATCTCATCTATTTATCTAATGTATCAATAAATCTATGTATCTATCTATTTACCTAACTATTTATTTATCAAGCTATCCAATTTATGTAATTTATCTATCTAATCTATCTATACATGTCTCAATGTAAAAGCACATCTAACTATGGAATCCATCTAATCTATCTGTCATTCCATCCGTTTATGCACTCATTGATTGTTTTAAAAATAGTTCCTTACATATATCTGTATGTCCATTCATCTAAAATCTAAATCTATACCATTCATTCATACTTCACCCGATTCATTCATCCCTATATCTCTTCACCCAACTAACCATCCAGTTATATGTCAATGCATCCATTATTCCGTTATCCCTCCATCCATTCATCCTTTCATCCACCCATCAATCATTTTATCTATCCACACGCACTCATACATCACTAAATCCAAGGATCCAGTCTTGTAAACATCGACTCTACATGCATGCCTCAACCTACAAACATCTCCACTCTACATGCATGCCTCAACCTACAAACATCTCCACTCTACATGCATGCCTCAACCTACAAACATCTCCACTCTACATGCATACCTCAACCTACAATCATCTCCACTCTACATGCATACCTCAACCTACAATCATCTCCACTCTCCACTGATATAACATCATCTTGCCCTCAACTCAAAGTATAACAAACAACAAGCTCTACAGGCTAAAGTCCAATTATCTGTTTTCTCCTGACAAAAAGCACCGCCACATTACAGTCTGGTGAACTGCATGGGTTTTGGCCCTAATTCTATTATAACCAGACCTATCGGATGAGCAGATGCATGGGAAGCTAAAAACAACATTAAAAAAAAACGAGGTTTCGCTCGGGGCTAATACAGCCAACCACCCCATAAAAATAATTAGGATAGCGGAGTTGGAGAAATGCAGCGTTAGAAAGCCATTGAATGTAGCCTAATTGTCAATGCTCTTTTGCAGTTAATATGGAAATAACTGTTTTAACAATGTAACGAGGGTATTTAATTATTATATTTGTGTGGGGTATTGAAGAGTAACTAGACCAAAGAAAACGTTTACCCTAAGTGGCATTACGGCACGGAATAGGCTACCTGAATAGTTAGAAAAAAACACATGTCACACACACCATAACTTTATTCAAATCTATATCAAAATGACAAATAACTGTAAGACATAACAATCTTCTGTTTTTTGTTATAGCGTATCTATATTATAACATAAGAAGCATTGAACTACAGAATAACATTTGTTTGTTCGCTGAAAAAATGAAATATATATATATTGTGGCACCATTTGTATTCCTTGTGTTGGTCAGTTTTGTTTATGGAAGTCTCTGATGATTTCAACGGATTCTAGTTCTACAATCATACTCTACACTGTTGACATACTCTATGTTATACACTTCATTATGTGAGCGATTTCATCCAAATGTAAAGAAAAAAATTGACCAACAAGACAATATCACACAAATATGTTACTAATGACATTACAAATATGTTACCGATGATGTTAGAAATATATTACAAAAATGTTAGAAAGGTGTTAGAAACATATTACTGATGACGTTACAAAGATGTTAAGAAAATGTCGCAATAATGTTACAAAGATGTTAGAAAGATATTACACAAATGTTAAACCGATGTTACAACGATGTTACATTGATGCTAGAAAGATGTTGGAAAGATACCAGAAAACTGTTAATGCAACTGGCGCTTTTGTTACTTACCATCGAGTAAACTATGTCGCTAGTTTTAGTTTTGGCACTAGATAGTTAGATAGTAAAGAAGACAAAAATTCTAAATGTGGGCCACAATTCTGTTGGTAGTTTTAAAATTAGATGTTCCCTTTAAGATACTCTTTCTTTCTAAGTTTTGACTGGCTTAGAACTCTTATACATATAAAGTAGTATGTATGTGTATATTTTGATTCCCATTAGTTAATTTAAATACACGGGACATCATTATCTTATCCGTATTAATCTATTCATCGTAATATTTTGTTGAATTAGCGTACTCAAGCACAGCACAACACGCACACATCGTATAGCCAATATGTACAACACATGTTTTCGAATTAACATTTTGTAGAAGAAAAAAACACGATAATTTTCTCAAACTGCTATTAATAAAATTATAAATCTTCTCAAATGTATTTATCTACTCACCATTAGATCTATGTCTTGACATAAATTATTTTAATATGTATGTTCCTGGATAGCTATTATATGTATGTTCCTGGATAGCTATTATATGTGTGTTCCTGGATAGCTATTATATGTATGTTCCTGGATAGCTATTATATGTGTGTTCCTGGATAGCTATTATATGTGTGTTCCTGGATAGCTATTATATGTATGTTCCTGGATAGCTATTATATGTGTGTTCCTGGATAGCTATTATATGTATGTTCCTGGATAGCTATTATATGTATGTTCCTGGATAGCTATTATATGTATGTTCCTGGATAGCTATTATATGTATGTTCCTGGATAGCTATTATATGTATGTTCCTGGATAGCTATTATATGTATGTTCCTGGATAGCTATTATATGTATGTTCCTGGATAGCTATTATATGTATGTTCGTGGATAGCTATTATATGTATGTTAGTGGATAGCTATTATATGTATGTTCCTGGATAGCTATTATATGTATGTTCCTGGATAGCTATTATATGTATGTTCCTGGATAGCTATTATATGTATGTTCCTGGATAGCTATTATATGTATGTTCGTGGATAGCTATTATATGTAAACAAACAAAAAAAGAGCAACGTCATTTCGTGTTTTTCACGCCCCTATAAAATTTGTTGCGAAAATATTTTGTTTTTAGAATTCCTAGTATTATATTATTACAACATGCGCCATAGATAAGATCATTTACTTCGATAAGTAGGGTTTAGACAAGGATTAGATAAAAAAAAAAGTTATGATCGTTTATCAAGTCTCTGTATCTTCTTATCTTATATATTACAGACGCTGCTTATATAAAGAAGATTATTGCGTCCTACGTTCACCCGTGGTCAGAGTCTAGTCTTGCATCTTTATTGTTTTAAATAATGTAAGGTTACTGGTTTTCCTGGTTTGTTCAGGTAACCCATTCCATACCCGAAAGCCACTCGGGAAGAAAGAGTATTTGTATGCATTTGTTCTTGCGTAAGTGTTTCTGACCTTACGTTTATCTGAGCATTGCAACAGGTTGTTATTGGGTTGTATTTCTAAATTATTTATGTCTGATGAGTGTGTATCGCAAAAAAGATTTCTGGCACCAAAGAGAGTTTCATTGACAAAGTTTGGACAAGAAACCAGACGGTTACAATTTTTAATTCTGGAATAAGATCAGAATCGGAATTCAATCATACACAATTAAACAATCATTTTAGCTTTTAACAATGTATATATGATTATTAATATACTATGATTTATTATTTTCATATTTTTTTTACTTTTTTTTTAAATAAACAAGCTAATTTAAAAAAAAACAACTTTGAAATAATAATAAAATTATTTGTTACTTGCAGCGATTGTAGCGGTTTTTGTTTATTTTTTCCCAATTATTTTTGTTTTTTTATATAAACGTTCATTTATAGCTAAAAAATTGTCGAATGATATACATATCAATGGTATCTTGTCAAATACTTTCAAAAGCATTGGCTGATCATGTTGTGCCCCGGAAGCCAAATAATACCGAGTAATTAATTGCGAGAGCGATCGCCAATGGCACCGAGTCGCTTGCGGGCCCATTTGTGTCAACGAATGCATTGAATAGTCATAGAAGTGAGTTCCAGAAATTAAAAAAAACATAGATTTGGTTCCCTTCTACAAAACCTTTTTGCAGACACCCATGATTACCCTCGTCGAAGCTAAAACAATTTGGAAAAGAAAAATCGACAAGTTAAAACATCACAAACCTGCTAATAAAATAATGAGAAATTAGACAATCAAATATTTCATTGATCACTTTTTATGACTTCACCAATAACAACAATAACAACAACAACACACTACATCAACAAAAAGAACAACAAAACAATATGATGAACTTGTTTTTCATTAACTATCTTAGGAAACAAACAATTAAAAACATTAAGAAGTTTCTATCATTATTAAATTAAGCTGCATTTTAAAAGGATATATATTAACAAGTACTCGTTCAATTATATCCAGACCGGATTAAGAATATTCGGTTTCTTAAACCAGCGATTGGCAATCTACGGCACGCGCGCCAGACTTGGCACGCAGAGCTATTTTCAATGGCACGCGAAAGTCCTAATAAAGGCTATTCGTGCCGTATCTACAGGAAATTAGGTGCTAGAGAAGGATAAATTTTAGGATCTTGGCACGCGAAATAGATTCTACTTTAACACAATATTATCAAAAGGTTGCCTACCCCTGCCTTAAGCACTTAATTAAACGTACTTGGTGTCCCCTATTCCTATATTATATGTAATTGAAAATTCTTTACAATAAACACATAAAAAAATATTCTGCTCCAAGTTTTATGCAACAATCAAAACAGTGATGCATATCTTATACAAAAAGCATATTGACTTTCTCAATAATTCCACGATTTCCGTTAATTATTAAATCTTTGTTTCCTTGGATCCTTGTTCAGGTTCACCGTTTGCATTATTAACTGTAATTCTGCATAGGCTACAATGTGCAAATGTCTCGACTGTTTGAATATTATAATATTTAAACAAACAAACAGACTTAGATAATTACACTTCAACAACAAAACAAAAAAAAACAACAAAAAAACAACAACAGCACGAGCACAGAACTCGATTAGACTTTGTGACATAACACCTCAATGAATAAACCCATCGTGTCATTAACAGGAAATGGTTTTTTTTCCCTCTCAATTCAAATTGAGCTGGCCTCTCCCTTTCCCCGCACTACAACCCACAGATGCGCCCCCCTCGCCTACACCCCCCCCCCCCCCCCCCAAATCACAAGGACCCTCCATCTGATCATATCCCATCCCCGATTTATTTTTCACTCTCTACGATTCCCCCAAAAAATGAAGCAGGAGCAAAGAAGATTTTTTTTTTTTTAAAGTAGGTCAGATTCAGTGGTGGGATGTGCTAACTAGGAGACGATCATGATTGGTCTCATCTGCCGATGACGTCACCATCGCGGAGTATACTTGTAATACGAGAGGGAAGGGGGGGAAGCGTCGGGGATGTTTGCGAGTCAATGTTTATATCCAAACACAAACGCCATTACGCCCTCCCACACCCAACTCCCCTCATCTCCCCCCCCCCCCCCTCCACTCCATCTGGTGCACAACTTTCGAATATAACAAACGTGATGTACATTAAGAAATAGGAAGGAGGTGGGATTTTTATTTTCAGAGATCGATTTCAGTTGGATTAGATGGAATTTTTTTTTATAGAGAAAATATAATATAGATAGAACAACAGATCGATGCAAACATGTGCTTCAGACATCTCCGCCATTGAAAACAAAAACTGGACTGGCGGATGTCTATAACATGGGGAGAGAAAAAAAATATAATGCAATCTTCTTAAGGAAGAGCAAATATTGAGAAGAGATATTACAATGAATAGGGCGTCGTTGGCGCCTTTCTTTTACTACAAAACATTTTTTTATTATTTAAAATAAAAACTGAAACTGAATCGATAAAGCGCCGTTTTTAGAGTTTGCAGAAAGCATCATGAACAAAAAAAAAATGTTTATTGTTTAGAAAACGTGGATTGGAATAAATACTTGGAATAAATACGTGATTTAAAGAAAAGAAGAAGTAGAATTCCTACAATTTAATTAAAGCATTAAGCTTTTGATGTAAATCGATTCCAGTTTGGTCAAAGAGAAAAAAAAATGAAAAGCTAAGAATGGTTTGGAAAGTGATTCCGGTTATGATATTATAACAAGCACATTGTCAAACATATACACAGAGGCATGGGCGCCCGCAGAAAATTTTCTAGGGGGGGGCAAAATATTTTTAGTAATGTTTTAATGTAGTTACTGAGCGTATTTGTATGGTGAACGAACGGACAGAACACTGTAGTAATGAAGGGCATACTGTAGCAACAATTTTTTTATTAGCACAATATAATATGTAGGCCCTAGGCCTATATAATAGACGTAAACCATACAACAAACCTTACTTTAAACAAACAATATTACAACGTAAATTTAAAATAAAATGTATTCTTTATTCAAGAACTGGAGTCGTCTGTTATCGCCGCTACAAAACATATCTCCGATTTTGTCCATAAACTCTTTTTTGTTGCAGTTGATTTTGTCTCTGTGTACGCACAACATGCACTACCTTGACAGACGTTAATCTGACATTGTAGATCTAAGCCATAGGTTTTAAACCTTTTTCGGCTCACCGCCCCCTTTTACACTTTTGCCGCTCACGCCCCCCAACTTAATTTTAATTAAACATATATAGGCCTATAGCACTATATCATGTAATTTCTGTAATTATTAATGTTTTAAATATAAACTCCTTAAATGGACAAAACAATTAATGCATGAAATATTTTTTTTACAACTGTTTAACGTAAATTATTTTAATCCTCTAATAATTAAATCTTGTTATGAATACCACAATGTTGAATGTATATAGTGTATATAAAGACATAATAATAATCAGGAAAATTTGTTATATCACAAAACAGAACTTTTTCCGGCATCACTATTGAATCAAACGTGGAAACATTTGTTACTTAAAGGGAGATAATTAATTCGTTTCATTTGAACTAATATTTCTGTATTTTTGTCCTTTATAAAAAAAATTAATGGCTTACACTTTTAACTTTAAAATGATCAAACTGTAAAAAAAAATATTAGAAAATTATATAAATATTATATGACATAAAAAATAATTTATATGTATATTTTTAAGCATCACAATAACTACTTAGTTTGTATGATTGCTACATATCTATACCATTTAACGATAGCTTTAACATTAATTTAAATGATTCAAATGGATTAAAGGACAAAATATTATTAATATTTCCATGTGTTAGGGCGACAGTGAACGGTCAACAGGGTTGACAGTCCGGTGAATCAACAATAGGACCAGCCGGCCGCACACCATATTTACCAAATACTAACCCCTACTTTATCGATAAGTCATTGCGATTCCTATCCCTTATTAGTTGAATAACCCCTTTGAGAACCTATGATCTAAGCCATGTTTTTACACGACGTAATGTGCCACCATACCTGTCTCACGTCTAGGGGACAAATCTCCTCCAAGATCCTTTCAGTTAAGCTTGGAGCCTCGCAGCTCCAGTGTACATCCGCCACCACGAGGAGGTACTGCATAGGACTTGTTGTGGAAAGGCTATATACTAGCCAGAGAGACTTACTAATTGCACACCTTTTACAGTTACACTGCTAGCCAGCGGTGACTGCTAGCATAGTGCTGTCACACTAGACGCGTCACACAGCCCTTTTGCATATTTCGTTACATTATATAGAACAAAGGGGACCGCAGCGACTGCAAAAAGACAGAGGAATCTCCCTCTTGAGCATAGTTGGTAAGATCTTTGCAAGAGGCACTATCAAGGCTGCAGGTGCTGGCATCTAGAGTCTATCCAGAGTCTCAGTGCGGTTTCAGAAGCGGCAGATCCACTATAGACATGATCTCCTCCCTTCGACTGCTACAAGAGAGGTTCCGCGAGATGAATAAGCCAGTATACATTGCTTTCGTTGATTTGACTAAAGCATTTGATATGGTCAGCAGAAGTGGACTCCTCAAACTCCTGGCAAAAATAGGATTCCCTCCAAAAACTGCTCTCTTTCATTGCCTGTTTTTTTTTAAAGAAATCCAGGTGCACAATGAAGTTTAATCAGAGCCCTTTGAAGTCCGCAGCGGTCTTAAACAAGACTGCGTACTTGCACCCACCTTGTTTGGAATATTCTTCTCGTGTCTACTGCACTATGCTTATGGAGACTGCAACGAGGGTGTCTACCTTGACACAAGGGGATCTGGAAAGCTTTTCAATCTAAACAGGCTCGAATCCAAAATCTCAAGCAGTGTGTTCCTAGATGGGGAGATTAATAGTAGAATAGTAGAATAGCTAAAGCCATGGGCACTATGGCAATATTTTAAAAAAAACTAGTCTGGATGAAACCGTTCTGAGTACCTTGCTGTACGGCATTGAAACATGGAGCACATATTCCTGGGAAGAGAGAAACCTGAACACCTTTCACCTCAGGTGTCTCAGACGCATTTTAAATATAAGATTGCAGGACAGGGTTTCAAACGCAGAGGTCCTACGAAGAGCAGAGTGTCAAGACATCCGCATTACTCTCAGTAACAGACGTCTCAGCTGGCTAGGTCATGTACGCCAAATGCCACTGGGTCGACTTCCACAGGACATTCTATATGGAACGTTAGCTTCGGGACAGAGACCTGCTGGACGTCCAAAACTGAGATTTTCGGATGTCTGCAAAAGAGATATAAAACAACTCCAAATTGACCCAAACAGTTGGGAGATCCTGGCGCAGGATAGACCCACTTGGAGGGCAGGAATCAAAGAAGGTACCAGGCTTGCGGGCGAGGAGCGCGCCAGGAAAAAGACGGTGGAGAAATATGTGGTCCACTCCGCTACATTCAACTGCAGCAAGTGTGACCGTGCCTGTACGGCCAGGATTGGCCTCTTTAGCCACACGAGGGCCTGCAAGGGAAATGGATCGTCTCTCGAGACGTAAAATGCCGCCGAATTTACTGAACAATTGCTCCACCGTACATGTTGTTGCTGGTAATGTTAGCAAAACAAGTAAGGCATTCCTGACAGCCGGATAAAACTTTGTAAAAGGTAACAAGTCGATGAAATCTTGGCTACTTTTGTATTCTCGCGTTTTCCAAAAATCAAACTAACTCAAGGCTTCACTATCGCAATTATCAATGTGGTATACCTGATTAATCCCCAAAGGTAATGAGATCGATATGACAATGGAAATAGTCACAGTTGTTACAATTAATTATAAATTTTTAATTATTATTATTTTTTCTATTTTAGTAAAAAAATTTTTTTTTAATCTATCAATCCAGGGGGGGGGGCACTTTTCCAGGGGGGGGCAAGTGCCCCCCCTTGCCCCCCCCTGCGGGCGCCCATGCACAGAGGTTGTTGTGAATAACAACACAATGGAGGCAAGGATCAGTCAATCTTGTTAGGTCAAGAGGAATGAGCATGGCACGTGGGATGAGCGGCAGCGCGTTCGACTGGCGTGTGATAGGTCCTGGGTTCGAATCCTGGAGCAAGCTAGGACTTTTTCCCGGGGTCCTGAGAGTGTCCCTGAGAGTGTCCCTGAGTTTACCCCGCTCTGATGGGTACCTGAGTCTTACCTGACATTAGTTTGATCAAATTGGCCAAAGGGGTACGTTACTCTACAAGTGGATTGAGAAAATAAAAAATACCATAAATACCACCAAGTTTTCACACAGTAGAATAGTGCTCTCCATCTTGCTGTATACCCAACTGCGCCAAAAGGCAGGTGGTAAGTAACAACTAGATTTTTTAGATTGTTTATAATATTAATATAAAAACATCATTTTGGGCTTAAAGTTAAATTTATAAACTCTATTTTGTTTGAAGGTAAGAAATGTAACGCCTCTTTAGCTTACAGTTTAATTTCTGAACAACATTTAGGTTGAAAGTTAGATTACTAATTATCACTTTAGCTTACAGTTTAATTTCTGAACAACATTTAGGTTGAAAGTTAGATTACTAATTATCACTTTAGCTTACAGTTTAATTTCTGAACAACATTTAGGTTGAAAGTTAGATTACTAATTATCACTTTAGCTTACAGTTTAATTTCTGAACAACATTTAGGTTTAAAGTTAGATTACTAATTAGGGGACGTCCATTAATTACGTCAACAATTTTTTGGCGATTTTTACCTCCCCCCCTCCCCCTTGTCAACAACTGTCAAACTTTCAGAGACCCCCCCTATATAATTACGTCAACAATTCGTTACCCCCCCCCCCCCCCTATAACAAGTAAAAAAAAATTAAACGCTGGCTTTTATGTTTAAAATAGATTTGAAACGGAAAGGTCTAGATCTTTACTATAATTAATTGTAATACATTTTAAGACTTGTTTTAAAGATTTTATATTGACTAGATAGAACTCTCATAGGCGTTTGCCACGAAAGGGGTGTAACATGCTTACTATCCCCCATCGCCCCTCCCAATTTGTTTTTCCAATCCGAGGATTTTAACAATATTTCTTTCCTTTTTATTTACTATTGTTCTTTACATATAGAAATATTGAATACTTTCTGATTGTACGTTTCACTAATGAGGTTTTAGTACAATGTTAATTGTTAAATAGCTTAGGGTGAATCTGTGCACAGGTTGTAAATTAACCTGCTATTTTAACCATATGCTCACTATTCCTTCTTGCATTATTGCCCCCCTCTCCACACACACACATTATATGATTATACACACGGTAGTTGGCTTCCTTGCCCCTAACGCTCCTACCTTGCACTATTTGCCACCCACACCTTGCAATCTGGCTACGCCAGTATAGGCCTACTAATACATTTTTATCTCATAAATATTTTTTTTACAAAATTAGAAATTAAAACTAAAAAATATTTAGCCTAATGACCAAATTTTAATGTTTCACCCATTATAACGTGTCAGCAAAAATATATTAGTTTATATATCAGAATTGGGGATGTTAAAAGGAATGGTAGGCTAAGTATTTCGGACTTCATGGGCCACGAATTATTTTTCTGAAGGAAATATTTTAAAATAACCATGTTGGATTCACACAATACACTTCATTCAATGCAATTCAAACATAGTCTCAGAGAGGGCCTATTGTTGTTTTTAGTTCTATTGCCCATCCCAGCTATCACTTACATGGTATATATAACGAACGCCAGTCTCTGGCGCCTAATTTCACTTCTGTACCTATGAGCCCCAAAGCTGGCGAAGTGTGTAAACCGCCGATACGTTCCCATTGAGAATACACCAGCGGGCGAACGCATGGGGGAGAGCTCCCGCAGCGGGTCCGGACAGAGCTGAGCTCAACGCTAAACGTTACGCCCTGGACACAAGACGGGCTCGTCCGATTTTATTTTTTTTAGACCTTTTAACTTGGTTCCCCGAGTCTGACCAGTGAGCTAATGCATGGGACAAGCGGTCGCCGAGATACTTCCACTCCCATCTCTGTAAGTGACGGAAAGAGGCGTGGTATTCCGAGCTGCAAGTCTGGAGATTAATCGGCTTGTTCTGTTCTTCCATTAGAGGGGGCCTGTGAGGTAGGCCTACCCCACTGTCCGATTTCTGGCGTCTCCGGGGTGGGGGCTGATGCGACGTACGGAAAGGTATACAAAACGTCCTGTAAAGACGGCTGCTTTCAAAGGTGGCCTTGAGGGGATGACATCTCCGTGTCAGACAAAATCCGCTCGGCCAACACACCGTCAGCCCACATTACAGGAATACGAGGCAAGCCATGGATGGCTCGAGCAAATGTACGTTTGTAAAAGGGGAATCCGAACAGAGCAAGCCGACCCAACAAGTGACGGCCTTGTAGGACAATGCTTGCCTACTCATATCTTTCCATGTCGTAGTGAATGGCCTGCTAACGCTGATCCAAACATGGTTTCAAGGGTTGGAACTTGGAAAAGACTCAACCATGCGCGTTGAATTAAAGCAGTCGACTCTCGGACGGTGTTCATTGACCTTTCAAGACTCAATAACAGAACGGCGCCTAATTTAGATGTAGGCCTACTGAGCGGCATAAAACTGGGTTTCTGTTACTGAACGTACTCTGCGGAATGTTTGTTGGTGTGTTTATGTTCTTTTGTTATTCCAGTCACAATGGCTCGCTAGACTACAGCGAAGGTGACGTTTTTTACAATTGGTCGGTCATTTTGCCGTGCTAACAATTGCATTAGTTTCCACTTTCCACTCATACATAGATCTACAAACTAACAAGATGAACACAAAAAGGACATGTCAAATGTAGCGTCCGTAATTTTAATTAATATATTTGTATTAACGTAAAACCATGTTTATATATTATGTCTGCTATGTAAGTGGCACATGACAAATGTAGCCTAGAATTTTGTAATAAATTTGTATCATTATTTATTTTAAAAAAGTAACATTGTTGACGTCAACTTTTCTTGACCTCCCCCCCTCCCCCTTGTCAACAATTGTCAAACTTTTTCAGACCCCCCCTCCCCCCTATTTTGTTGACGTAATTAATGGACGTCCCCTTATCACTTTAGCTTACAGTTTAATTTCTGAACAACATTTAGGTTGAAAGTTAGATTACTAATTATCACTTTTGCTTAAAGTTAAATTTACAAACATTCATTTTGATTAAAGTGATATTTCTGAATATCACTTTGGCAGAAAAAAAAGAGCAACAAGGTTTATTACTAGTAAATATTTAAAACTGACAAGTGAAACACCAATAAACTAAATCAAGAAACATTTGAGGAAATAATGGCAAAAAGCAATGAAGTAATAAAACATAAAGCATTAAATTCTAACTTAGAAATGCAACACTATAACAATATATTATAATGCTCAGTTAAACATAAGGATAAAAACACTCCTCTTATCCCTTATGAAATACAACACAATAACAATCTATAGATCTAATAATGTTTTCCTTGTTAAATGTTTTGAAGTAATAAAGAAGTAATATTTTGATTAAGAACAACTGTAACTTTCAGAAGCATTACTAGTCCGTTTTTGACATCAATTATTTTACTTTCCATTTTTCAATACAATTAATCTTTCTTTTTATATAACAATTTCTTGAAAGCAGTTATGCTAACAATTACGGTGACAAATATATTGTACCATTTCCAACTGCCACGACTGCACTATTCGAGTGAAAGAATTACATTTATTTTCTTTCCCTAATTATTAAAAGTGTCTTATTTGTTTTTTTGTTTTTTCATAAGTCGAGTCAAACATTAATGAACTGCTTATGCCTGTCACTGACCAAGGAGAACCCATTGATCAAGTCCCCACTGGGTCAAAAGCTGCTGAAAAATATTCTGACACTCCTCCGTGGCATGACGCTTCTATTTTTCCTCTGTTGTTGTTGCTCTCTGTGTGTGTGTCAAGTCTGGAAAAGTTGATACTCTTGAGGTGTCACTGCTTGACGGTGACATTTTTTTTTCTCTCCTCGGCACGTGCCTAATCAATACAGACATTTGTATGCGTGAATGGGTTAGTCTGTGTATGTGTCTGTCAGTGTGACATTTGTATGCGTGAATGGGTTAGTCTGTGTATGTGTCTGTCAGTGTGACATTAGAAAAAAAATGGTTTTTGACATTTTCTGTTTAAAAACTGTTTTTTTTTATTGCCTATTAGATTTATAAGTGTATAAATAGTATTAGACAGAGAGAATGGATTTTGCACACAAAGGTAAACTCTCAGTTAAACGTAAGCATTTAAATGTGAGCGCTGGGCTTGTCAGTGGTGTACCGAAGGGGGTGCGGGATGAAATGAAATGAAATGACTAGCAGCACGGTGTGTCATCACCATACAGCATGCAGTCTGGTGTTTATTTGAATGAGACTGCTAGACCAGAGGTCGGTAACCTTTTGCGAACAGTGTGCCAAACTAGGATTCCAAAATCATTCTGCGTGCCAACTGCCTTAAAAAAATAAATAATTTATAGGACACTTAATTTAACTCGGTAGCAAGACCAATGCCAAAAGCAAATGAGATTTGTAGCGAAAATAGTAAAAGCGTTTTATATTTAATAAAACAATTAACGTGTTTGTGATTATCATTATCATCCTTTTTATTTTTATTTATATCAATGCAATATTTTATTAGTCAACTTAACTTTCAAATTTATGGTAATCATTGTCTAAATATTATTTTGGTACTCAAAGTGAAGATCTAACACTTAGTAATATTAATAATAATATTATTGTGACCTCATTACTGAGATGTCCTTTTATTTGATGTATTTAAAATTATATTCAAGTTCCACATATTACTGTTGAGCGGAATAGATACGTTGTAATCAAACAAACTGGGTACTTAATATAATGTTTGAAAATATACATATAAATTCTTTAGTCATAAAATATCTACACAATTTTCAAATACTTTTAAAGAGTTTGTTCATTTGAAAGTTATACATTGTAAACCATTTAATCTTTTATAAGAGAAATAAAAAGGAACATACCAAAATTATTAACACAAATAAAATGCTGAAATTATCTCCCTTTAATAAAAAATAACCGTTTCCATATTTTGTATGCTTTGTAATAAAAAAAATATTACTGACTTTTTTTAATTTCTTTATAAGTGTAAGTTGAACAAAAAGTTGAAAGTAGAACAGCGAATGCCTATCAGCTCAGAATAGCAGATGACTTTCCTATGCTAAGCAGCTTCCTTTCAGATGTTTGTCCGCAAAAGGGCACATTTGGAAAGTTTTTGAAAGTCTTGCATTTGGTTAGAAATCTCCTCTTTGAGTACTTCGATATACTTCTGAACAAGCCATAACTATCTATCTAAATATATGCCTTAATATAGGGATGTACATGTTGTAAAATTGTTTTGAAATTGATTTCACGGCAAGATATATGTCCAGTGGTCCTTGTAAATGCAAGTTCAACTCAATGAAATGTGTCGCTATGTCATTCAGAAACATCGGCTTCAACAGTCAGTTTTCCACATTCTGAACCAAAAATGTTGTAGTTTTTTTCATCAATTAGAAAAAAATCTTGGAGGACTCTCGCGTGCCATTGAAAATCGCTCTGCGTGCCAAGTTTGGCACGCGTTTCTTAGGTTGTCCACCCCTGTGCTAGACCACATCGATTCTTTTCATATTTAGTAAATACGATTCCAAAGTATGGTTCCTAGATGACGTTAGCTTTATGTGAATGCGTTGGTGTGTTGCTATCAGTATTCTATAAACTGCTATGGTTTTATAATTTGCAATATCGACTGAAAAAATATGCACAAAAATATTAAATCCAAACAATGACCTTACTTTAACGCATTCTTTACACTTGTTCCTATTTTATAAATTTAAATACAAAAATTCGTTACAATGATTCGGTGCCGATTCTGTCCAAACCACAAGTATTTTGTTTTGTAAATTTCGATACAACCCACATAAAAGGCTTCGTTATGTCGCTTTGTTTCGCGTGTAGACGTTGTCTAAATAAGCTAATTACTTGAAGAAGTTAATCTTACACAGCAGTACCTGCAGACTAAAGACTTAACTCTTGATAAAGTGGTGACCAAGTTAGACGCTTTAGGATTGTTTTTGCACGAAAAGCAGAGTCAATTAGTGAAGCATGCTATTGAACAAGCACTTATAAAATCAGACCAACATGGGATTAAGAAGAGAATGGCAGGGGAAAAATTAAGAGATGCTGGTATTTCTATGCGAAAAGAAAGCAGTAGGGAGATGCTAGAGTGTATTGATCGCTTTCATTCTGAACTCCATGTCAGATCAAAAGCGTTTAATGAAGTTGCAGATATGTTTGAGGCTGTTTAGCCCAAGATTCTACTGTCGGCAAGTGAAAAAGAGTTATTGGTGTCCGTTCCCAAATAACCACTTTCTATGATGAGCTCTTAAAAGAAATGCCACGGCTTAGACGACACCTAAAAGCAGCTGATATTGACCTAAAAAAAAAGCCATGGACTGGTCAGTATTAGATATTTTGAAATTCATAGCTAAATGGGACTTCATAGAATCTCTTCCAACACTCTCGCTTGGCCTTCAATTATTTCTAACGGAATGTGTGTCTATGGCTTCATGTGAACGGAGCTTTTCAAAACTAAAGCTTATAAAAAGCTATTTACGCTCCACCTTGGGACAGTCAAGACTTTCTGATTTGGCTATGTTATCGATTGAAAGGGAAACTGTGAATGATATAGATTTTGATGAGATGATTGACAAATTGTGCAATTTTGAAGAGCAGGCAAGGAAAAATTTAAATAAAGTACTTTTAATGTAAAAATGACTAACCGTACGTTGTTTCAGTTGCTTTTGCTTTTACTTTCTAATATTAAATTAATATTGTTATAGTTTTTGTCATATTTGAACTGTAGGCTTGTTTTAAGGAGACGAAAACTATGGTGAAAGTCGCGGGGGGGGGGGGGGGAGGGGGAAGGGGGACACCCAACATTTACCGCACAGGCTTGTGCCGGTGGACGAGCAGCCAGCGTTTTCCACTGGCGTTGCAAAAATCTTCAGTTCGAAACCTGGTAAAGGGCTATTGTTTATTGTTAATGTGTGTGTGAGCACTTTCAAACCCAATTCTTTCACCCCATTATAATAAACACTATTTAGCCATTTACAATGAACTTTGAAATATAAAAAAAAACAAAAAAAAAAAAACTTTAAAAGTTTTAATGGGAAACAAAACTAAAAAAAAAAAGAATTTTATCACAACAGTGACTATGTCATGTTATCAACACAAGAGTTATACGCCCCTGAGTGAAGCAGTAGTGGCCAATCTCTCTACACTCTACACGTATTGATTCGAATTCTGCAGTCGTTATGGGAGCTATATTTAGACATGATGATTGAAGACCTAAAAATAGCACAAGCGCATCAATTCAGATTAGTCAGCAACACAGAAGTAATTACATTCAGTGAAAGAACATTTTTGAATGAGATACATTTTCTTTCTCAAGCTGTAAGCAGAAATTGTAATAGGTCACTGAGATTGAGATTCTAAGAAGGATTCTATAGCTTTATCACTGAAATTCATTTTTTTCGATCTACAGATAAGTCTAGGCCAACAGACTTGATTATTTCCTGTGGGTCTTTCTTACACCAATATGTTCGTAATTATATTGTATTGTGTTAATGTTAAATGAACCAATAATAGGTTCCTCGCCCCGGTATAATTTAAAAAAAAAACACAGTATTTATTGTATTTTTTTTTTCTATTAGCCAGTCTGCAGAGCTGTTTGCTTTCTTGCATAATAAACTAATTTTTAACCCGAAATCATAGAGGAGGGGGGGGGGAATTAATAAACTCTTACTAAGTCGAATGATCCTTAAGGAAAACCTAAATTATATATGTCTTTATCGAACGTTTTTGGGGACGGGTTGGCCATACAGGAGGAAGCTGGCGAAGACATGAAATGTTATTCTTTCTTTTTTTTTCCGACTCTAGGCCCCTAATCGACTTTGGGACAGACCCCCCCCCCCTTGGGCCCGTCTCATGAAAACACTGCCCAGCGTCATTTGTTTTGTGCTCTCAACTTTTCACAAACGTTTCAATATGTTTCTAAAGTGATGTCTTGTTATTGTTATTGGAAAAAAAAATGATAAGGCTGCTTTATTAGATTGATATCGATTTACCAAATATTGGACCTCAACCCGTTTTTGCACAAGTGGCACGAACGAAAGAAATAGTAGCTTTTAAGCATGGAATGGGTTGCCTGATATAGTCGAGGAAACCAATCATTTAACAACATTTAAAGCATCACAATGCAAGAATTATATAGTACTGAGATGTCTAAATGGAAGGAACGTCGGCAACCTATGAGATAATAGTTTGTATATTATAAATACTTACAAACTTAAATGCTATCTCACATTAGTTAGGCCTATACTAGAATATCCGCATCTGTATGGGACCCATCAACTAAAGAAAACATAAAAAAATTAGAACATATTCAAAAAAGAGCTGCACGGTTCATAACTAGCGATTATTCCCAATTGACAAGAGTGACACCATTAGTCAAATCATTAAACCTAGAAACACTAGAAGACAGAAGGGCAAAGAGTAAAGTAGTAATAATACATAAGGCATTAAACTCTAATTTAGAAATACAACCTAATAACAACCTGTTTGCAAAGCTCAGATAAACATAAAGACAAAAACACTTTGCTTATTCCTTATGCGAGAACAAATGCATATAAGTACTCTTTCTTCCCGAGTGGCATTCTGGCATGGAATGGGTTGCCAGAACAAAGCAGGAAAACCAGTAACTTTACATAATTTAAAACATTAATCAAAATGCAAGACTAGACTCGGACCACGGATGAGCGTAGGACGCAATAATCGTCTTTATAGAAGGAGCATCTGTAATGTATAAGATAAGACTGATATTCTTTCAGAGAGCACTGCGCATTATAAATGCTATAGCATGGGGCGATGCGCAATATAAATGATATTTATTATTGTTATCACTCCACAATGACTAAGGCTTACGTCATATATAACTTGTGATGAGCAGTGGGTAAGACGGGACGCTCTAAGTTCCAAGACATAGTTCATAATCCAAACTGTCTATACTTCGACTTCGAAGCGTTAGTGGTTTAACCGTTTTTCATCTCTACATAGCTAATGAAATTAATAAATGAGGCATTGTCAATAAAACTATTAAGTACCGGTATATAATATTTACAGTCAGGGGCGAAGCCACAGGGGGCTCTGAGGGGGGCTAAGCCCCCCCCCCCCTGGAATTAAAAAAATAATAATTTTTCAATAGATTTGAAAAAAAAAGAATTAAAATCGCTACAAATTTTGTAAATGTTTATTACGCGAAAGTTCAGCCCCCCCCCCCCCCGGTATTTGGTAAATATTTGTCACGCGAAAGTTCAGCCCCCCCCTGAAAAAAATTTCTGGCTTCGCCCCTGTTTACAGTACACTAATTAATTACATATTCAAGTTATCTGATGGCAGAAGTGTGATTCAATGAAAATAAAGCAAAAGAAGGTTATACACATACACACATCGAGAGGCTTTTAAAGTGATAAAAACCATAACATGGAAAAACAATAAAAACCAAAACGAACAGGGATCCAGACACATTTTAATGGTTCGTATTTTTTTTTGCTTGTGTTTGTGCTTGACTTTCTTGATTTGTGGTTGCTCATGTTCAAGGCGAGTATTGTGATCAAGTTCAAAGAAACCTAATATCATAACATAAAGATCTATCAATAATTTTACGTTGGGAAAAAAAAAAACTGTCTTATTCTCCATTAAAAGTAAAAGTTAATCTTTTGATAAAAGTCTTGTCAGACGTTCAAAAAGAAAAAAGGGGAAAACCCACGAATTCAGAGCTTTTACAGAAAAACCCAAACAAAAATATTTGTATAAGTTTTTTTTTATTTTATATTTATGTTCATTTATCTTACCTTTGGTTTTTTGAACCAATGTTTGTATTAAAGACATAGGAACGCCTTTAAAAAAAAAGAAATTTAGCTTATTGTTTATTTTAAATTAATGGGCGAGGGAGGGGGATACATTAAGTGAATTTGAAAGCTTAATCTAAAATACTAGTGTTACACTTGATTTACTGCATTTGATGATTTTTTAAATATAAGAATTATACACGTAGATCTATGCACTGTAAATAAAGCTTTAATAAAAGCTTCCAATGTGTTCAGGTATTCTCTAGCTATTTAATAACAACCACTATATTAAGAAGGTGTAACACTTTTGTTATAACAACCACTATAAGAAGGTGTAACACTTTTGTTATAACAACCATTATAAGAAGGTGTAACACTTTTGTTATAACAACCACTATAAGAAGGTGTGACACTTTTGTTATAACAACCACTATAAGAAGGTGTAACACTTTTGTTATAACAACCACTATAAGAAGGTGTGACACTTTTGTTATAACAACCACTATAAGAAGGTGTAACACTTTTGTTATAACAACCACTATAAGAAGGTGTAACACTTTTGTTATAACAACCACTATAAGAAGGTGTAACACTTTTGTTATAACAACCACTATAAGAAGGTGTGACACTTTTGTTATAACAACCACTATAAGAAGGTGTAGCACTTTTGTTATAACAACCACTATAAGAAGGTGTAACACTTTTGTTATAACAACCACTATAAGAAGGTGTGACACTTTTGTTATAACAACCACTATAAGAAGGTGTAACACTTTTGTTATAACAAACACTATTGTTTTTTGTGTGTAACAAACTCAATAGAGATATCTAATTTTAACACTGTCTAGTCTAGTGTCAATATCTAGAGAAGGCCAAATCCCTTTAATACAATGTTATTATTTGTATAGACTTTACGCACTCCGGGTGCCTTGAAATTAATAAAGTAAATAGTTTCGTGAATATATTTATGTAAATACATACACTTTGTTATTTGAAAAAAGTAGACCTAAAATGACCTAAAATAAAAATTGTATACATTCATGTCGATGGGATTATTTCACTCCCTTAACCTTTTCCAGCTCATTGGTACTTATAATCCACTAGTCGCATTTCACTATAGTTCTCTTTTAACAAAGGGTTAAGCTGGTTTTGAAAGGGTAATTGCTTTGCTCATGTATTTTTAAAGCAAATTATAGGGAATAATGGTGCGGCACGGGAAGTAGGCGGGGAGTACATTGAAAATTATTAGTATGTTCATGGCGGACAGGATAAAAAATAAAGTTAGGAACCTTTGCACTGGTGCCTAAGTTTCCAGCCCCCATCCCCCTACACACACCCCCTACACACACATACATACGTGGTCTCTGTTGTGATGATGTAAAGGGTGTCCCGGTAACTATTGGGTCGTCTCTGTTCACAGGAGACCATGTGGACAATGTAGTGAAAGAATTAGCTGTTGCCCAGGAAGCAGTCAAGTCCTCTCCAGTCTCCACATCACTGTTAAGGCCAAGGCTTGAGATGATACACATTGTGACCGTCAACAATAACAACCGTCAGACAGATAGTGTAGTCTTTCCTTTAGATTTACCCATGACCCCCGTGGTTGAAGCCCCACAGGCGGGACCAGGCAAAAGTTGCTTAGTTTCGTACAGGTCACTGCCCTGTAGTTGTCTATTTCGGAAGTCTTAGGCCCAACCATGACTCGCGGTGTTGAAATTGCAGGGAAGCAGATTAAACTGTCGAGCATGATGTGCTTTTAGACTGCTCTGCCTTGCAGGAGCGTAGAGTGGATGGGAACGGTCAACTGTTTGCACCAAACCTACATGGTGACTTGGCTACAATTGCGTTTGTCCTCCGAGCCCTAAGAGAGTAATCTCGGTACGTATACTCACTCTGGTGAAGTGAGGTTCACTTCCCCATGAATGGGTTTCTATGTGGTTGTGGTTCATGATTGGAATTTATCTCCAGTGTGTAAACACAGACAAAAATAAAAACAACAACAACAAAAACGAAAAAAAAACACATCAACAACTCATATCTAAGTGGAAAAACATATGCTTGGCTGTCCTGCTCCTGTATTGGGAGACCTAATAATTTATCTCCGTTAACAAATCTTAATGCTTGACTCGTACAGTTCTTTTTTTTTTTCTCTTCCGTTACGTCCCTATGTGGTGACACCCCACCATTCACCAAAGTGGTGTTTCATGGGAAACATTTCGTGGTGAGGTGTCATCAAAAGTAAATCAGTGTCCAAGCCAAATGGATCGGGCGGTCGACTTGTTAGTGGCGGAGTTGTCACGAAGTGAGGAAGGAGGTTTAAATAGACATGAACTCTAGGCACTCTATATCCACTCTCTCTCTCTTTCTTTATTTATCTCTTTCTCTCTATCTCTCTCTCTTTTACTGGTTGATGGAATACCGAAAACAAATATCGGAGTAAATATATATTTGGGAATAGGTGGACATTTTGTTAAGTCAATTAAAAAAAGGTTTTTTAATCTATCTATCTATCTATCTATCTATCTATCTATCTATCTATCTATCTATCTATCTATCTATCTATCTATCTATGCATCTATCTATCTATCTGTCTGTATATCTATCTATCTATCTATCTAAATGTCTGTCTGTCTATCATATATCTATCCATCCAACCTTCAATCAATCAATCAATCAATTAATCAATATATCTAACTATCTATCTATCTATCTATCTATCTATCTATCTATCTATCTATCTATCTATCTATCTATCGATCACTCGATCTATCGATCTATCGATCTATCGATCATTCGATCTATCGATCTATCGATCTATCGATCTATCGATCTATCGATCTATTTATCAATCTATCTATCTATCTATCTATCTATCTATCTATCTATCTATCTGTCTGTCTGTCTATCATATATCTATCCATCCAACCTTCAATCAATCAATCAATAAATCAATCAATAAATCTATCTATCTATCATATCATATCGTCTCCCTAGCTATCGTCCTATCCATTTATCTGGCTTGCCTGATTCTAAACTATCTATCTCAATATCAAATTTCTTTCTTCGTGTATTCTTTTTACTTTCTTTAATTATTATTTTCTTAATATTTCCTTGCTTAGACCTGCTGTCTATCTCTCTGGTTATGACCACAGCCTTTAATATTCTCAACACTCATTTTTAAGTCAAATGCACCTCCATTACCTACCTCTTACCCCCCCCCCCCCCCCACGCCACCTACCATGGCCTTCTTGAGCAAAGAGAAGTTTAAGTGATCTAATCATTCTAGATAGCGAGTCTGATTCTAATCAATAGCAGAATAAAGCCGAGATCTAGCAAGACCGAGAGTGTCTACCAGTATAGAATTACAAAATACTAAATAGACTACTACAGTATGCCCGATGCTTTCAAGTCAATAGACTTAGATGGAAATCGAATTTTCCTTAGTTCAACACTATGGTTATGTTGCCACAAGCCTGGATGATAGAGATGCATTACTTTATTCCAACAACCCTTATTTGATAATATTATATCAAATATTTCACAATTTAATTCACACCCTCTTGGTAAACACTATTTAATGGCTTTACTTTCATATTGCTTAACACTAAATACGACATGGCTTTTTCTTTACGTATTCAACGGTAGAGACCGACGAAATTATGTTTCGGTTTCGGCCCTGTAAGTAGGCAAATGGTCTCTTTCTGCGTAGTTTCGGTTTCAGCCGAAGCCAAAAAGTTAGCTTTCAGTTTGCTTTCGGGTTAGGTAAACTGATATTGACTTTCGGTCATCAGCCGAATATCTAATTTAAATTTCAAAATTCAGACTGCAACGCTGGTGCTGCATCTATTGCTCTGCTTATTGATTATTTCATTGAGTTAAACTGTTGCGAATTAATCTGTGTGAAGTAGATAATTGAATTAATCACCGAAAAATGGAGTGTGGGATTACTATGCAGTCTTTTGAAATCTTTTGTTTGGCAATATCGGTGTATCCTTCGGTTTTGATCGAATTTGTAGTTAGACTTTCGGTTTTGGCTTTGGTTTCGGCCGAACGTCAATTTATAATTTTCGGTATGGTTTCGTTTTCGGCCCAAACCCAAATTTTTGGTTTTAGTCGGCCCCTATCCGGTGGCCTAATTGGGCTTATAGTCCACAAAATATACAGTGGTCTACGTTAATGTTCAATATAAGTTTTTTGCAGTTTTTTTAACTTGACACTTAAAGTATGCTAATTTTTAAAAAATCGCTGTTGACCAATGAATCCTTAGTTTAGAAACTTTAAAAAATACAATAATCTTCACTAAGATTTTAGTCATCTCTTATGTTTTTAAGTGGAATCAGGGCTTAAGCAAATGTACAGTGTATTAGGGAATAATAGAAAGCAATTAGGGACAAAAGTAAAATGATGGGGCACAATATGGGGCAAGTGTAATTAAGGGGGAAAATACGATGTTGGGCAAGTCATACACTGTAGAGTGTAGAGCAAGTGGAATATGGGGAAATTATAACATGGGACAAATAAAAAGTATGGCGCAGATCAGTTAAATAAGGCTTAAATTATGACGCTCGTTAAGTATGTAAAAATAGTGCTGAAAAATGTTTGGAAAAAACATTGCTCCTTCGTGTAATATGCAAATAATGATATTCCAAGTTTCTTCTCAGACCGTTATGTCCCTTGAAACGGTTCTCCTCCGAGCTATGCATCTCGGTAAAAAAGAACGGCTGTATTTGATATGTTTGTATCCGTATGAACAGACTATCTCTTTACATTATATTCTCATTTATAGCCTTATTTATTTAAGCTTTACCCTGTTTTTCTCCTAGGCTGGAGTTAATTTATTGACTTTTGTAAAACAATATCTTTAATGTTCCATCAACAATCCTCAGAAATCCGCTATATACAGCTAATGAAGTATAATGAATAAGGTAATATCTTACCCAGTAACACAATTTAAAGTGCGTTAATACTGCTTTATCTCTATTAGTGACACAATGACATTTATTTCCCAAAGTGATGAGTCTATGCTTGAATCAGTAATTCGTTAATCAAAAAGGGTTTTCCCTATCTACGTAAGTAAGTAGTGACAACTTCCTGCTATTATTCCAGAGCGCTGACTTTTTGAAAGAGTTTTCACTTGCAGGTGCCCGGATGTGAGAGGGTCACCCCGACCTCATCAGCGAGTTACTTTGGAGGTATTAACGCTCATTACTCACTCTCGTCCTGTCACGCTCTTAATGATCATGCACGTTTATGTAAGCGGCTGAAAAGGCGATGTTGAGGAGTGGATAGTATGGGAGGAGCCATTGAGGGGTTTACGCTCTCTTTCTTTATGTATATATATGTGTTTGCAGGTCTCGCTAGTTGAATACATGTGGGAATATTTTTTCATAACTTTGGATGCAGTTTTTACATACTCAATTGTAAGTTTTAATAAATGATTTCTTAAAAGCATCTGCATGTAATTATTTTAGTAAAGTAAAAAAAACAAAAAGAACGCATCGGATGGATATCTCAGGGTTTTCCCGATTCTACCTAGCTCTGAAGAATACCTGGCATCAGTCTAGGAAATTAATGGGGGAGCCTTACATTGTGCTGGCTACACTATCCCATAACTACAACGCCTACGGAAACTTGGTGAAGGCTGCTTTCCTAGCCACATGGACTGAAATGGTATACAAGTTTTAAACATTCTTATGCGATAATTGTAGTTTTACATTTAGATGTGTCGATTTATATATATGGACTACCCTCTGTGGTATAAATAATGACTGGTTAAATTTATATTCTAACAAATAAAGGGCTTTCTATGGGCTCATTGGTTTCCGATCTAAGTTTTTTTTTTTTAGTAAGGACCGAAACACTTATACAGGGGTGGGCAACCTTTTGCTAATAATTTGCCAAACTAGGATTTCTAAATAAATCAGCGTGCCAACAGCCTAAAAGTCAACTTGCTGTATTATACTTTAAAAAAAAAATTTTTCTAGGGCAATTAATTTAACTCCGTAGCAAGACTAAGGCCAAAAGCAAAAGAGATTTATAGAGAAAATAATTAAAGCGTTTTATATTTAATAAAAAAATTAACGCGTTTGTGAGTATCATTCCTTTTTATTTGCATTTATATCAAACAAGCTACATTACCCGGCGTTGCCCGGGTGAAAAAAAAACAGGACTGTATAAGGTGCAGAAATTTTTTTTATAAACTACAATTAAAAGAAAGCTATAAATCTAATATTTCAATTATTATTTTTGTACTGAAGACTTTTAGGAAAGTAATTTAAAATAAATATTGTAATCGGGTAAAAAAAATAGGCAAGTATTTTTATTTAACATAAATCTAAATTACCCGTAGATTTACAATGTCTTTTGTTTTTAAAAGTTTGAAAAATAAATTGTAGAAAAAAAAGGTATAGTCTAACGGGAGATTCGAACCGGGTCGCCCGCATAGCAGTCCGCTACGTTAACCACTGAGCTAGCGAATACACATGTCCGATGTGAAAAATTATTAAACAGTATATAGGCTCACGTGTTTTCAAATTGACCAATGGAGATCCGTGGGGAAACAAACACGATCTTTTCATATATATACAGACAATATTTTATTTGTCTACTTAGTTTTCACATTTGTGGTAATTATTGTCTAAACATTACTATTTGGTACTCAAGATTAAGATCTAACTAACAGTTACTAGTTACTACAGTACTATTAATTATTTTGTGCTCTCAATCAATTTAATAAGATGACCGTTTACGTGTTTTGTACTTTTATATAATACAAATGAAGAGATCAAAGTTGATTGGTGTAGATACAAATTAGTTATACAAACTAAGTAGTTAATGTAATGTTTATAAATTTGCATATTAACTTTTTAGACATAGAATATTTATATAATTTTCAAATACTTTTAACAGTTTGATCATTTTAAAGTTAAAATTTTAACACATTTAGATTATTCTTTTATAAAAAAAATAAAATATAAACATACTAAAATTATTAGCGCAAAAAAATGCGTTAATTATCTCCCTTTAATAAAGAAGGTTTCCACATTCGATTCAGTAGTGATGCAAAACAAGTTATGTTTTGTAATATAAAAAGTATTACTGACTAATTTTTATTTCTTTATAAGTGTAAGTTGAACCAAAAGCTGAAAGTAGATGAGCGATTGCCTAGCAGTTGAGAATAGCAGATTACTTTCCTAAGCAGTTTCCTTCCAGATTTCTTTTCCGCAACTGGGCACGTTTGAATGCCCATTTTTGAAAAGTTTAAAATTCAACTTGCTGCATTTTAAAATCGCCAATATCCTTCCACTTAAAAAATATATCCACCTCTAAGAAGGTTGTAGTATGATCAAGCTAGTGAGGCTTGCTTAGGTATGAACAAATGAGTCCATGAATTTAAAAGTCTTGCCTTTGGTTACAAAACTCCGCTTTGTGTACTTCGATGTACTTTTGAAAAAGCCCTAACTATCTATATAAATATATGTCTTAATATAGAGATGTACATGTAGTTAAATGTTTTGAAATTGATTTCACGCCAAGATATGTCTAGTTTCAATGTAAATCCATTCCAGTGGTCTTTGTAAATGCAAGTTTTACTCACTGAAATGTGTCGCTATGTCGTTCAGAAACATAGGCTTCAACAGTCAGTTTTCCTCATTCAGAACCTGAAAATCATCTATAGAAAAAAAATTCTTAGAGGTCTCTCGCGTGCCATTGAAAATCGCTCTGCGAGTCCAGTTTGGCACGCGTTCCTTAGGTTGCCTACCCCTGCAAATATAGACAATGTACTTTGTGATAGACTGCATTGTTTGTTTTAATAATTTACACTTCAACACAGATGTTAACCGTCTTCACCTTCCGAGCCGTCCACCGAGGGCTAATTCTACAACGCGATGTTTCCCAAAAGATCCACACACACAAAAAATGCCATTAAGGTATCGGCAATAAGATTAACCCAAGTCTCTAGTGCTGCACGTGAGACATGCTAAGCATCTTAAGTCTCCAATTCTCACCGCTATGTCCTGGACTCTGTCCAAGAAGCTTGTAAAATATTTACTTATGAGTGGAGTGTCAAAAAAACCTCATTAAAACATTTCATTTACGGCAGAACGAAATCACAACAACAGAACTTTTGTGTGAATTTTTTCAAATTTTGCACTTTCAAACTTTCTCTGAGAAATTTGAAGAATGTAGGTTGAAAAGAAATATGTGATAATTCCATTTAAAATTTAAAAAAAAATCGTTGTGAAGTATGCAATACAACAATGATTCCCAACTTTTTCCTATTCACGGCTCCTTTTTTTTTTTTTTTGAAGTTTCCTTATTGCACCATTTCTCTTAAGTCAAAGCCATAGGGGACATAGTGCAGCACAATGAAGCTGTTACATAGGGGACATAGTGCAGCACAATGAAGCTGTTACAACTTCACGGGTCCTTGGTTGTCTGTCTAGGTTCTTGTTCACTATAATAATAACTCAAGCCACTCAATGAGCCTTCAAAGAAGAATTTAATGCTTGAACGTACGTACAAATAGGGGACATGAGCGGAAGCGCATTCGACTGGCGTAGCGAAGGTCCTGGGTTCGAATCCTTGTGAAGGTTAGAATTTTTTCTCGGATCTGTAGGGTGTCCCTGCGTCTACCATGCACTGATGGG
Source organism: Anisus vortex (assembly GCA_949126835.1). Taxonomy (NCBI): domain Eukaryota; kingdom Metazoa; phylum Mollusca; class Gastropoda; family Planorbidae; genus Anisus; species Anisus vortex. Next base: position 17,975,880 of record OX421492.1, on the reverse strand, counting down.
AACCTGACTTTCGTTGGGGTCAAGTAAAAGCGGCTGGGCATTATACTGACCCCACAATCCCCTAGTATATCGTGGGCACAGAAACTAGATAAGGCTGCTTCACAGGCCCTGTTGATCGATTCGGTCCGACCTTACTTACTAATCTAAAAGGAGGGGGGGAGTGAAACGTTAAAAGTTTTTACAACTACAATATATTACATCACTAGCTAAATTACCCGGTGTTGCCCGGGGTAACAATTAAGCATACATTAAAGAACAAATGGCACAAAAAAAGGTTTCCACATTCGATTCAGTAGTGATGCAAAACAAGTTATGTTTTGTAATATAAAAAGTATTACTGACTAATTTTTATTTCTTTATAAGTGTAAGTTGAAATTTTCTATGATATAAAATTATATAGATATATGTTGTCATCCTCAATTTTAAATTAAATAACCTGATTTTGATGTACTAATTATTGATTTAGATAACAATGACACGAGAGGCATGAAGAAAAAAAGTTGGAATCATGAAATATATGGGCAACTTTTGTTTTTGTTTTTACCGAAAACTAAAAAAAAATATAGCAATAGGCGGACTTAAGCCAACGGTTCGCCAGTCAGAGAGTCTAACCACTCAGCATGGGAGCTCACATGTAAGAATCGAAATCGCAAAAGTAAAATAAAAAACAGACAATAAATACAATTAATTGTCTTTATATAATCAATGTGAATCCATCTATACACACGAGGTATACATTATTTAATATATATATATATATATATGTATATAAAAGGAATGATTCATATAAGAGAAAGGAAAAATAAATTTTCTGTAACTGTATCATTAACCATTGAATAGAGTAAACAATTTTTATAGATTTCTCTACTGATATTTTCGGACCAGGCGGTGCCATTATATATATTACAGTTATGCACGCAATCGGAAAAAACATGCAATCAGACACGGCCAGACTGGTGTATTGTATACAGCTATTAGGCCGTAATAAATTTAGTTGGACTACATTTGTGTCATCGATTGTATGGCTATCAGAAAAAAAAACAAATGGAAAAAATACTTAATGTGAAGATGGAGATGGAAAGAGAGAGAAAGAGAGAGAAAAGAGAGGGAGAGTGTGAAAGAAGTCAAAAGTCCTGAAAAAATAAATACAACATTAGAGAATATTTCACATGTACAATTCTTGGAGAAATTTTTCACAGAGTCTAGAGGGCGTCCCCGAGTTTACCCATTTCTTACTGGGAGTTGACATTTGTTGACCACATAATCCCCTTGTAGAAGACGCTGCCTCGTCATGCCAACATGGTCTAAAAAAGATAAGTTTTACTTAATTTACAAAAGAAACTTTTACAAACTTGATTTCCCTTCTGAAAACTTACAAATCAACTTAATTCGCACGTATTTTTTTTTTTTTCACAGTTAACTTCAAAGTCATAAAAACACACACACAAGAAAACCGATAGTTTGTTAGAAAAAGTTGCCACACCCTATTACTCACCATTTCTATCTTAATACAATTTACCCAACGTTTGGAAAAACTATTGTATTAATTATTCAGTTGAACTATGGACATGTGACATTTATAATACGATTTGTTGATTTTTTGCCCTTTTGAAAAAAATAAGTGTACGACTTGTATGATAAATTGATTTAATCATTGAAATAAAAAAAAAAACAACTTTAGAACAGTGTCATGTTATAGGTTTTACCAGTAGAAAGAGTTATGAATCAGTTCGCGGTAGTATGTATTACATGTCGAGAATCTGGGAGTTGGTAATACCCACTGATCTATAAAAAGAATGGATAGCGCCTACATATTAAATTTGTAAGCGCCAATAATTAATTGATTCTAGAATTGATTACACCATTTACACTATTCATTTTTTCCATGTAAGTCAGTTATAGGGAAAAAAATTTAATTTAAAAAAAATCTACACGGAGAGTGAACCGTTTGACCTGCTCATTGCGAAACTCTGGTTGTACAAGCAACACCCACGATGACGTGGCAGTTCAGACTTGAAGTTTCATTGGTTGATGGACATTGACGGAATGATTTCAAGGGGAGGACAACTCTATTCTTGTTATCGTCAAACCTTTCTGTTGTGTGGAATGAATCCTGTAAATGCATTGCCTACTAGAAGAGAATGGGCAAGAATGAGCGAGATAGAGAGTGAGAGAAACGAGAGAGAGAGAGAGAGAGAGAGAAAGAGAAAAAGGAAGTGAGAGAGAAAATATAGCAAAAGTATAAACTAGGCGATAGAGTTACAAATAAATAGAGAGAGCGAGCGTGAAATATAACGAGAGAGAGAGAGAGAGAGAGAGAAAGAGAGAGAGAGAGAAAGAGAGAGAGAGAGAGAGAGAGAAAGAGAGAGATTAGAGAAATGAAAGGGATAAAGTAGAGAAGAGGGGAAAGAACTAGACCGCGAACAATCGTTAAGACAATGCCGGCCACTCGGTGCCAGTTCCAGTACCTGATCAAAGAAAATACGAGAATGTTGCGAGAGCTGGCGAGGAGAGACAGAAAGAGAGAGATAAAGAGAGCGAGAGAGAGAGTATCGGACGATGGGGAGAGAGAGAAGAAGAATTATTTGTACTCCAATCTCGACATGGGAAGGTCATGTCATTGTAATGTGTGGGCTGCCAGCATTGGCTCTTGACACCCTCCTCCCTACTCCCAGAGACTCACCCCACCCCACTCCCAACTCCCAACCCTCCCATCCACCCCAGACCCACCCTCCCTCCTTTTTGAAAGGAAATCAATGCTGATTGCATTACTGTGGATCAGCTTTCAAAGAACCACAATTCTGAAAACTAACATTGCGTTGTGGAGTTGTTCCCCTTGCATTAGTTGGTAATACCCACTGATCTATAAAAAGAATGGATAGCGCCTCCATATTAAATTTGTAAGCGCCAATAATTAATTGATTCTAGAATTGATTAGACCATTTACACTATTCATTTTTTCCATAAAGGTCAGTTATAGGAATAAACCACTTATAATTATATCAAATGTACACGGCAAAAAGAAAGTCATTGTCACATGAAATGTATTTACAGGGTCAGTGTTTAGGTAATATAATTTTATAGATAAGTGAAAGTCACGTGAAAGCATATTAATTTTGGCATCAAGAATGTTACTTCCGTGCCCAATCCATTATTTTTATAGATCAGTGGAAGTGTTGTTGTATTAATATGGTTTTTTGTTAACCGTGTTATCGTTTTGTTCCCTTTGGAATTCATCAATGTAACTTTATTGTTTTGTTTTCTACGTGACCCTATGAATCTATATTTTTGTTTTACTAGTGATATGTATTCCCGAGGGCTGTAGCTAAAACGGAGTTCAAAATATCATAAAATATAGTCTACGCCAGGGGTCGACAACCTTTTAGTAATAGTGTGCCAAATTAGGATTTCTAATTCATCAGCGTGACAAGAGCTTAGACTTTATCGTTTTCTAGCACTCAATTTCTTATAAATAAAGACTGGAATTTCCCCTTTTGGAGGTCTTTCGCTGTGCCATTGAGTATCGCTCTGTGTGGCAAGTCTGGCACGCATTGCGTAGGTTGCCGACCCCTGGTCCAACGCCTTAGTTGCGACATTTACTGTTATTGGGCCATGGCGATACTATGCCTTAGGTTTAATTATACTTTCTTCCAATTATTTTTTTGCAGCCCTTAATTGAGCATTTAATGCTCTGTATCAGGAATGGAAAGAAATGCAGAAATAGCTGCAAGGCTCATTACTAGTGAATATTCACAACTGACTCTAAATTACTAAACCTAGAAACACTAGAGGACAGAAGGTCAAAGAGTAAAGTAGTGATAATTCATAAAGCATTTAATTCTAACCTATAAATTCAACACAGTAACAATCTTTTACAATGCTCAGATAAACATAGGGACAAAAACACTTATCCCTTATGCGAGAATAAATACATATAAAAACTCTTTCTTCCCGAGTGGTATTCGGGCATGGAATGGGTTGTCGGAACGAACCAGGAAAACCAGTAACTTAACATCAATTCAGTAATCAAATTCAAGATTAGACTCAAACCACGGATAAGCGTAGGACGCAATAATCTTCTTTATAGAAGAAGCATCTGTAACATAATATAAGATAAGATAAAATAAGGGAAGTCATTAATTTTAATGTTATTATTAGCTTTACTTTGCTGTAAGGTAACATATTGGACGTGTAACAAATGTTTGAAAAATAAAAAAAAAAATTCAAATAGCGGCAGCCCACTTCTCTCCCTTCGCTGACCTTCTTTATAGAATTTTGAAACATGAAAATGTACTCAAGTAAGTAACCCTTTTCAGACCAATGGGAAGCAAGTGAAGCGGCGTTCACACGTTTCCATGGCTACGGCTTGCAGGGGAATGTGTGGCCAGAACAACACCGAGCCGCCTTAATTATTCACAACTACTTTCACCCGAGCTGGGTAGATTTAGGGACATACACCAGACCCGGCTTCAAACTGTAGCCTTCACCAGGGTTTGAACCCGGGACCTTCGGTTCACCATTTAGTAAACTTAAATAAATAATAATAATTATTATATTTGTATGGCGCTGCCAACAAGCATAATGTAAGCTCACAGCGCATTTAACATTGAGCAACAAATAACCAAGAACGCGGATATAATTCTCTATGCTAAAAATATATAAAGCTTATTAATAATCTTAAAATTATGTCAATCTTTCTCGAAGTAGTTAACAATAAGTTGATCAGTTTCCTTTTCCTTTGCATTCAAGTGTGATTGTGTGGCCAACCAATCTCATGTTACCTTAAACATATTTTTTTTAACCATTTGAATTACAAACATAAAAATGATGCGAACCTCCATGAAAATATTTTTTGTTAAGCGTGACGTACGCTTGAGAACAGTGAAAGTTGAATTGAAATTCTGATGGGCCATCCCAAGAAATCCTGAGGTTCATTGTACACTACCCGTATGGTCCATTTCACACTTCTATAGGTCCATTACAGGCAATTTGGTGGTCCTTTACAAACAAAATTGTGGTCCACTTCAAACAACTCTCTGGTCGTTACTATCGACAGTGTGGTCATTATAAGCAAACTGGTGGTCTATTACACACACTCGTGTGGTCCATTACAAAACAATATAATGGTCCTTTACGGAATCTGGTCATACATGTAAAGAGGACAAAGACATATAAAAAAAACGTGTTAGATTAAAAATCCAAGCCCTAGAAATCGTTCAATGTGCTGGTGAGAACAGATAACAACAGACAGATAACAACAGACAGATAACAACAGACAGATAACTCTTAGAACGTTATTATATGTTGTTGGTTTTCATACTCCACTTAAGAACACATGATGGTCCCCCGACCCCACTTCTTCTCCCCCACTTCACCCATCGCCCCCCGCATCCCTGCCACCCCCACTTCCACCCTTCCCCCCCCCCCCTATTTGCCGGAGACGTTGTGTAACGATCAATTCCAAACATGAGTTGTCTCCCCTCCACCCCCACCCTTGACTTTTTTTTTGCCTCTTACATAATAATATCTAGACCAGAAAATACAAATAATAAAAACATGGCAAAATCTATTCTGGAGATGTATGATGCAAATGTCACGCTTTTTATGGAGGTGGGGGGGGGGGGGGTTCGGAGATGGAGGGAGGGACTTAATGCTTGACAACGACGGTTGTTTGTTTTATTTATCTCACAGCCCCCCCCCCCCCCTCACTCTGCCACCACCTTTCGTGTTTCTCGTTTAAAGGTTTATGTGATATTTTTTTTAAGCGTCTTAGCTCTTTTTGTTCTTCTTGTTTTGTTCTTTTTTTTTTGTTTTTACAGTGGTAGCGTGTATGACAGACTGACAAATACAGACACTCAGACGGTCAGACAGAGTTTGTTTTGTTCTATCGTGTCTCTTGATGCAAGCGTATAAAACAAAAAGTTTTGAAAACGTGAAATGGTACCAGAAAAAAAAAGCAGGGCTGTGTGTGTGTGGGGGGGGGGGGGGGGTAAATATGGGTAGATAACTCAGACGAATATGATATCAGAATGGACTAATTTTGAATTAAGTTACGATCATTTAAAATTTGTAAATGATATTTAATACCAAACTATTTTTTTGGTGCCTACGCCTATGTGAAGAAATGGAAAGTGTGTGTGTGTGTGTGGGTGGGGGGGGGGGGTGATTAGGAGGAAAGCATAAAGCCTGATGAAGCCATAATGTAACACGATGTGTTTGCATGTTTTTTAAAAGATGTTTAATTAAATGGAATGGGTTACCTAAAATTGCTCGTAAATCCAACATCTCAGCATTAAAAACAATCGTATCACAATTCAAGACCAAGCTCTAGATATTACACATCTTGTATGTCGATGTCGTGTATAAATGAATGAGACACACTCGTAATGACCCAGAAAAATTTGTCTAATACAGTCAGTATTGTTAAACCATAACCTTTTTTAATTACTGGTAGTATTTTTTTAATGTTGACTTTTTTTTTATTACAATAATCTTCTTTTTTTTGTGTATTGTTTTTGGCAAGGGTTAATATTATGTAAGTGACTAACGTATGTTTAAATACAGATAAATTATGTAAGTGACTAACGTATGTTTAAATACAGATAAATTATGTAAGTGACTAACGTATGTTTAAATACAGATAAATTAACACCCTGAATGCAGATGTTCTTTAGTTATTATAGTATCATTTCCTCCCCCCTCCCCCCACTCTCTCCTACCTTCCCAAAAAATTATACTGCACCTAAAATAGGGGAGAGAATACGTCAATTAAGTGGATAAACAGCAGTACAAAACAGAGTTATCCAACTTTGTTTTTTTTAAATTCATTTCTTCATTTATAAATTAAAAAGGGCTGTTCACATAAGACGCAGAAGAGTAAAATAAAAATGGATGGGTGTGGTAATTAAAAGCTTATTCTGTGTTGAATTGTTATAGTAAGTGTCAATTATCGAACTATGATAATACTCGATTTTCGGGCATGGGCATTAAAAGAAAATGCTTGTATAAACAAAAGACAAACTTTTTTGTTGTTGCAATAAATGCAGTTTCCTTAGCTATGAAATTTGCTAATAGCCTTAACGGAACAACGTCTTTTTATGCTAGTATACTGAATACTGTTATTTGAAAATTCCATAACAAAATGTAGTAAAATTATTCTTTTGGAAAGTTAAGTTGAAGTGTCTAACGTATCTACATAGACTTAGCAAAAACAAGTTCTGAAAATAAATATTCTTAGTTTACACCTATTTCTTAGCATCTGTTGTTTTCAATCATGCTGTTTCCAGATTGATAAACTGTGATGATTATTTTAAAATACTTACTCAATCATAAAATATCTTTTTTTTAAAAAGAATTTATGTACATAAATAATATACATATTTAAAATAAAAAAAGATATCTTTTTAGTACAAGTTAAACTAATCTCGTTCTATCTCCGTTTCCATGTTATCAGCTTTCTTTAAAGAATGTATCCAGATAGAAATCTATTCCGAGCGGGCTCTCACCTGCTGAGATTATCCACTATCCAGGTGTTATTCGTTTAGATTTCATTTAAGTTTTGCGATATTAACTCCCCCCCCCGCCCAACCCTCCCTTTTACATTGTATACAAAAAAGTGTGAGAATTAAAACAAAAAAGAAAGAATTTTTTGTCAAAATATAGATCTAGAATCTAGATCTAATATTTGTAAGAAACTATGTATGTTTTTAATAATGTTTTGTGTGCTTATGTATCACATCCGTCAATTATATAAGTTGCTATCCAGAGGAAATCAAACAGCCAAGCGTACAATATAATGTACTACAACATTCACTAGCCTATACATTTCTTTGGTTACAGAAACACTTTTATTGTAATAATGTACATTTTATTTTTAAATTTAGAGTACAAGTTCGTTTCTTTATTCAAATCTTGAATTGATTAAAAAGATGTTTGCAATTTTTATTAATATTGAAATACGTCGTCTATATTAAAAAAAAACTGGGTTATATTTTGTTCTAATTATTATTTAATGAAATTAAAAAAAGATAGTTTTAATTGATCCATTTTATCATTACACATCAAAACGCAATAAAAATACAAAAGCTAATATTTATCTAACATATCATCTTTTAATGTTGTTATTATTGTCTAAAATATTACAATTAATGAAAGCTAAATTTTCAATTTAACGGTTTTTTTATTGGCCAGAATACATTTGTGGCAACTTAGGATTTAATTGCAAATTAAGTTACGTATTAAGTGGCATTCGGGACATGAAATGGGTTGTCTGAACAAAACGGGAAAACCAGTAACTTAACATTATTTAAAACATTAATAAAGATGCAAGACTAGACACGGACCACGGATGAGCGTAAGATGCAAACTCTTCTTTATAGAATGAGCGTGTGTAATATATAAGATAAGATAAGTATTACATAGTTATGTATATTTGTTTGTTTAGTAGCTGAGGGTCTCAGTATATAACATGTTTGAGAACCACTTCTAGAATCCTGGTTTTAAAAACAAATGCAAAACAGGAAGGGAAATTTTATATTGACTAGATGGAAACAAAAAGTACACGCCACATCACACAGATGCGAACTCGGCGTAAGTCTCGTGACATAAGCAGAATTTGCGCGAGTAGCTGTGCACGAGATAATTAGACATAAGTGCACACATTGTATAACGAACAGTTTCATATCATTATATCCCACGTCTTCCTCGATAGATGAAAAGAGATTATTTCATTTAATAAAATCTCGCACCATAGGAGAATCTGGTCGGGAATGGGAGGAGTAATATTCTTAGGATGTACACCCTTCTCGTGTGTTACGCCCCTGACTTATCGGGACTTCTCTCTCTCTCTCTCTCGTGCCAGTGACTTAAAATGACGAGTATTGATCGAGTTCCGTGTACTCAATTTGTACCATGGTTTTCTCACATAAAACTATGGCATTTGGTGGGATGCCCACGCAGTTATACACAGATGTATAGATATAGGTATTATATGCTATAATTTACAAATAATAAACATAGCTAGATATAGTAAGGAATAATTGGATACGAAATATATATTTGTTTGTATCAAAATACCACGGGATTTAAAAGTCTTTTTAAAGCATAAGCATTTGCACGAAAATAAATAATAATAATGTTTATTTATATAGAGCTAATATCCATGCTATTTTAGCATGCTCAGCGCGCTCTGGAAGATTATTACGTCCTTTAGGGCCAAAACTCCTGCAGGGTGACAGGGATAGAACCCGCGACATGTCGATTGAGTTGACAGTGCGGTAAGCTGACCATTAATTTGATTAAACATTATGACTAAATATATAGACAAAATGTTTTCTTTTCAATGTGTCAGGAGGGTGACCCGGAGTCTGCCCAGCTCTGATGGGCACCTGTCATTAGTTGGGCAAAGTAAAGATGGCTGGGCTATGTAACTCATTTGGCCACGTAAACTTGTAAACGTTGCTTTACAGATCCCTATGGATACCTATGGATCAAACTGATCCAACAGGGATACTTTACTTTTAATAGCAATAACAACACCTGTAATTTAAAATATTAAAATATTCTTAATTCGTCTCTTAAAATTGCACATAAATAAATATTCGCTGTTCTTTTAGTACAATTAATTATTTTTTGGAAGTATCATTTTTTTAAACAACATTTAGAAGTTACAGGTAAATGGTTTTAATTCCGCTAACTTCCCATATTAATGTAGAAATGTAGAATTTAGCCAAAGCATCTTATTCAGCCAACTCTAAACGACCTATTCACTAAAACTACAATTCGCATCTTCTAGCCATTTATCACAAGTAATCTTATCTGCTTTGTATTCACGGAGATTCCAGACTTTTGAAACCAGAAAGTGCCGGAGTCACACAGACAGGCTCATTTCTTTATGTTTTCTTCTACTCCGCTGCCCAGTCTGGTCGCTTGAATCACCACAATAGAGAGAGAGAGAGAGAGAGAAGGAGGAGGTCAATGGCATTGGCCTGGCTGGCGTGGGAGGGAGGAAGTGGTGACGATGGTTGGAGGAAACAAGGAGGCTGGAAGTGAGCACTGACGCCATATTGTCTGTGTTCGTGAGTAAGGGGCTTCAACTACGAACTCACACACACACACACACACACAAAGGCTGATTTTAAAAAAAGAACAACAAGAACAAACCAAAAATATCAACTAACTAAACACGTTAGCAAAGAGAAAAACACGAGCGACATCACTGGGCTGTTAACCAGTTTCACAGAGCTGTAGTGAGCGAGCGACATCACTGGGCTGTTAACCAGTTTCACAGAGCTGTAGTGAGCGAGCGACATCACTGGGCTGTTAACCAGTTTCACAGAGCTGTAGTGAGCGAGCGACATCACTGGGCTGTTAACCAGTTTCACAGAGCTGTAGTGAGCGAGCGACATCACTGGGCTGTTAACCAGTTTCACAGAGCTGTAGTGAGCGAGCGACATCACTGGGCTGTTAACCAGTTTCACAGAGCTGTAGTGAGCGAGCGACATCACTGGGCTGTTAACCAGTTTCACAGAGCTGTAGTGAGCGAGCGACATCACTGGGCTGTTAACCAGTTTCACAGAGCTGTAGTGAGCGAGCGACATCACTGGGCTGTTAACCAGTTTCACAGAGCTGTAGTGAGCGAGCGACATCACTGGGCTGTTAACCAGTTTCACAGAGCTGTAGTGAGCGAGCGACATCACTGGGCTGTTAACCAGTTTCACAGAGCTGTAGTGAGCGAGCGACATCACTTGGCTGTTAACCAGTTTCACAGAGCTGTAGTGAACGAGCGACGTCACTGGGCTGTTAACCAGTTTCACAGAGCTGTAGTGAGCGAGCGACATCTTTGGGCTGTTAACCAGTTTCACAGAGCTGTAGTGAGCGAGCGACATCACTGGGCTGTTAAGCAGTTTCACAGAGCTGTAGTGAGCGAGCGACATCACTGGGCTGTTAACCAGTTTCACAGAGCTGTAGTGAGCGAGCGACATCACTGGGCTGTTAACCAGTTTCACAGAGCTGTAGTGAGCGAGCATATTGACTGGGTTATGTCCCATGCTGCTTAAAAATTCGAAAATTTTTCTGAGTGTTTCTAGTTTAAATAAATTACGATCATAACATAGGAATATGTCCCAGGTCTTATGTCGTCAGTCTAGAGTCTAGGGTCTAACTGACTATGAGAACACGTACTCAAATCACTCAATGATTGTTTAAAAAATGTCAAACTTAAGCTTGATAAATAGCTTATAACAAACATATTATTATGTGTTATTAACATTTTAAGCAATAGCTTCCTATGTACATATCTATTATTTACATTTTGACCAAATCTCAAAAAATCAAATAAATGCAAACTCCGTAGGCTATAGCAACTAATAGCCTAACTTCAACAAATAAATATCCAACAACAATACCGTTCACTTTTTGGTTTGAGCTTAAAAAACGTCCGAAATAATAGGCCAAAGTTGACCACGCGATAATCATTGACGATGATGACTCAGCATTAAATTCCCGAGTTAAAAATTCTGTCCCTAAGGTTCTTGAAAACTTTTTTTCTTTTTTCTTTAAAATTTTGAATGAAATAAAGCAAGAAAAAAATAAAAGTTTTGAGAAATAGTCCTTAACTGAAGCAAAATGTCGTGATCACTATCTCCAAAAAATCTTACCGAAGATAATTTATTCAAGACTAGAGGTCACATTGAGAGTCACGGACTGAATAATCCTAAAAGCGCGAAGCGATTGGCTACAGATACATGACGCAATTGAAACAGTAACCAATCAACAAAAATGTACTAGACTCTTCTAGATTGTGTACTTTTACTTTCTCTCTCTCTCTCTCTGTCTAATGTAGTTACTCCTTTCTTTCTGTCTTTTTGTCTTTCCCACTTTCTTGTTTTCTCTGTCTGTGTAAATCTTAGTTTCTTCCTTTTTGAGACCATCGCTTTAATTTCCATCTGCAGTATCGGTTAAAGGTCAGCTAGACCATTTATCTGTAGTACGGTCTCTGATAAACCGTTGGGCGTGTTTCCGCTTTCCTCGCGCATGTGCAAAAAACAAAAAGAAACTAAAAGAGTAAGCGTACAAATTACAACATGTTTACACACGGAAAAGTTGTCTTTTCTAGATGGAAAAAAGGAGGCCTAAGCATTTATTGAGGAAGAAAGCTGGTGTAGAATTCTTCTGATCAAATTATCACATTCTATTTGAATATTCACTTATTTATATCCCCACCTATTCCAACACCCTACCCATTTTTCAATTAAAATTTAAAATATAGCACTAAAAAGCAGAACACGGGAAACTATATAAAAAAACCTTTTAATTATCTGTATCATCTATTGGTTCTTAATTTCATCAAATGCTTTCTTTCACGAAAATGCCACTTTCTTTAATACCTACAATACAAAAAAAACAACAACACAAAACAAAATTGTACAACCACACATACACAATTAAACAGACACACACACACACAACTACTCATCTCAATATCATGTTTTACTATAAAACAACAACAACAACAACATATAATATGTTTAAGTAACAAAACTCAGACTTAAATCGCAATAGAGTTTCCATCTAACGAATAGGGAGAAACACAATGAGTCTTCGAAGAACTTTTGTTTTTACTATTCCATTTGATTTCTTTCAGCACAATGTCTAGGTCATACTTTTCTATTGATCATCTTTTGGTTTATACCAGCTCCAATCCTGGTCTTTTGTTGTATCTCCATTAAACCTTACAGTCCCGGGGGCGTATATAGCGGAACTAAAGGCAGTATAGATAGAAGTAGGTCGGTACGGGAAGGGTTAATCTGAATCAACACAGCTACTAACAACCACCTGCGGAAATCTGGGGGCTTTGAAATATGCTGCTTATCTTTTAAATCGCAAAAGAATCGTCTATGATATCGATTTAACTAAAAGAAAAAGACTCAACACATTTTACTATCAATTCAAATTTTTGTGGGAATTCACAGAGAAAGATTGTTTTTTAAACTTGGATAGCTTAATAATATTTGCTCATGATCTGTGAGCAGTGGCAAGTTTTGAGTTTATCTGGGAATATTTTGAGAGCTCTCATTGGTTTCTCAAGATCTTCTTGGCTGCAAGCGACAACTAGCAGAGCTGCTTCTAGAGGCCGACCGAAATTCGGTTTCGGCACATAAAGTAGACTAATGTCCTCTTTCGGTGTTAGTTTCGGTTTTGTTCGAAGTCAAGGAGTTAGTTTTCGTTTTTATTTCAGTTTGGGCTGAAACTGATATTGACTTTCGGTCATCAGCCAAATATCTATTTTAACTTTCAAATTCAGACTGCAAGGCCAATGCTGCATCTATTACTCTGCTTATTGATAACTCCATTTAGTTAAAATGTTGCGAATTAATCTGTGTTAAGTAGAAAATTGAACTTAATAATAAACGGATTATTTAAACACCCCAAAGAATGTCGAGAAATGAAATGTGGCTTAATAAAATGGCTTTGTGTTATGCACCTAGGTCAATGCCTTCTTCTTTCTTTCATTGCATTTGTCTTTTTTCTGATGCTTCACAGTTTTTCTTTGTCAATGTGTTTACTAAATACACAAGGGCCTGGCTGAGACCGATAGAGGCCCTAAACATATACAAAATTAATAAATATTACATTAACATTTTGTTTGAGGTTTTATACCTACAATCAACGCTTAGACATATTTCAAAGACTGAACCATGCTAAAATGGAATTCTAGGGTTTCAATAATGTGTGTGATTTTTGTTGTTGTTTTTAAGCATCATTGTTCAGCTGCACTAGTTAAAGCATCGCACCATATTAGATTGTGGAATATAGCAAGCTTCTTGTGTGCCGTACTGAGAGGGGATTGTGTGGCCAGTACTGAACCATGCTAAAATGGAATTCTAGGGTTTCAATAATGTGTGTGATTTTTGTTGTTGTTTTTAAGCATCATTGTTCAGCTGCACTAGTTAAAGCATCGCACCATATTAGATTGTGGAATATAGCAAGCTTCTTGTGTGCCGTACTGAGAGGGGATTGTGTGGCCAGTAGTGTGCACAAATCCCTACGCGTCCACTCGTAGCGTGCTAACAATAACACCTTTCGTTTCACTGGTTTACTCGGCGCACCTACGCTAAGATAATTTTATTAAAATGGGGGAAGTTGTTGAGAGGGCTAAGCGACTAATGGCGGGGAGTAATTAATCTCAGGCCAATGAGTTATAAATCTTCTTTCCTTTATACTTTGTACCAAAATAGCACGCACTTATATTTGTTAAATGGTAATCCAGCGCCGTTAATACACTATATGATACGTCACTTGTTTTACTTAGTTACTAAGTCTTTTAAATTTATACAGACTTTCTATTTTCAACACTTCATTTATGAATTGCTTTCACAAAAGCCCACACTTCCCATATAAGGAAAATGCAAATTTCATTATCGTAATAGCTTTCCTATGCGTCAGTGGACCACTAATCTTCTTTTTTGCAGGACTATAAATATTTATATAGTACCACCTTGTTGGGCAAGAGCATTGATTTGTATATGTCTCTAGGTTGCCCCGAAACTTGTATGCCAAGAGCCCAATTTGTTACATATAGAAGGAATGTTACATCAATAGTTATGATTTCCTTTAGCTCAATAGTCTTGATATAGATGCCATATTATAGGTCTGCCCATTTAACATGTTATTAGCTTTCAAGAAAACACAGCATATTGGTTACGTAAGAAGAATTCAAAACTCAAATACACAAGAAAAATAAATTAGTTTAAGTAAGCTCCTTCACCCCATAGGTCACTGCAGGCTGGTCAAGGAAAATGAATTACGTTTAGCAGCTAATAACTTACAAAGAAGACCGTATGCCCAACAATAGCGTTCATCCCTACCCCCACCCCCATCGAAAAAACTCATAGACATTGTCGGGGTATGGTGGCCGAGCGGTAGCGCGTTAGAATCCTGGGTTCGAATCCTGGGTTCGAATCCTGGTGCAGGCTATGATTTTTTTTCCCGGGACTTTAGGGTGCCCCTGAGTCTACCCATTTCTGATGGGTACCTGACACTAGTTGGGATAAGGTAAAGGCGACTGGGCATTGTGCTGGCCACACATCCCCTAGTATGCCGTGGCCACAGAAATTGGTGAACGCTGCTTCACCAGCCCTATGATCAGTTTGGTCCTAAGGGTACTTTACTTTGCATAGTAAATTAATTAGTAATGTTGTGTTGTGCTATGATAGTCTGCGAATAACAAAGAAAATAGACAAACCAATTTATCAAGGTTTTTTTTCATCTGTCTTTTGTGCTGATAAAGCTCATCATTGATTTTTTAAATTGAATTTTGGTGATAGCGTCTAAGTTTGAACATTTTTCTTTGAAGAAGAAGCAGAGAAAATGTAAAGAAAATCATCGCCACATTCTTGTTTCACTCCCACTTCCTACATGAATGTACCAACCTAACCTATCTCGGACATTTATTATTGCCTTTTGAATTTTAGAATGATCAACTACACGCCATAGAACATAACAACATACAACAGCTAAATGACGAGTATGTCTGGTATTGACTGCAAGAGAGCAAACCGCTCTGCAGTCTGGTTGACAGAAGAAGAAGAAACCCTATCCCTTTCACATTGATAGTAATCATTATAAAGCACTAAAACAACTTACTAACGGAAACTAAATGGGCTCAAACATTTTAAACATTAAAAAATTATGTTTTTTTTAAATAAAAATCTTGCACTAATTTTACACTGGGAATCAAAAAATAATATAAGCTTAAGTTCAACATATCAATCTTTGTGAGATATACTATACAATAATTACTTTGATAGTTAAAATCTTAGTTAAAACACAAAAGTACTACTACTACTACTACTACTACTACTATTAATAATAAAATGGCAACATGATTCCATATTTTACACATGGTTCATGCATGTTACTGCCCACTTCACATAAAATTAAAAGACATTTATTAAATTTATGAAATCATGTCATTAGAATTAATAAACTAACCCATTAAAAACAAAGTTTTGTATTATACTCCCTGTCTTTGTAAACTAAGTTTATATTTAATTTATATTTTGATAGAATAAAATAAATATAAGTGATATCATACCTTATGAATTTCCACACTAAAATTTTGCGCATCCTTTTTTTTCTAGCTTTGGCCCGCAAAAACCATAAAAACATGGACCGGTATTTTCAACGTAAAACCAAACCATAGACCACTTATCTATGAAGTCTTGTTAAATTAAAAAAAAATCATAACTATAGTATAATTAATTTCTTTAACTGAAAATTTGATAGAATGTATTGTTAGTCGCCACAGGTCTGCTGCCCAAGTTTCAGCTCGATTGGACGACGTGAAGTGGTCGAAAAATCGCTGCAAAGTTTTACAAGCAATCAACAAAACAGACAGTATGAGTTAATAGAAAGGGAGTAAAAATTAACAATTTACATGTAATATGTGATCTATATTACTTTCAAAAGTCGCAATTGTGAAAAAAAGATAATTAAGTAAGAATTCTTATGTGGACGGCTCCAAATGTAAGCATGAAAATAAATTCATTAGAGTTACATCCCGTGTTGCCATGATCAAGAAATGAACTTTGACCTATAACAATATTAACTTACTAGGGTTTGTATGTGTGGTGTGTGTGTGTGTGTGTGTTTGTTTGTGGGATGGGTGTGCGGGGGAAGGGAAGAATTGACCCCGCCAGGTCATCAGACTGCTTTCTTCCCCCGTTTCTGACTTTAATTGAAAGAAGCTAAAACATTTCTTACCAAGAAAGAGACGGGGGAGCACAGAAAGAAAAGAGAGAGAAATAGAGAGAGAGAGAGTCTGCCATGGCCGCCTGCTGTAAGGGCGAAAACCTTGGACATTGGCCAAAAGGGATGAAGATAGAGACAGTTTTCTTAGACTGGAATCTGAAGGAATTGTTTATGACTGTTTGCCGTGTATTGATTGATGGAAACACCGAGGATTCATGCAGTTTTGCTGGGTTTCAACGTATACCTCACTTTCTATTGTCTGTCTCTTTCTGTCTTGTCGGTCTGCCACTTTGTCTGTGTGTGTGTGTGCGTCTGTCGTTGTTGTAGACAGGTGGACAGACTGTTTAATTGCATGCATGTGTTGTTTGTCTGTCTGTTTGTATACATTTTCGCATATTTGTACATACGTTTGACGTACATTTGCACATTAGTTTGTATGTACGTATGTTGTAACGACCAGGCTCTTAGGCGCACATTGCATCTTCGTATCTTATCTTATATCCTATACATTACAGATGAGAAAAGCTGTTTGCGTTTAAAGTGTAGTATTGACTGTCTGTACGGTTTTAGTAGCCCAATAACGATGAAAGGTCAGCTGTACTCGCTTTCAAACTAAGGGAATAATAGTTAAAAGACAGTTGGAAAATTTGAACTTTAACGTTTAAAAGACAACGACAACAAAAGACATATAGTTTCAATCATTCTTCCAACAACTTTAATTACTCAATCTTAAATTTAATAATATCTCTAGATAATAGACCAACTGCTTTATATACCTTTAATCTTGACACAATAGGCTAAGTCCACTTTTAAAAGGAGCAAAGTCGAACAAAAGGGATTTTACAGAAATCTACCTTTTCACGTGTCCACTTAGCATCTTTTGCATTTCGCTTCATATTTTCTAGCAAGTATATTAGAGTAGTCCTATTGAGAACTTTTGAAAGGTTGATCCAAAGATGATCATAAAATAAAAACGACATATTCTTGAAGTCAGTGGAAATTAACTCTTATGTTTAAAGTGACTCGGCACATTTTGAAAGTGAACTACTCAAATAATATCAGCTTTTACATGGGAGGTAATGACGAAATGTTCTATTTTTAGTTCAAGTATTTGTAAATACGAAGAAGTGAGTTAATAAGCGTACGCTGTATCTTCTACTGACCATTACAAAACATGGTAAAACGATATAATAAAACTGTAATCACCACCAAAAGGTGCGTTATAATATGTATGGAACAAAACAAAAAAATGTACAACTTCTTTCAATACAAAACATTAAAACATTCCATCAACATTCTTCAAAGATTTATAACAATACGCCGAACCATTGACGCATTTTACTTAGAGAAGAAAATAGTTTTTTCATTTTTAATATATATATATATATATATATATATATATATATATATATAGACTATAGGCCTATATATAGATCTAAAACTATAATGTTTGTACGAATACGCATCGTAAGCACGTAAGCTTACATCACAAGAAATACCAACAATGCTGATTTTTGCCTGTAGCCAAGTCTTGATGTAATTATTTTATTTACCCCCACAGGCAAATATTGCAAGAAAATCTAGTTATACGTTTCAATCTAATCTAGTCCATCCCCCATTCCCTTCCCCCGGCCACTAATTCAAAGAACACCCCCCTTCTACTCCGCCCATATTTTCGACAATATTCATCATCCTTCAAAAGCGCGCCTTTGGCAAAGCGACATTTTGTTCACCCTGTCTTATCACCGGCGGCAACATTCGTTCTAGGTTGGCAGAATGTTTAACTCGACAAAACAATGAATTGCATTTATGACTTCTTCGAAATCTCTGATTTATTTATATTATGCTTGTTTCAGTTAAGTGTTTTAAACAAAAGTAAAAACTAATCGCATTAATAAGAATTATTAACAACAAAATTCTACGCTCTGCGTAATTAATGCATAGCTTTGGAATTAAATGTAAACGAAAACTTGTGATGAATTTTTCATGACTTAATACAATAGCATGGAGAGATGCGCTATTTAAATGACCAGCATCATCATTATCATCATCATTATCATCATCATTATCATCATCATTATCATCATCATTATCATCATCATTATCATCAGCCTTATCATCAGCATTATCATCAGCATTATCATCATTATGAATACAGCGGAAGAGACCATGTTATCCGCTATCTCAGTTTTGGACGACCAGCAGGTCTCTGTCCCGAAGCTAACGTTCCCTGTGGCCTTCGGTGTACATGACCCAGCAATCTAAGTCGTCTGCTGCTGAGAGTAATGCGGATGTTATGACAACCTTCTCTTTGAAGACAGGACCTCTGCATTAGGGATTTTGTCCTGCCATCTTATATCTAGCATATAATATAATATATCGCATACGTTTTACAAGTACACAAAAGTTAAGCACCAATTTTACCACCTCACTTCGCCGACCCCAATCTCTTCCATTATAGAATTAAAATGTAAAAAATATATACATCTGATATGAAACTTTGTTAGAAATAACATGTTAAGTCGCTTGTTTATCGTTATCTAGGGTCAGAGACTCAAGAACTGGCTTATAAAACTAATTGGTTAGCAAACAAAAATGAGGCAGTTAGCACTAGCGGGTTTTATGATGTTGAATTGGGGTGTGTGCGTGGGGGAGGGGGGAGGGGGTACAGGTGAGTGTGTTGAATTGAAAATGAAATTTGTTTGGGGCGGGGGGTAGTTGTTGATTATACAAGGTGTGATGGAAGGGGGGGGGGATTAATTTTGTGTGTGTTTGAAAAATTGAGATTGAAGTTATCAGGTCATTGTACCTGGTTGAGTTCGGTTTGATTTATCACGTGATGGCATTCGTGCTATGTTTGATAATAACTGACAGAGGCAGATATTCAGTGGAGAATTAAAAAATTTGACAAGAGTAAAAAAAAATCTCATTTAGTTAAACTGTGCAATACGATAACGTTAGCCATTGTTTGAAAGTTATCTGAGCGATAAAATGTTTAACCAGGCTACGGTTGTATTCAAATTTTAATAAAACATTCAAGGATTTGTTTAATATGTTGTATTCCAGGTTAATGATGTATTAGCCTAGAGAACTGTAATGCAATTCTTCTATAAAAATTATTTCTATTTATGTTTCTAAATGCGTTCACAGGTTACAATATGTTTGGAGTCAGCGCAATACAAATACATTTATTATTTTTATTATTATTCTTATTAAAATTTAAACAAAACTAGCACATGCTATAAAAAAAAACCACAATGATGTTTTAAAAGGCATCTTCATGTTTTGTTAAGGAAAAAAGATGAAATCATGAGCAGAATGAAATGTTTTGATTAATGTTTATTTTGACTTAATGATGGTTTTAAGATTTTAATGATTCTCAATATTCACCTAGTATCCTCTAAATTAGTATCCTGTTATGGACCTCTTTAGGTTTGACTATTATTACGACTCGTTAAATCGGATTCAATGAATATAGTTGTATCTTTATTAGAAGTCTCTAGATTCTGCTAATCTGTAGCCCAAGCTAGGGGTTCCTTGACTGACAGGTCTATGCAGTAATGTAGTTATATTCGTGATAATTATCTTCAACACCTTTCTCAACAACGATAGATCAAACAACTCCAGTTGTTGAATAAACAATTTTATTTAAATTGTAGACTCAATATAAACGATCAATAAACTTCATCAACTGGTGGCAACATAAGTATCAATAAAAATGGCATTATATGTACATGTATGAATATAGCGACTTCACTCTACAAACGTTTAAACTGAACTAACTTTTAAGGAGGTCGGAACTTTACAAAGAAAACTATCATCGAAGATTCTACAGGGTCTTAATACGCATTTTAACCTCTTTCTCTATAATTACTACGATCCAGAATTATCCCCCAATTTCCACGGGATTTGAACGAATTATTTTATTTAAACTGCCCTCAGGGCATAAAGGTCAAACCTTGGTCGCTTTGGACTCTGATACGCACTTGTTAAGAGGTCAATGCCTTACTACGTCATTCATTTATGACCGAGATTCGTAACATCCCCCCCCTTCTAAAGCTTTATAATTATTTCCTTTACATTTTAACCATACGAAAAATGTTAATTTTAAGGAATAATTATAAAAGAAAATATTCCGGGAAAAACAATACAGTTCAATTGGCGATCCCAATAATTCAATCGAACTGATAACAATAACATAATAATATATGCAATATAAATTCATCTTATCAAATGGCTTAACTATAGTCATTCAATCATTCAATTTTTAATTCAAAACAATGGACAATTAAATTGTTTATCTAAATCTTGTATACAAGAAAAATACATAATCATTCTTAATAGATATAATATAATACAAGTTAATAACTTCTATTACATTGAACATTCCACTGTAATAAAAACTCTCTCGTCCATTTAATTATAAACTAATATCTTTTACATTTGTAATCAAACAACAAAAGAAAAATCACTTAAGGTCTATTCAGACACGACTTATTTTTTTCATAAGGAGAAAAAAAAACCCAACGTTCTGATAGAACACATGCTAGGCCTAACTCAATTACAAAACAAAAAAAAATACTAGCCCTGACCTAATTTCAGAACAACACGATCATTTTATTGCTCGTGTAGACAGTATTTTTTTTTTCAAGCCTGTAGGCTTTAGACAACACTGTCTGTGGCGACACAACAGATTTCTAGGTCAGTATCCTTTTTTCTTTCTCTCCCTCTCTCTCTCCTTTTTTTTTTTTTCTCTCATTCCCAATTGATTCTAACAATAGTGACATCGCTATGCAAATTTCTACCTCATCACAGCCGAGGTCAAATAAAATTGCTACGCGATTAAATAGTTATCGTATTAAATGAGCATTCTTTAACATCTATCATCTCAAAATCAAATTCATTTATATTATTTTGAGAACATTAAACATAGTCTGTTCACGAATTAAAATAGTTTATAGCAAAAATCATTAAAAATATTTCAATCTTTCATTTTACCATGACCTTTCGACGTCATTATTTTCTTTTTTAAAAGAGTTCACATCGTAGCAGGTTAAATTGAAACATTCAGACAATCATGGATTTACTTAAACAAATTTGGTTAATTTACTTAATTAACTATCAATTAAAACAAGTTATATTATCTTCATACAATCTTAGTACTACACAGTAAGTACTTATTTTCTTTAGATTACATCAAAGACATTTCAAATACAATATTATTGAAGTAGAAAAGAGTTAAGCATAGGCTACTATTAATTTTTTTCAGAGCGAAATCAATGTAACAATTTATGTACAAAACAAACTGCTGGTTTTGACTGGTGTGGTGATAACATTCCATCTCCAATCTTTCCATTTTGTACGGTGGAATCCATTGCTCTTTTCCAATTTTCATAAAGGTTTTATTCATTATTCATAGATTCTAGGTTCCTCTGTTACTTCACAGTGTTCAGGTCTACCCAATCTTTTGATTGTCGGTACAATTCATTCAATCTATTTTAACTAATACAAAAAAAAATAGATTAGTTTTACAATCTTGACATGAAATCCTTAATTAATCATACATTAGTTGAACATTGGTGTGTCAACATTATACATTTTCAACCATGAAATTCTCAATCATTCTGGTTTACAGTGTCAAGTCAGTGGCACATCCTAAATTTTTACAACCTAAGGATTACAAAGTTTTATTAGTTTCTACTTTTGATCTGCTTTTCATGTAACAGTATCCTAAAAGTGAAAAATCATATATAATACATTTCTTGGAATTCTTGTTAGTCATAGTTCTGTCTTGCTGCAACTATTTTTACCCTTCATTATCATACATTCAATGATAATATAATAAATGAATAAATTCACATGGAAGAAATTTGCATCTTGACTCAGTGCAATATTTCAATAACAGTACATGATAATATATATCCATAGTACAATCATAAAACATTTCTCAATACTTTAGTGATAGAAAAATTCTCTTTTCTTAAAACCATTTACATCTTTTTCAATCAAATTATCCTCTCTGCCAAATGTTTCAATTATCATTTCCAGAGATTCTCAAACATATCTTATAATCAGTCCACATTTATAATGTCCTCTGATTTAGAAACCAATTCTGCGGATAAAACTGATCTTTTTCTCTTATAGCAATTATTTTAAATGCTCAACCTAACAAGTTTGTTTAGAAATATCACACTATAATGATATTTACTCTAACAATACTTTTACTCATTCCTTTTTCTTCACAAGTAAGGGATTTAGTTTTAAAATAGTAAGTTTGGTAACTAACTATCAGTGAATTTGTCATTCAATTCATCCTGTACTCCAGGCATAAATTTTACAAATAAGAGTAACAATGTTAACAACATCAAGCTTATTCCAATTGTTTTCAGAAGGTAAGGCTTTATCATTTTCAAATGATATAATATATTTGCCTTTCTTTCATCACACAACAATGGCATCTGCATGTGAGCAGTGTACAATTTTTTCCTAACAAACACAGTTATGTCAGACAAAAATTTTATGTACTTATCTAGGTACTTGATCAGCCCAAGGAGATCCAATTCGGTCTGCCATTCCTCTTGAAGTAGTTTGAGTGGTCCTTGGACAGTGGGTCCAAAGATTGGTCCATAGGCTCCTCGACTTTCCGGATGGGATTCAGTTGACCTCTCCTGCTCCAGGCATACGTTCTTTAGGACTGGATTGAAGAGTTCCGGGGCGAAGTTGGTCCTTCGATCTGTCGGTATGGATTGTGGTAACCCATAGCTTTTGGTAGTTTCGGTCCAGCTCTCCGCACTCGTTTCTTCAGTGATGCTCCTCCAATCTTCATCTGTACCGGCAACTGCAGGTTTGCATTGTTGTTTGTTTATGCTGTGGTCTATCTGTTCATAGACATCAGTAGTAGGATTTTCTTTCTCGTCGACAGCTTTCTCATGCAGCTGTAGCAACTCTGGGTCTACTTTCTGTTCAGCAGTCAATTCATTTTGCGATGACTTCTTTGATTGTTCATTTCCTTTCGGACAATCTTCAATCATGGAGAAAATAGTAGTATCACGTTCCACTTCTTCTTCCTCTTTCTTCTCTCGTGGGAGAATTTCTTCTTTCTTTTTCTTTTCTTGTGAGATAATTTCTTCTTTCTTTTTCTGTGGTGTCATACCTTTTATGACATCACCTACAGGATAAAGTTCTTTTTCTTTTCCTGTCTCCACAATAGGACTAGGGTCTGGATTTTCCTTTACAATCAGTTCAGGTCTCACCCTCCCTTTCGCCAAATCATTTGCTAGGATAACAGATATGCCCTCAACAGGAAGTTTTGATATTACTCCAACTGTCACATATCCTGTCACCAAGTCAGATGCGAGGTATATCCTATGTAGAGGTATTTCTTCTTTCCATTCAAAACCTCTCAATAGGACAGTCTGTCCTGTCAATGTATTATCATTCAATGGTAATACATCTTTAAGCAGCAGGGTTAATGATGCCCCTGTGTCTCGTAATATTTTTACGGACTTCAGTGGTCCTTCCTTTTGTAAGGCCACACAACCTTCACTAATGAACGGTTGAAAACTGCACAGGGTCTCTGTGTCAATTTTATTCTTCCCTTGACCATGACTTTCGGGTGTTGTTTCATCTTTCGATGACTTCAGACTCTTTTCCGAGTCAAAAATACTTTGGTCTACTTTTTCGTCTCTGTGGACCTGGACAATTAATCCAATAGTAGCCATTCTGTATTTATAATCAGGATATTTATCCTCATTATCTTCAGTTGTAGATTTCTCTACCTTCTGACTTTTGCTCTCAGGCAAATCCACCCTCAGTGTTTCTGGTTTAGAAGAATCTTTCTTCGAATTCAGTTCGTTTGTATTTTCGCTTTCTTGTACATTCTGTATTGGTTTATGGCTAGTGCACATTACCACTTTGTTAGGTCTTTTGTTGCTTCGTATACTCCAACAGTCTTCTATGCTATGTCCGGTTCTTTTACAAAAAGTACATTGGACGTTTTTGTAGACAGGTTTTTTATTAACATCATTTTGTTTCACAAAATGATCTTTTTCACGATGTTGTTGTTGTGTGTTTTCCGCTGGCCGTTGTGACCGATTAAAATTCTTTCCATCAGCTGTCCTATGACACAATGTGTACTGTTCAGCTAAATCAGCAGCCTTATGTGGGTCAGTGATATCACGCTCGGATAAATACATTCTTATATCCGGCCTCACTTTGTTAATAAAATCCTCTAAGAGAATGATATCTTTCATTTCTTTTAATGTGGAGATATTTCTGGATTTTATCCACTGATCCATTAGCTTTTCTTCTGCTCTAAGGAAGTCTAAGTGTGTTTGGTAAGGGGACATTGTGTACTGACGGAACCTTTTCCGATAACTTTCCGGTATTTGGTTATAGGCTTTAAGTACAGTGTCTTTAATGATTTCATAATCATTTAAATTCTCCTCTTTTAACAATAGAACACAATCTCTTGCCCTTCCCTGAGTAAAAGCTGTTCTGACTAATATTCCCCATTTATCTTCTGGGAACTTAAAATCTCTGCAAGAAATTTCAAAGGTCTGGAAGAAATTAGCTATTTCACTTTCTTTATCAATGTAGGTAGGGACTAGCTTTTTCCATCTGGCCATCTCTACATCATTATGAGATTCTTTTTTAGTAGCTCCTATCTTCGCTAGTTCTATTCTTTCCTGACTTTCTAGACGTTTCTGTTCCATCTCAAGACGTTTTTGTTCCATCTCCATTTCCATCCGTTTCATTTCTAACTGAAATCTAAACTGTTCGGACATAGATTTCGACGTCTGACCTTCAACTTGATATCCCTCCGCGCTTGATTCTACTTTCAACTTGCCACTCGCAATCAACACATCTTTTATCTGCTGTGTCAACACAGTCCTCGATGGTGTAGTTTCAGTAACTTCTATCTTTAAGATCTCAGCGATCTCTTTTAACTTCTTTATTGATAAAGTTTTCAGAACTTCTTCTTCTGGATTTTCAATAAATTCCATTCTTTAGTTAAGAGATTTATAAAGTGGTAAATTTTTCCAACTTACGTTTTTCCAATCGGAAGAATAATTTCAGCGTTCTTAGGCTTGCTCAGTAGGTCACTGCTCCAACACACAACACAACACAACTTGAATATATGCTTCACTATACAACTATATCGGACGCAAGCCCGCAAATTGTTATGGACCTCTTTAGGTTTGACTATTATTACGACTCGTTAAATCGGATTCAATGAATATAGTTGTATCTTTATTAGAAGTCTCTAGATTCTGCTAATCTGTAGCCCAAGCTAGGGGTTCCTTGACTGACAGGTCTATGCAGTAATGTAGTTATATTCGTGATAATTATCTTCAACACCTTTCTCAACAACGATAGATCAAACAACTCCAGTTGTTGAATAAACAATTTTATTTAAATTGTAGACTCAATATAAACGATCAATAAACTTCATCAACTGGTGGCAACATAAGTATCAATAAAAATGGCATTATATGTACATGTATGAATATAGCGACTTCACTCTACAAACGTTTAAACTGAACTAACTTTTAAGGAGGTCGGAACTTTACAAAGAAAACTATCATCGAAGATTCTACAGGGTCTTAATACGCATTTTAACCTCTTTCTCTATAATTACTACGATCCAGAATTATCCCCCAATTTCCACGGGATTTGAACGAATTATTTTATTTAAACTGCCCTCAGGGCATAAAGGTCAAACCTTGGTCGCTTTGGACTCTGATACGCACTTGTTAAGAGGTCAATGCCTTACTACGTCATTCATTTATGACCGAGATTCGTAACAATCCTCTAAATTAACTTAGTATGTTCTAAATTAACCTAGTATGCTCTAAATTAACCTATTATCCTCTAAATCAACTTACTATTTAAGTATTTAGTTAGTATCATCTAAAATCATTGAATATACCCACTATTCACTTTCTATCTCCGGTTATTAGCTATTAAAGATTTTAGTTGCACAGTTTAAAAAATAAATAATAATTTTGTGACATGTTATTCTTTCAGATTAATTCCATTCGTTATTTCCCCCTTAATTTACCTGGTGTTATTGGCTACCTGTAATTTTCTGTAACACCTGTTAGTCTTTTAGACACATTAACTATCTGATAAATCTACCCTTATTCTGCCGAACTAATTCTTACCACTTACAGTCCCGGGCGCGTATATAACGGAACTGAAGGCAGCATAGATAGAAGTAGGTCGGTACAGGAAGGGTTAAGTCTTTTACAACCGTTTTCTAAATTTCAATTCCAGACACAAACTAATACTCACAGTTAATCTTGCCTTTGCAGAATTTGACATTAAATAAAGAAACATATACAAAAGAATGCTAAAAATTAAGTTGAGAAAACGTACCATTAGTAAAATCTTAATACATGTATAATGGTTGATGGATGGACCATTGGAAAACTCTTATAACTACAGCTGATGGATGGCCTAATGATAAAATCGTTTAATGAATGGCGTATTAGTAAAATTTCATGTTTTATTTTGTGAATGGTTTATTGATAAAATCGTATGATTTCGTTTGGTGAATGGACCTTGGATACAAATCGCTCGTTTGTCGAGCAGGGGGTCAATAAGCCAATACCGTAGTGGCTCCTAAAATGATGCAGTTGTCATAAATAGGAACATTATTGATTATATGATCTAAATCTGAGCGTTCTCTCGTGGCTCATAATAGTTGGTTGGTTTCGGTTTACATTTAGTTGTGTCATTAATTGTGTGTATCAAAATTAACTTTAGATGTGTCTGTATTAGTGTGTGTGTCTCATTTTAACTTTTGATGTGTCTCTAATTGTGTGGGTCTCAATTCAACTTTAGATGTGTGTCTAATTGTGTGTGTCTTAACTCAACTTTAGACAGGTCTCTCATTGAGTGGGTCTCAATTTAACTACACATGTGTCCCTGATTAAATGTCTCTCAGGCGAACTTTAGATATGTCTATAATTTATTTGTATCAGCTAAACTTCATATGTCATTGTGTCTCCATGTCTGTGTGTCTCCATTTTGTTTCTTATATGTATTTTTTACCAACTGATCTATTCATTTACAAGCCAAGACTTGTTCTGTGTTTCTTAAATATAATACATGAAAACATATTAAAACGAGTGATCACATATAATGAGAAATAGTTTTTGTTCTCTTTGGCGAATGACTTCACACGTCGATTGGTCTGCAATGCAACAAATGATTCCAGCCCAAATTAAATGCTTTCAATAAGAAATTACAAATGTGGTCTCTGGTAACGTTTGCACTTCACAAATGACACTTAGTTACTAACTGACGTAATTTGTTAAAATACATTTGTAAAACACTGTGAGATATCTTAGTGAGCAATAATCAGCTACGGTCATTCATGGCAGACTTTTAGAAAATCATTTCACGACAGACTTTCATGACAGACATTAAAGGCAGGCTAAAGGATACGCTCCCAGGGCACACTTTAATGACAGACTTTCAAGATAGACTTTCATCACAGATATTTATGACTGAATTTCATATAATTTTAATGACAGACTTTCAAGATAGACTTTCATCACAGATATTTATGACTGAATTTCATATAATATTAATGACAGACTTACAAGACAAAAGTTTGTGACAGACTTTCAAGACACTTTTTAATGACATACTTTCATGACAGATTTTCAAGACATAATATCATGACACACTTTTCTGATAGACAGTCTTTGTATAATCCTAAAGTAAAATATTTGTCTGTTCATATCATGAAGGTCTTCTCTTAAAGAAACAAAACGTGCCCATCAACTAAAATATGTCTTCTTATATGGTTTCTTCAAGTTGATAGAGAGAGAGGGAGTGGGTGTTGGTGTCTTTTGAGATGAGAAAAAAGTCTATCTAAACCAGGTGATGGTGTGGTTGTCTCGAATCCTCTAGTTCCATCTTGTTCGTCTCACTTTATTCATTTTGTAGTTTACTTAATTACTTACTTATTACGATATATTTGTGCTATATTATAGCCTACGTAAGTAAAGGTCGTCTGAGAAATAATGTTATGAAACGAGTTATACTTTTGTGTTTTGACGTCACAAGTATAGAAATTTCCACAGACTAGAACATCCTTTTGTCGGCGTATATTCTATTTAAAAAAACTATTTACAGGAAGTTATTCAGTGTCGCTTTTAATTTTCTGGGCTATTTAAGGCCAGTTTACGATATTTTACTACATACAGTTGTCTTAATGAACAGATATTTAACTTAATTCTTTATTATAGAGAGTTTTTTTTATAGTGACTTATGTTATTACAAACCTAAACAATATAGCACATTTTTCTATTATAACTATTTAGATTATAGCCTATTAGGTAATTTTTTTTTCCAATAGTAACCTTTGCTGACAGGTTATGGAACTGTTTGTCTGACATCTTTAAAATAAATTTATCTTCCAGCCTATACAGTGAAAACGAAACATTGAGAACGCCAGTTTGGATTTTGTCTGTAAAAAGGGTTTTAGGTCTGGCAAATAGCCCTGGGTTATCTGGTTATGCACTGCAGATCCACTTTGACAAAAAGGTGAAAGTTCAGAAATGTACACTTGGAACAGGTAAGAAAACACCTGATGAAGCTTGGTCACCAATAGTTCTTAAACGTTTTAGGTGGGATACATAAGTTGGCCAAGGACTCCCAACCCCTTTCGCATAAATAATAGTAACATAACAATTTTTTTTTAAAAAGGCACTTTATGCATACGTGTATGTTTAATAATTATTTTCTATTTTAGCACCAATCTATCGTTCCCAGATTCTTTTACGACTTTCTCAAATTAAAAAAGAGGGGTTGAAAATAAAAGCTTTTGATATCCACTGCCAGACCCGAATTGTAAACGTCAGAGAAATTGTTTTGAATACCGAGTAAAGAGAACGCCGGAAGGAGGAAAGGGGGGGGGGGGTGGGGATAATATTTAATTGGTGCCACTAAAACCGAATTCCAGAAGTTTCACGTTTTCCCATAATCAACTCTACACGGAATTGATGTTATTCCTAGTCTAGATCTTCTCGGAAGAGTTCAAAAGGCGCAAAGAGTTTTCTTTTTTCGGAAACACATCTTGACTCGCCACACAATAAAGAGATAGTAAACAGCCCTCGAAGCAGGCTCGTGCCACTGATATGCTTATTATGTTCAGTCTGAGTCAAAGTTAGAGTTTTTTTTTAGTTCGAAACAGAGCCAAAGACTTAATTTTCCTGTGTTTAGGATGATAAAATATTTGCCTTGGCCGAAGAAATAATGAGAATGAAGAGATGCATAATTTAACATTTCTTTAAAACAAGCACATTCTTCTTAAATTATTTAATTATGTCTTTGGGACACGCTGGCACAGCGACATCATGCTCGGCTAGCGTACAGAAGATACCAGGTTCGAATCTTGGTGAAGGCTGAAAATTTGTCCAGAGTCTAGAGGGTATCCCTAATAAGTCTACCCTGCTAACCGAGTGGTTAGAGCGAAGTTAAGGAGACTTTGTACTGACCACACAATGCTCTAGTATAGATCTAATTGGTGTGACGGGGATACTATTTTAATGTATGTATTGGCATTGAACATCGTAATCTCAGTCTGATTAGATGAAGTAGGGACAACTGAAAATTAATTTACCTGTTGGTTTTGGACGACTTTCAAGAAAAACATATATATTATATAATAGACATTTGTATAATATGATAACATAGTTTGTATAATATGATAACATAGTTTGTATAATATGATAACATAGTTTGTATAATATGATAACATAGTTTGTATAATATGATAACATAGTTTGTATAATATGATAACATAGTTTGTATAATATGATAACATAGTTTGTATAATATGATAACATAGTTTGTATAATATGATAACATAGTTTGTATAATATGATAACATAGTTTGTATAATATGATAACATAGTTTCTTCTGATTGCTACACAATGCACACAAAAAATAAATCGTTTGATTAGCTGGCTAGGAAACGATCCAGAAACTTCGGTCTCGTGGCCTCGATTCAATTGAAAGAACGAACCATCGTTAAACAATGTACATTAAAGACGTACATAGTAAAATTGAAAAAAAAGTTTTAACAAAGGCGTAGTTACTATGCTTTCATACGTTCACGTATACGCTTCTATTATTTCAAACATTTTCCAATGTCAAATTTCATTTGGCTTCATTCTGAAATTTCTCATCTAGTCATTTTTTTTTGTTCATCTTCTCGTGCTGTTAGATTCTATTTGGTTTGTCCAGCCGTGAGAATACAGACATTGAACTTTCTGAGATAGAGAGAGAGAGAGAGAGAGAAGGAGCAAGAAAGAGAGAGAAAGAGAGAGAGAAAAAGAGAGGGAGGGGGCGGATAGAGAAGAGGGAACGAGTTAAAGAGCTACAATGGTGAGTATGTGCGTTTTGTATGCGTTTAGATTCGCGTGAGTGCGTGCTTTCGCCGTGCGTGTGTTCGTGCGTGTGTGTGGTGTGAGTCTCAGATCTAGAAGCACGTGATTCCACCCACCCTACTGCTGATTATCGACAAGGGTAAATTGCTTCCAGCCGAGGAGGATAGGCAAATTTTGAGCGTACCGACCGAGACATGCATCGAGTGAGAGAACTAAAGTCACACAGTTGAACTGGCTCAAGTGAAGCCACCTCGCAGACTTTATTTATGTCTTCATTTTAAAATAAATATTTCAGTTCTTTAAAAAAAATAATTGCATTAATATAAAAAAAAAAAATTCAAATATTTTTTTTGACAAATGTGTTTTTCTTTAAAAAGATCTTTGAAAACTAAAAACGTTTATGAGATTTTGATACTGACGTATAATTTCTAATTCTGTGCAACAAATGTGATGTGTGAATGTGTGTGAACAGTTTATTGATATCAGCAAATTGACTCGTGATCTTGGAGAAAAAATTAAAGTTCGATTCCAGCATACGACAGGGAGAGTTATCCTATGATTTCACGCTTGATTGGCTTTTCGATGTAATTGGGTTGTTTTTTTTTTTTTTTCGTTCTTTTTTTTTCTCCTAACTTTTTTTTGTTCTATCAAGACTAAATATATCGGATCTATACATAGCAAGATGGAGCTGTCGATATCTTCAGGTAAGTAAGTAATAACTGGTCTTGTGATCCATTTTGAAAAGATAATAATAATAATATTTGCTTAGCGCTGCCAACAAACATAATGTAAGCTCAGAGTTCCTTTAATGTACACTCAAGAACACGGATATAATCTCTAGGCTAAGAATAAAGCTAATCGATAATTTACAACTTTACAAACAAAGACAAAGATGAAGCAAGAAGTACACGAACTTCATGATGTGGAAATGTACACTGTACATAATTGATAAAGGCAATCTATTTGTGCGTACCGTTACTTTCATCTAATTGTGTCAAGTTTCATTATACCTGATATAATAGTAATGGTAATTTAAATAGCGCTTCTATCCATGCTATTAAATTTAGCATGCTCAGTACGCTCTTGGAATAAATTGCAGTGGCAATTGTATTGGTATGTGTATACTATCCCGTGGAGAAATTCGTGCAAAAGTTAAACCAATATGAAGAAACTGACTTAATATTTAAGCACTTTAATGACTTTAAAGTTGACAGAAGTTCCTTCTAAATTAGAAGATTATGACGTCTTCGGCCGTAGCAATTGGTCAGCTGCAGGACTACAGCCAGGGCTGTTTTGTTAACAGGCCCGTGTACTAACCGTAGGACCATCCAGCCTTTAAATCAAAACATATTCAATAAAATAATTTTACTAGTAAGAAACTGATTTGAAATATGGTTTCATTAACAAAAGGTAAAAATGATTATATTAATATAATATACTAATACACTTCAAATAATAACAATAATACATTCAGTCAAGTGAAACGAATGTCTAGAATCGTATATAAAAAATTGCACCTCAAACAATCTATTCCCAGCGGGCACACTACGTCGTATCGACGAGGAAAAAACGTAAACCCCCCTCCCGAAAACACGTGAAAACTACGTTTTTTCGCCTTCGATACGACGGTGTGTACCCACTGGGTAATAAGCAAATTCTATCGGATAAATAAGGCTTGTATAAAATCTGCACTGACGCATATTATGACTGTTGTGCTAATACAAAATGTGCCTTTAAGCTAAGAAGACTTTTTTTTTAAACTATAGCGTATCTAGCTAATCAATACTTTATGGCGCCTGGGGGCCTTTTTGTTATAATTCTCGAGTTGCGTTCTTCGATTAAGGAAACATTCTTTAAACATTTTTTATAATTGAAACTTTATTGGTGGAAAGGGGAGGGGTTGGACAACAAGGAAATAACATTGGATCAATAATAGGAAAATATTGCATGCAAGTTCAGACTCTGAGTCACTTAGATCTTTCTGTCTGAATATCTATTTCTGTAATCTATCTAATCTATTTATTTATCTATCTATCTATCCGTCTATCTAATATATCTATTATGATGTATATTAATCTATCTATTTGTCTATCTATCTATCAATATAAATATATATATCTATTTATCTATCTATCTATCTATCTATCTATCTATCAATCTATTTATCTATCCATCTATTTTTGTATTTATCTATTAATCTATTTATCTATTTATTTATTTATCTATTTATCAATCTATCAATCTATTTATTTATTTTTCAATTTATCTATGTATCTATGTATCTACCTTTTATCTATTTATCTGTCTATTTAACCATATCTTCTATCGTTCTGTGTATCAATCTATACCTACATCACCAAACTCTCTACTACGATTCTACGCCTATAGATAAAAGATACTTTCCATAAAATAAAACAATAATTTTCACAAATTCTACCATACCCCTGTTTACCATACATTCACACTTAACTCAATCTTCACTTTTACAGCGAGCTTGTATGGCCTCTAGACTTAATATTACTCAGTATATACACAAAACGTGTTGTTATTTGTGTAAAGGTCAAACTCAAATTAGTATCCAGCTGTAAGATGGAATTTGATAGTGAGGAAACCTTCGGAGCTAAGAAAAAAATGATAATTCTATCACCTTATCAGTACGGTTCCTGAAATCATATCTGATTTTTTCAGAACTTTTTTCTCATGTACCCGAACTACAAGTTTAATAAATATCTATACTGATGCATAAAACTTTTAGTAAACATTCTTGTAAACCTCCAGGGCCTTCACCTCTCTCACCACTTTTCTCTCTCTCTCTCTCTCTCTCTCTTTCTGTCTCAGTTTTTCTATCACTCACCCTCTCCGGCATAAGTGTTTTACTGGTACGCAACTCGGTACCTCTTCAATTATAAGTATAACCAACCATGGTATTAAGTCCTAAAGGTGAATCTGATAAGTGCTACCTCGTCCCTTGGATCGGACCACTACTATTCGGTGCGCTCATGGCACGTGCATACTCTGTCGTTATCAGTCTCAGAAATGATTAGGAGGAACTGCCACACTTGGCGTTTCTGTAATAGTGTGTGTGGGGGGGGGGGGGGGAGGGGGGGCAGGGGCGGAGGGAAAAGTAGACTGGAAATGTGTACATTTACTTAGAACATATCATGGTGTGGTGATAAAAGTCAATACACTTTCTTTATTAGAATGTACTATAGTGTATTCCCTACTGGACATTTAGAATTTTTATTTTTTAAACATTAAAAAATCACATACACACACTTTCACCCACACACTCTAGCACATTCACACAAACAATCACACACACAATAACACACATAAACATACGCATTTAGACGCATTCACACAGATACTATTCACGCTCATTCACACGCACATTTAGGCACATTCACTAACCAATTCACACATTTACAAACACACATTCACACACACTTTTTCCATTCACACAAAAATCTTTCTGAGAAATTTAATAGCCAGACGTACACACGAAAAAAACAACAACTTGTGGCTTTCAATCTCTTTCCACTAACTAAAACTGTGCGAAAAACGAACAAAGCGAAAACGTAGAAGTAAATTAACCTGGACAATAAAAGACAGAATCAATAACTAAGAGAATTGATTACCAGTGCATGAAGTGTTAGCAAGTACAATGATTGGACAAATATTCAAGATGGAAGAGTGGTCAGGGAACTCTGCTTGCTGCTGGGCACCATTACTTTAAGGTTTGGGTAAATAACGCGGACATCTGGAAGCACTGATCGTGATTTAAATCTAGATTTGACCAGGAAGCGATAGATTTACACATATTGTTATGTATATATAGTGAGATTTAGATACTTGGATAGATACTGACCACCATTGTTATGGTTCAAAACATAATCCTTATTAACAATTCAGATATGGACAACAAAAAGAATACTAATAATCAATAGTAGACAAAATGGTGCGACATCGTGCGTCGACAGGAGGACACAACTCAAGCTTTCCTCGGGCATGCGCAATCGTTATCGCATTCTTTATTATCGTAATTGTCTATTCGCCCGGATCCCATCATAACAGGTTTAGATAGAATTAGATTTAGATAGATATGTATAGACTTATAGATGAGCGCAGATAACATAATAGAACGATTTAGATTGATAGATTTGAAAGTTAAAAGGCGAAAACTACACTACTTGGCTAGCCTTCCCGGATCTTAACATTGGTCTAATGTTCCAAGCACCAATGATGGTGATGCTTTGGTGGAAATGATGTAAGTCGGCCTGGTGGCTTTCAACTGAGGTTGACTTTCACCTATCTGGCTTCATGAATTCTCCAGTGGGAGATCCTTCTTTTCCCAGGGCCGAATTATGTTTAGTTCTCTTCTTTGGCGTTTTTGTAGCAGGTTTTATTTTGTTTTACAAAATTAGGTTGCTAGCCTTATGTTTAACCCCCAACCTAGAGGACCAGGGCACTAGCTTTTGTCTGACCTCCTACCCACTCAGATCTACCCAGCTTGGATGAACCTGCCAGGAGTTTAAACTCCCGCTGGTATAGCTCTGGGGGTCGTCGGGGTACGCAAGCTGCCAAGCCACGTCAAGGCTCTAGCGCCAGTTGGCAGAGGAAAAATACACCAAGGCTACAATATTAAATCTATATTTAAGTTAGATGACTAATAAAAACAACTTAAAGCTAAATTATATCTTTTAAAAAAATACACACAACTGGATAGGTAAATCGTTAAAAATTTATAAGAAATGGGCTACAGGTATTACTCATTTAAAGTTAACAAAAAAAGTTAATATTTTGATATAATTTGAAAATCACTGAATCCTTAGGTAATATTCTGTATGGAATGAGAGTTTGTCATTGAATATAATAGAGACACTTTAAAACAATGAATAAACAGGTTGTTGTTACAAAGAGAAAGTTTAAAATGCATGAGAAATATTCGCATCTCTGTTGTAATTATTATTTGAATGTATTTCTGGAAGACTAATTCTTTTAATTTTTCACGAAATCGAAAACGACAAAATTATTCAGAATCTATTATTTTATATCTACCTAGATCTAAATATTATAGCTACAAATACCTTAAAATGATAACTTTGATAAGTTGTTTAGACAACACGACCTGGGCTGACTGTAAGGCATTTCTGTTGGGAACTTGAACATAATCTGACAGGTGCCTAAATGTTTTTCTTCTCTGAGCTTGCCAAAGTAGCTTAAATAAACTTTATGACATGTTATTGTATTAGTTACTTTTCTTTTTTGAGCGATTCTTTAAAAGATGTTTAATTTTTTTTAAACAAATAATAGCCTATATTTTTCATTAAAAGATTGAATAAAGGTTATTCATATATCTTTATAGATAAAATAAAGGTTATTCATATATCTGTATAGATAAAGTAAAGGTTATTCATATATCTTTATAGATAAAGTAAAGGTTATTCCTATATCTGTATAGATAAAGTAAAGGTTATTCATATATCTGCATAGATAAAGTAAAGGTTATTCATATATCTACGTAGATTAAGTAAAGTTTTGATAATAACCAATATGATGGCAGATGGTAATGAATTGTGGGTATTCGCTCTAAAGGTCGGAGATTGATGCGCGTGGGGGGATCCAATGCAACATGAGCGTTGAACAAAGTTCTAAGAGAACTTGACCGGCCTTGCCTAAACATGATTGATATATTCGCAAATTAAATCGGCCAGACGGGCAGACACACCGAGCCGACGGAATAAGCACCGTGGACACAGACAGGACTGGACAAGTACACCGACTAGCTATCGATCGACTGCGACGTAACTCCCTACAATGACCTGTGGCTATCTGGAGAAAAGCCTTACCGCATCATCCCCCCACTCATTTTTTTTTTACACTCGACTTTACTCAGCAAACTCTATCCCCCTCACATACGCTTTCCCTCTGCCCCTATGGCTTATTTGCTCAGACCTTCAATTGTAGCTTTTGCTCACATTACTGCTTTAGAATCGCTCACACCAATATCGACAAATCGGCTTACCATTTTACTAGAGCTGGGTTGGTTTTGTTGATTGTAGTTTTTTTTGTTTTGTTTTGGTGGGGGCTAGTCTCATTCTGTTTACTTATGAAATATACATAAATAAAAGGCTGTACGAATAAGAAGCTTAAAAGGTATGGGTCACTGTCTATTTTACTCCATGAAAGAGGTCATTGCGCCAAGAGAGATTGGGGGGGGGTGAGGGCACATCGGTGGAAGAAAGTAGGCGCCATACTCTGGGGCGTGAAGATCAATAGTTGATTTTACCATTTGTATATGTCTGAAAATAGAGTTTTCATTTTTCCCGTACATCAAAGATCAATGTCCGTTTGTCTTATATTGCCATTCCACTGAAGACTCTAATGTTATATAAAGAATGCCCATTACTAATGATAGACTACACAATAATTATTATAAACCACTACGTATTAAATTTATCTAAATTTATACAATTGAATTGCTAAACTCATTGCTCAAAAACTAAATATTTGTTAAAATCTAACTGCCCGAATTTGTTTAAAATAAAAATATAATTATTTATAAATCTCGAAAACTTGCTTATTAAACGATTTTTCCAATTAAAACATGTTCATCCGTTTTGATTTCTAAAAAAAAACTTAACATTACTGCTAAGCCGTTCATCTAGTTCAGATAGTTTTTTTGTTTTTTTTTGTTCTTTGTTTATTTTCAGAAGCTGTTCAATTTAACTAGTAAACTCAAACCTTTGAAATCTGTTGGACCAAAAAAAAAAAGAATGATAATAATTGAAAATGAAAGCATTAGATGATTATTTAATTATGGGATATATGTGTCCCTTTGTGTGTGTTAAGTATATAGTGAATTGTTTATATCTGAAAGAAGCTTCAGCAGACCACATGCTCAGAATTCGCTTAGTTGAAAAGTCTTTGAAGCTGGGGAAGGGTGGGGCCGGGGGTTGGTGTGTATCCTGGGGTGGGGGTAAAACAGAGGGCGTGATAGAAAACACACAAAATAAGTTTGCATGTTTGTTCTGATCTTTATTTAATGGCTTTATCTAAAACGTTCTGACTTTATTTTTTCCTTCATGACTTTTTGTTCTGTGTGGCTGCTGCAGATATATTGGTATTCACGAGACAAAGAATTTTACAAGATGTAAAAAAAAGGAAAAAAAAATACTTTTCATTCTAGCTTTACAGTTCTATGTTCCTGCAATTAAATATTACTATTATTCCATGTTATGCTTGCACCAGACTCATATTGAACTGAGATCTGGTCGGTTTGGAGCTATGATACGGCTAACTCCTCAGAAGAGATTAACGGAAAGTCGTTCCGTCGACACAGCCTAATTTCATAGATGAGGGGGAGTAATGCACGTGAAAAGGCGGTTAGAGATACACACAGATCAATAGAAAGTTGCTTCATCGTAATGCCCTGCCTACAAACTGTAAACTCTAAAAGAAACGTAAATATATTTGTTCCACTCCCAACTCCTCCTTCTCACAGAAGCGGTCTGGTGACTCCTAGTTAAGACCGACGAAACTCTGGAATTTTCAATCAAAGCCAGCCAAATTTATCTTTCAAGGAGAAAATTGTATTAAAACTGTGTGCGGTAGATACCAAAATGTTTCCTTAGGTCATATATGTAAAGTCTTTTTGTTTTCATTTAAGGCTGTTTTTTCTCATTGAAATAATAAATTCAGTAGTTTCGGAGTTACGGTGCAAAGAAGATGTCAGACGAAAGTGCTGAGGAATCCATGGCGCTACACAAGTGAGCCTCTTGTTAAGGGCTTTATTGAGCAGCGCGGCTTAGTAAACAAGTCAAAGAGAGGCCCGTTTTTCATGGGAAGCTTATGTAGCTTTATCCTGCATCGTCTTCGTTTAATCGATTGTGGGTGGAGGGTTAGCCCCATCAGACACACACCATCAAACACACACACCATCACATACATACCATCACACACACCATCACATACACAGCATCACACACACACCATCACACACACAGCATCACATACACACCATTACAAAAACACCATCACACACACACCATCACACACACACCATCACACACACAGCATCACATACACACCATCACACACACACCATCACACACACACTATCACACACACCATCATATACACACCATCACATTCACACCATCACACACACACCATCACACACACACCATCACACACACAGCATCACATACACACCATCACACACACACCATCACACACACACCATCACACACACCATCATATACACACCATCACATTCACACCATCACACACACACCATCACACACACCATCACACACACCATCACACACACACCATCACATACACACCATCACTTACGCACCATCACACACACACCATCACACACACCATCATATACACACCATCACATTCACACCATCACACACACACCATCATATACACTCCATCACATTCACACCATCACACACACCATCATATACACACCATCACATTCACACCATCACACACACCATCACACACACACCATCATATACACACCATCACATTCACACCATCACACACACACCATTACACACACACCATCACATTCACACCATCACACACACACCATCACACACACACCATCATATACACACCATCACATTCACACCATCACACACAACATCACATTCACACCATCACACACACACCATCATATACACACCATCACATT
The DNA here is from genome assembly GCA_949126835.1 of Anisus vortex. Lineage (NCBI taxonomy): Eukaryota > Metazoa > Mollusca > Gastropoda > Planorbidae > Anisus > Anisus vortex. Next base: position 17,936,006 of record OX421492.1, on the reverse strand, counting down.
CACACCATCACACACACCATCATATACACACCATCACATTCACACCATCACACACACACCATTACACACACACCATCACATTCACACCATCACAAACAAACCATCACATGCACACATTCACAAACACACCATCACACACACAGCATCACATACACACCATTACAAAAACACCATCACAAACACACCACTGCGTAAACACCATACCTCGCTCGGGTACATTAACGTCCAAACATTTCACACGCTTTTCATAAGCATCTTTTACTCTGTATCTTCCACTCTGCCACTTTCATTTCTCACGTCATACTCATTCTCTCTCTCCTTCTCTCTCTCCTTCTCTCTCTTGCTCCCTCTAATTTCTCTCTTTCATCTCCTTTCACACAAACATACCGCCCCCACACACAACTTCTAATCTCTATTTCCATCAACCACCCGCTCCCCCCCCCCCTTTTTTTTTTCATGCCCACTATGTCACAGCCCCTCCACCCCTCCACTTCTTCCTCCCATTCCCCCTTCCTCTTTCCTTCCCCAAATGTTTTCTCTAATAAATAGTTTTAGATTTAGCAAAGGGCTGTTAATAAATCCTGAGGGGGGAGGGGGGCGAACATCAGACGTCGGGGCCAGAAGAGGAAATGCATCGACATATATTTCTATAATAGTTTGGCACTCAGGGAGATCTGGCGGCCAGAATTGATTGGACAAACCTATCTAAGGAAGTTTTTTTTCCGGGCAATGTTATCTTTTGAAAGTGGACAAATACAAAGAGAAATATTTTTACGTGAAGGCACAATCATTGATAGAACTGGTTATAGTGATCAGACTACAGCAGAAACCGATTCAGTTTATTTTTCATGTAAATACCCAGGGTCCAAACATATTTTGTCTTTTCTTTGCCTGAACGAGTTCTCAGTTCTCAGTAGTCTTCCCTATTAGTTTATGGGGCATTTTACGAGACCAATTGACGAGGGGTCGGCAACCTACCACATGCGTGCCAGACTTGGCACGGAGAGAGCTTTTCAATGGCACGCGGAAGACTCCCCAAAAGGCTATTTGTGATGCAACCCCACATAATGGTACTGAAGTCGCAAAATGAGGTATTTAGTTTAAGGTGTTTAAGCTAATTAATTTTGAGTTTCTTCTATAAGAAATTGAGTGCTACACCAGGTTGACTCTTACGCTGTTGGCACGCTGAATGAACTGAGAAATCCCACTTTGGCACACTATTACCAAAAGCTTGCCGATCCCTGCAAATGGAAATATATGCTGGAAAGAAATCAATTACATGTATGCTGAAGAGGCTCGTGACCGAGAGCCAGCGCGTTCCGTTGGTTTACCGAAGGTCTTGGGTTCGAATCCTGGTGATGGCTAGGATTGTGTTCTCGGGTCTGGAGGGTGTCTATAAGTCTACCCAAGCTCTGATGGGTGCCTGACATTAGTTGGGGGTAAAGTAAATGCTTCTGGGCATTGTGCTGGCCTTAATCCGCAACTCAATAGGGCAAAGAGGTCTAGCTGCAGTTCGTCGTAGAGCCATACTATCTATCTTTTATATTCTTGCTATCTATCTATCTACCTATCTATCTATCTACCTATCAATCTATATATCTATCTTTCTATCTATATAATCTACCTATCTACCTATCTATCTATCTATCTATCTATCTACCTATCTATCTATCTATCTATTTATCTACCTATCTATCTATGTGTCCGTCTATTTATCTATAAATCTATTTATGTTGTATGTAGGTACAGTGTGTGTGTGGGGGGGGGGGAGGGGAATCACTGCTCTTATCGTGAAGTATTGAGTTTATTGTTTCACCACCTCAAGTGTATGACGTGGTAATTTAAATGAGTGACGTCACATATCCGCGGGCAGGGATTTCCGTGACGTCAATGTGACGTCCAACCAATGGTAAGGATTTGTGTACTTTGCACGTGACGTAAGTGGGTTTCGACAAGCCACTACTAACTATAGTGCCACTCCCCACCTCATATCTCCCCCCCCCCCTTTCCAAACAAACACGCCATCTCCACCCTTGATAGGGTGTCGATTTCCTGTCATGGACAAAAAAACTACTCCCCCCCCCCACTTCCCCGTTCCTTCCCCATTCTCACCCACCTACTATCTACTGGTTTGGATGTCCTTAGTAAATAAATTTGTCCCATTCAGCGTTTGTCGGATATTTGAGCCCCCTACCTCCAATCTATAAATGTATAAAGTAGACTGTGTGTGTCATGAACCAATCATATTAGTTCATTTAAAGACATGGGACCTATTTGTATCTTAATATACTTTTGCGATCTCATTTCGGACATGTTTCTTCGTTAGCTAAGTTGTTAACGCATCGGACTGCCATTCGGGCGACCCGGGTTCAATACCCCGCTGAGTCTACCTTTTGTTTTTCAACATTTTTCTATATTTCACTTGATATTACTTTTAAAAAAAAATTTGTAGACGAGCAACGCCAGGCAATTTAGATTTTTGTTAAATAAAAAGATTTGCCTACATTTTAGCTGATTACAATATTTATTAGGACTACTTTCCTAAAAGTCTTCAGTAAAATATAAATATTTATTAAATTATTAGATTTACAGCTTTCTGCTCATTGTTCTTTATAATATTTTTTAATCTGAAGCGTAAACATCCTGATATTTTTTCCCCGGTCAAAGCCGGGCAATCAAGGTTGTACTTACTTACGATGGTAAAATAGTACAATACAATACAATATTCTATAGAAATTTGAAGTTGCGCTTGTCGAATCTGGCTTGAAATTTGAAACTATAATATTTATGTTCCATGCAATATTTAAACAAACTGCTAGCCGCGCATTGAAATATCCTCCCCCTTGGGGTCAGTGAAACCATCATTTAAAAAAATGTAGTTTTTTTTATACTTTGTAATTTTGAACAATGAAAAAACAAAAATAGAAATTTAAAATCATGTGGCAAGGCCTATACTTTGTACAGATTCTGCATTTATTACACGGAACATCAATAATATCATTTCAGTACATCGTGGTACATTATAAACCTATGTATTCCATTTAAATTCGTTTTATTCCATAATGTCACAATAATATGTTTGTTTCAGTGTTAATACGTGTTGGCCTTTAGACACTATGTGACCACACACAAGCTTGCATAGAAAATAAAAATTGCTTATTCAACAACAACGCTACAAACAATACAACATCAATCAACAAACAACAATAACTATTCGTATAACAACTAATTAAATGAAACAACAGACTGCACACCTGTTAAACTTAAGTCTGGGAAACACGTCTTAACGCAATGAGTGAAAATAAAAATGGCTTTTAACTCCAAAGATAACCGGTGCGTCTTTTAATTGTCTCCATTTATCTTTTGCATTTTCATTATAGTTTATTCCTTGTTTGTTTTTTTAACAATGTTTTTGAACAAGTCATTTATAAATTTAAAAAAAAATTTGTTCACTACCCGTATTATTTTCATTTGTGCGTAACTTCGAAGTGAGGGCCTTAAAAGCGTACGAATACGTCGAAATACGCACAGGTACCCATGTAAAAACTATGAACTGAAAATAGTGCCAATGCTAAAAAAATCTTTTGCTGTTTAGTAATGGCCAATGAAAGCGAGGCTGCGCACGACTGCAAAATAGGGCTACTAGGCTAGCGCTAAGCGATCTTAGAACTGAGTGACCATCGTTTGTACTCAACGCCCTACGCGATCGTTTGTTCCAAACGTTAAAACTTGGTCTCTCCCTCTCTCTTTCCGTCTCTCCCTCTCTCTTTCCGTCTCTCCCTCTCTCTTTCCGTCTCTCTCTCTCTCTTTCGCTTTCGTTCGTAGCTCAAGGCACTGTTCTTTATCCGAAACAAAACATTTTTCAAGTTGTCTTTTGTAACCCGATTTTTTTGTGACCTGAGGCCTTCGTAATCCGAAGAACCACCATAAGCTACATGCATAGTTGGCATTGTTTATTATTATTTATTGTTTTTGAAAATCATGACACTTCGAATAATTTCATGGGAAATTGATGATATGTGCACTTTACGTTTGTCCTGATTTGTCAAAACATCTAAGAAATTCATAGTGAATGAACTAACAACAAAACAACTAAAGTAACAATAAACAAAACACATTAATGAAATCAACAATGTAGATACGTTTTCCGGTACTTTGCTTCCTATCACCTCGACTGTCTGCAACTCCCCATTGCCATTATATATAAATCGACATCATCACACGTGTTTTATTCGCATTGTTCACAATATAAATGGTGTTAGTATTTGTTTTCAAACAATACAAAAAAATATGATGACGATGCAGATTTTCTATTGATTGCACTTTAAGATTTGAAACTGACGAACACACGCACGCAAACACACACACCGACAGACAGACACACACACGCTCAGACAGGCAATTTCAATAAGTAAATAAAACAAAATCCTGGGTATAATAGAATGCCTCTACTAGTAGATCCCTCTGTATTGGCTTATGGAGTTGTAAGACACGCCAGCCTCCACTGTTTTCTCATACACAGATATCGGGCAAGATGCCAGTTAGGATGATAACACTAATTTCATTACTTTTATTGATTTCGCCCTAAACAGCTTACACAGATAAGTACGGTAGGTATGCAACCACGCGTCTTCAAACAGAAAATCAAAATTTTATATACATTTTTTTATGACTAGCCCCAATACCATCCCCTCCCCTCTCACACACACACACACACACACACACAGAGACACTACCAAAACAAGAATTGCTTTCAATGGATTTGGTTTCAACATTGAAATATTGCAAGAGTATTCAAGCAGTCCGTGGCCAGATTTTCTTCAAAGCCCATGCCAAATTAATTCATAAAGCTCTGTTCTTATAGAATTTATATCGCTTTAAATTTTTTAATTAAAATATCGCTTTTTTAAAATATAATTGTTTGTCAATTGAATTGCGGAGGAGTGACATATTCTGTTTGAATTAATATCTAATTTGTTCTTAGCATCGTTGTTTCAACATTAGAAAATATAAGGTTTTGTTTCATAGTTTGAAGGGTAAGACTACTTCTAATCTAGTTTTATTGCTCAAAGATTATAATTGAGTTAATATATCTCATAAGAGTCGGTTGTATATTGTATGAGTAGGTTCATTGATGACTGTACTAATCCAGACTATCTGACACTGAATCGCCCGGTTCACTCTTGCCCAGTTGGATCTGCCAGTTCTTTGTGTCCTAGACAGTCAAGCAAAGCGAATTATTATTCAAGCCAAGATTAGAATACCAACAATTTTTTTTTCTTAAATTCGTTTTGAAAAAAAAGTGTTCTAAGGTAGGAGTCGGCAACCAATGACACGCGTGATTGACTTGGCACGCAGAGCAATTTAATTGGCACGCGTAAGACTTCCGAAAAGGCAATTCAAGTCGTTTCCTACAGGAAATTGAGTGCCAGAGCAGGATGACTTTTAAGAGGTTTGGCACGCTGAATGAATTAGACACCCTAACTTGGCACACCGTTATTTAAAGACTATCGACCCCTGTTCTAAGGAATGTGTTCATCGAAAAAGGAGAACAATGTAATCTATTTCAAACCCTAGTGAAAACTAATTTCCGGGTCTGTAGTGTGTCCTTGAGTCTACCCAGCTGTGATGGGTACCTGGCATTAGTTGAGGCGAAGTAAAGGCGGCTGTGCACTGTGCTGGCCACACAATCTTCTATGTCAGGGGGCTGCAATTTTTTGCTAATAGTGTGCTAAACTATAGGTTTTCTAAATCATTCTGCGTGCCAACATCCTAAAAGAGCAACCTGCTATTTCAAAAATATTTTTTAGGACGATTAATTTAACTCCGTAGCAAGACAAAGGCCAAAAAGCAAAAGAAAATTATTGAGAAAATCGTTAAAGCGTTTTATATTTAATAATAAATTAACTTGTTGTGATTATCATCCTTTCAAATTGCATTTATATCAAACACAATGTTTTATTAATAGACTTTTGAATTTATTGTAATTATTGACTAAACATCATTTGATTGTCAAAGTGATGATCTAACGCCTGTTATTATTTATTATATTTTTATCTCAGTTTAACTGAGGTGTCCTTTAATGTGTTATTATTATTTGAAAAGAAACACCGCCAAGATATCATACTTACGCTGGATTGATACGTAGTAATCACACAAACTGGGTAGTCAATGTAATGTTTAAAAATATATATATACATTCTTTATTCATATAATAGTTATATACATTTCAAATACTTTTTACAGTTTGACAATTTGTAAGTTATAAATTATAAGTCATTTATTCTTTTATAAAAGAAACATATTAGATATATTAGCGCAAAAATAAAGGGTTAATTATCTCCCTTTAATAAAAACTCCGTATTCAACTTGTTTCATTTTAAAATCACCAATATCTTTCCACTTAAAAAAATCTAAGAAGGTTGTAGTAAAATATAGCAAGTTAAGCTCGATATGGTATGAAAAAATGGTTCTTAAACTCAACCATCTATCTTAATATTTGCCCTAATATAGGGATGTATAGGTAGGTAAATGTTTTGAATTTGATTTCACAACAAGATATATCCAGTTTCAATGCTAATATATTCCAGTGGTCCTTGTAAATGCAAGTTCAACTCACTCAAATGTGTCGCTTTGTCATTCAGAAACATCAGCTTCAACAGTCAGTTTTCCTCATTCAGAACCGGGAAATTGTTGTTGTTGTTTTTTTCATCAATAAAAAACACCTCTAGAGGTCTCTAGCGCGCCATTGAAAATCTATCTGCGTGTCAAGTTTGGCACGCGTTTCTTAGGTTGCCGACACTTGTTCTAGGTGACCGTGACCACAGTAACTGGTAAACGCTGCTTCATCGGCCCTATGGTTTTGTTAATAATATATATTTATTATAGTTTTTTTTATATTATATTCTCTATTCTGAGACAATGGTGCTTTGGAGAAACGCTGGTAATAAAATGGTCCTTAATTTGTTTATATCACTAGTACTATACTCATTTGATTTAAAAAAAAAAAAGAATAAAATCTATATGATTCCATATGATAAAATTCACTATATTTTTATTTTGGAAGGGGGGGTATTTGGGGTGGGTGGACACCTTTACTTTGGCCATTGATACATTGAATTAATTTACTCTAGTCATACTTGATGAATACCATATGTGCAGCACGGCCAATGTAACAGCCGATCATGTGACAGCTGGGGAAAAAAAAACAGATCAAACAATGGGACGTCACCGTAACTTGACATCCTCCCATGTAAAAAAAAAAATGCCAGGAATTGAAAACTCAACAGTGTGGAGGTGAAATTGTCTAGAGGGAACAAAAAAAAGGAAACAACGTAACTGTATGGTATTTGCTCCACTATACTGCCACCATTCCACTCCACCACACTGCCATTATTCCACTCTGCCAGAGAGAAACGATTTCTTTACTTAGGAAGAGATACTCACAACCCAGAAACCCCCGCTGTTATAACGAGGTCTTTATTTGCATTGACGCCTGGTGGTTGTTTTTTTTTTCTTTCTGTTTCATTGGTGGCGTACCGATAACAAAGTCAAATACTGTTACAGGGGGGGGGGGAAACACCAAGAGATAGTGGGGTAGGTAGGTTGGTGGGGGTAGGGGGGTAGGCTGTGGGGAGGGGGTGGAGTGGGACAAAAAGTTTCATTGTGCAAGTTACTGAGGTGTGACAAACAAAAGAATTAACTTTATGTTATTACAAGGCAATTTATTCACCATAATAAATCATGGATGAGACCTTCTATTTATATCACACAAGTATAATTATAATTTATAATGTTATTACGGCTAGAGCCCCCATTCAATTTATGAAAATGATAGTTATAGTATTGTTATTGTTAGTGTGAGTATCCTTGTATTAGTGAAGATCTTATTATATCATTCTGAAGTTTATTTGTAGTTGTCTAGAGTATTCCTGGTTCTTATAATCCCCTGGCAATTCACATAGCGTAGTTTTAGAGTTTTCAGTTGATTTACTTCATGTATAATTATTTGTGTGGCTCATATTATACAGCAAGAACCTCGATGTTGAGTGGTAGTGTAGATTATTAATATAGTTGAATAAATATTACACATACACACATGTAGATAACTTTGAAATATTGACGTTAACCAAGTTGTGTAGAAAGCAACGATAAATTTGGTTTAATTTACAAAATCAATCCAGTAGGAATCCAAATAATATTATATACACAATCAAGAAATACACATATTCCAATTAGTAATGAATATCCTCAATGAACATATAGCATTGTAGTTAATAGTAGAATAATAAATTTTCCATAATACAACTCAAATAGAAACGATTCTCAGAGACTTAATATTAGATGTTATCCGAACGGCTGTACGCCAAGAACTGACTAAAAGTGTCGAATCGCGTAGAAATATGTTATGGGTCAATCGTTGGAAAAATCCCGCCAGCCTAGTGACACGAGAATTTTAATCAAGCCTGCGTGCTGACTGCGTGATCAGAATGTCTTTTATTAAGAACAAGCAATAATGCTCTAACAAAATAAGGAGAGACCGGACGGCCTTGACACGCTGTAGGTGCATGCACAGTTCATGTTTTTATCGAGGTTAATAAAAAACAATAATGCTCAAATAAGGTTAGGAAAAACCCGGGGGAAACTTTGAGCTGAGAAATATTTATATCGTTTAAACGCAATTCGCTTAAATGATTTAGTTGGTTTATTAACATTACAATGTAGGGAATTTACGTTTCGTAACAATGTCAAGAAATCTGACTTACCGTAACTCTCATTTTATGCGTCATGGAATTTCAAATCTAGACGTGGCAATAAAATACTTTATGCACAACAGAGACTTTAAAGATACAACGTTATTGTGTACAAATATTTTAAGGAATTTTAAGTAAAAACATTAGGATTATAGTAAAAAAAATGTATGTCAAGGAATTTAAATTCAAAACATTACTGTAACATATTGTATGCGTCATACATTTTTTTTTCAAATCATTACTGTAATCCAATTGAATTTATATTGAAATTTTTTTCTGTAAACTATTGTATACTTTAAGGAATTTATACTCATAACATTGCTTCACTATTTCAATTTTTGACATGGGAACTATATTTTGAAAGTTTTACGATATAAAATAAAAACGAAAAAAAACAACAATAACAAAAACAAATCCATGGCTTCTAAAATCTAAAACTAACTACTGTGTACAATAAATGTAGTTACTTGTTTGTAATCCTCAGCCACATATACGCCTACTCTTATATCAAAGTAATATCAGATAAGAAATCAGTAGAATAGAAGATTATGGATGGAGAAGACGAATCTCTCTCTCTCTCTCTCTCTCTGTTATAATCTAATTACAACATTGTATTTTGTACTAGATACTCGATCTGCGTTTTATCGTTTTAATCGTTGAGAGCGTTTATTGTACGTGCATTTTATAACAAATAATTTTTGACATTTGAAAACCAAATTGAGGCTTTATACGATTTGTAAACATAGGCTCGTCTTTTATATGACATAGCGAAACAATGTAATTTCGATTTGCAAAAAATGTCTTTGAAAACCAAAACCACAGAAACTTTGAGATCGTATAACATATAATCAAGCAGCATCCACATAGCAATAAAATCTAAACAAAGCTGAAGTATATTATATATATATATATATTAGAAATACAGTGTTTTGAAAGTTGACTTCTATTATGTTGTTATCTTTATAAGATGTTTATATACATACATAATGCTGTCTTTTTAACCATGTAAAAGTTCTAGAAAAATTAAGAAATAAGTTTAACGGCTATAATTTCAGCAGTTATAAGATGTTTAGATAGATAGGTAGATAGGATATATTAATATGTAGATATGTACGTAGGTAGTTAAGTTGGTAGAAAGTAGGTAAGCAGGTATGTTGATAGGTAGATTGATGGGAAAGTAAATAGATCAATAGATAGATTTAGATAGATGTAAATAGATAGATAGATGGATCGATAGATATAATGCCTAAGATAGATAGAAGGGGGGTTAACCATGATACAATATCAACAAAGTATAGATAGATATTAACCCTTACAGTCCCAGGCGCGTATATAGCGGAACTGAAGGCAGCATAGATAGAAGTAGGTCGGTACGGGAAGGGTTAAACAGTGTAAACCGTGGCCAAGAGTGCTATAGCGGAACTGATGATGATGCTTGTCCATCGTTTTCGATAAGGACCATCCTTTGTCAGCTTCATAGATGCTTGTGGGTTTGAAGATGGCAGGTGAGGACTATTCTTGCCCGAAAGTGTTTGCCGCCGTGGGAGCATGGATGCGGAACTGTAGCCAAAGGCATTAGATCTATGAAGCTCAGACAAAGTTCATTAGAACTCAAAGCCCTAACGATAAACAAAAGTTACTTTTTGATTCCAAAACAATAATCGCAAATGCGTTTTTCTCGTGTATCAGATTTAACAAGTTCATCATGCTATAATTGGCACCATTGGTTCGGTTCAATACGGCGAAATAGAAAATACACAAAAAGCAATCTGTTTTACAAAAAAACAAACAATGATCTCTTTTTCTATCTGCTAGATTACGACTATACGCCTGAAACAAACAAAGCTTTTGTTTCAACGTTTGTGATTGTTCACGTCCTGGCGGTCGTATTTCGAGCAGCGCTTTCAAGTGTTTACAAACACATTAACAACACCGGGACTGTTTCAACTGAAAATGAACTGGAAGAGATTAGGGAGAAAAAAAAAAAGGGGGGGGGGCATTACATTTGAAGTTTATTGAATAACCTAGATAAAGATAATAATGTATGTATTTTTATTTTCAGCCTGACCTTGACCTAACATAAAAAAACGGCTAAAGTTGTTTGTTTTTTGCGTTTTCTGTAAGAAATAATGTCTTAGTCGATACGTGTGTTTTGTGCAATTTATTCTCGTGCATCAGTAGCCTACAACCCGACCTCTCCTCCCACCTGGGTGAAATGCGCACGTTCAGAAAGTACACAATTACAGCCTACATATCCTGAGCCATCGACTCATTTAATACGCCGGAAGTCGGCAGCCTACGGCACGCCTGCCAGAATTGGCATACAGAGCAATTTTTCCAATTGCACTCGTAAGACCCCATAAAGCCAATTCATCGTCTTCTATAGGAAAAGAGCAGGCTGACTTTTAGGCTGTTAGCAAGTTGAATAAATTAAAAATCCTACTTTGCCACACTGTTATTAAAAAGTTCGCCAAATCCTAGTGAACGCCTTTCACTTTGTCATTCTCTCCTGTTATTTCAAAAAAGACTATTCATTACATCAATAAATCATATTTCCATGTAAAGTATATATTATATATTTTCTGTCTCGATGCTTTCCTTAATATTCAATTTTATTCTATTTCGGTCTTGAGATTTTTCTATTCGTAAAATATAATTTCTAATTGGTTTATCTTCGTCAAGCTTTCCAGCTAAAACTTGGCAAATTCACGTGTTTTATTTAACAACACATTCTAACAAAATTTTAGCCGCATCTTTACACCGCAACCCACAAACATCAGTTATAAACTATTACCCTTTGTTCAATTCTTATTGAAGAATGTTGGCTTATCAACGGGTGCATTTATCTATCTCACTGAGCTATTTTTATATAGATAAGTTATTTCCCTTTTTTTCAATCATTTATAGATCTATTAACATATTCTTTTAAACTCTTTAAATTATCATTTAGTAAACCTTTCTGGTTGGGAGAATTCAACCGGAGACCACATATGGACATCCAACACTATGACGCAAAGCGATATTCGGGTACATCACTTCAATCTACGCAAAAATAAAAAAAAGGGGTTTCCCGTTCCGTCGAGAAAGACATAAGGGCATGCAAATTTCTTTGGTCTTTATTGTATAGATACGTATGTGTATAAAGTATAACGTATATATATTTTTATTGATAACATTGCTTTTCATAAATGTTAGTATAAACCAGACAAATTCCTTGCGGTCATTTAGATGTGTTGTTTTTTTTAAATACCGTAAACATGACAGTAAAACTCTGTTTCTGTTTCGTGGATTGCCACTTAACTTCTAGAAATTTACTTTAACCCTTTCACAGCCAAGAGTAATTCAATGACAAAAGCACAACAACTTTTTTTTACATGGAAATTTATTACCTTGATAGTGTCAATAGCATCAATGATCTAGAGAAAGTGAGAGAGAGAGAGAGAGAGAGAGAGAGAGAGAGAGAGAAAGAGAGAGAGAGAGGGGAGTTAGACAAAGTATGTAATACAAACAACATTGATTGTTGTCTATCGAATTTAAATTTAGGGAAGGAGGTACTAGGTCATAAAGCCCTCGCCCTACTCACACCTTTTAATTTGACATTTTTGGTGCCTCTTAAATAACTAAATACGTCAGGGCAGGGATAATTAACTCATCCCTACCTACACGCACGATCGATCCCAAGCAACGACATTTTTTTCCCTATCAACTGTTCAAATACATCATTCAGGATTCCAGGTATTTTCAATTCTAATGTCGATTCATGTCAATGACAAAACGGGGTAGTCATGCCTTTATTTCGGGGGTACATATTTTTAGATGACGAATAATTAAAAACAGATTTTCATTACAGTTGAAATGATTAAATTTATTGAAAGAAAACAACGTTCCGGTAAACTGTGAAAATGTCAAAGCTCTAAAAATAATCTACAAACCTCAATGTTTTCATCTATAAATGGATTGCGTTGTCTTCTTAAAATACTTCAAGTGTACTTGAAGTAAAAAAAAATATATCCTACGCACGTGAGTTATTTTTGTTGTGACGCTGTTGGCTGATTATATAGATTATTATTTTTTACCTGCTTAAAGCTACCTGGAATCTTGTCTTTGAACTTCGAATTAAAAATGTGGGTGTGTAAAGGTATGGGGGGGGGGGGGGGTTAATTACAAAGCTTGTTAGGGTAAACGATCCTGGAATTAGTTATGCTTGTTGGTGAATACAAACATTTTACTTGAACGTTACATGGCTACTGTAAACATGTGTTGTATATATTTCGCTGAACAATTTTTTTGCATATTGTATCAAAACTGTTGTTGTGGTTTGTTTAATGTTGTTTATTTGGCGACTGTTAACAAAAAAAAAGTAGGACAATGAACGGATAACAGTTAATTTTAAATTAGTTAGTCAAAAGATTTATACAAATTGAACGACTTCATTATAGACCAATAGGCATATAGTAGTTGATTATTGAGTTGTATCAAAAAGTAGACCATAGCAATATATCTACGCAAAAAAAATAAAAGGATTACAGTGTATCAAAACGCATATATATATATATATATATATATATATATATATATATATGCTATATATATATTATATTTAAAAATGTCTTAACATGTATCTACAAGTAAGAAGTAAAGTAACCCTTGAAGACAAGGTTCGTTGCCTATATTATGGACACGTGAATCAGTGTTCTCAAGTTTCTTTGGCCACGGCATATAACAGAATGTGCCAATAACCAGCCAGCCCTTATTTATCCCTTACTACTGTGAGGTTCCTATCAGAGCTTGCCTAGACCCAGGATCACTCTCCAGACCTGGGAACATATCAAATCCTACCCTTTACCTGGATTCGAACCCAGAACGCTATTAGTTGAGCGCGCTGCCGCTGATCCACCTTGTCCCGTTATCTAAAAGTAGATGACAAAACAATTTATTTTAAAAATAAGATCATTTATATATTTTATCTTATATATTGTTTACGCTTCTTCTATTGACAAGTCTTAACCCTTCCCGTACCGACCTACTTCTATCTATGCTGCCTTCAGTTCCGCTATATACGCGCCCGGGACTGTAAGGGTTAACAAATATGCATGCATAAAAGGTCGACAAAAAAGACATTTCCGATCTTATTCGATCAATTACTTCGAAACATGTTTGTGTGCTACGTTACTGGTTGTACGAAAATATGTAGATAATTACATTTGTATTTCATTTGCAAAAGATGGCGATGGATTGTGAATGTCAGATTTGAAGAATCACCTATTTATAATCCCAAACTAATTGCTTGATGCAAAAGAATTTTCGTGTTGTTGTTTTTTTATGAATCTCCGCATTGTGTTTTTTAATTACCAAGGACGCAACTCCTGACTAATTTATTTTGTAAACAAATATATATTTAACCTTACGCGACTAACACTTTAGTATTAATTATCGCCTACTCACTTTGATGTTAAAAACGGATTCCTCATAACTAATCTTGTATTCTTTGTATAATTCTAAAAGACTAGAACGGGCCGTCGAGGTTGAAATCAATTGTCAAACACCAGCCAAAGCATGCTTTTTTTTGTTTATTATTTTAAAAATAGAACCGGAAGTTCATGATCATTTCTATTTGAAAAGGTCACGCCTAATTAAGACTTGTCAATAAAGAAGATTACTACTCTTGCATTTTTATTACTGTTTTAAATGATGTAAAGTTACCGGTTTTCCTGGTTTGTTCAGGCAACACATTCCAGGCTCGGGTGCCACCTGGTAAGAAAGAGTACTTATATGTATTTGTTCTCGCCTAAGTGTCTTTGTCCTCATGTTTATCTGAGCATTGCAACAAGCTGTTATTGTGTTGTATTTCTAAATTAGAGCTTAATGCTTTATGTATTATTACTACTACTTTACTCTTTGCCATTCTTTACTCGAGTGTTTCTAAGTTATAACAATGAACAAAGAACTAGGTATTCTGAAACTGAATGGGTGAAGTTATATAAGAGTTGAAAATGTCTAAGGTATAAACCCTTTCAGACTCTTTAGACCGACTGTAAAAGTCTCAAACCGTCTCTACTTTATATTCTCTCTCCTAACACTTGAAGGCAGCACTTGAAGAGGTATTTAACACTTCTCTGACGCTAGTGTTCTGGGCATCCTGCTCATTAAGTCCTTCATAGTTCCCCTCCTCGACACACGAAATCAAATCTGTACCACGATACGACCCGGGCACTTGGTCAGCGCACAGGGCAATGCGTGACTTTAAATACAGCTCGTCTCATCTCCCCGGGGGTTGAGAGGGGGGAGCAAGGATAGTGGGCGTGAAGAAGGGTGGCGGTGGTGGGGGTGTGAAACATATGGAAGGAGCACAGCGTCACACATTCACGCACGTGCACACATACACATTAGTTCTGCCTCCACACAATGAGCACTCATACATACGCCTGCCCAAATTGACGTAAATTAAATAGTTACACCCTTACTGACACACAGACTGATTCCCATACGGTAAACACACGTATGTAGACACACATGCGTAGATCATCACGTAGGAAAACATACAAAGAAACACATACACTAACAAACTAGATAGTAGACACACATTCGGAGACAGAGACATACGTAGACGCACATTTTACACACACACATGTAAACACACACATGCACAAACATAATAGTAAGCACACATACTAAAACACAATTGTAGACACACAATCGTAGACACACATAGGTACGGACACATTGATAGACACAATAAGTTTACAAAAACACAATCGTACACAGACGCGCGCCGATCGTAGACACACATACTTAGAAACATACGAAAATTCATCCAGTCTTTTCCTTGGTGGTTTTCATGTTCCCGTGTTAAAACATAATATTGTCTTGGCACAGTAATGTACTAGAACTTGCTTCTACAAATTTCTACATAGGCCTACGAATTATGTAGTAAAAACACACTTTTATTGACATAAAGTTAAGTAAAGTACCCTTCGGACAATACTGATCACAGGGCTGGTGAAACAGCATTCACCAATTTCTGTGGCCACGGCAACTAGGGGATGTGTGGTTAGGTACCCATCAAAGCTGGGTCGACTCAGGGACACCCCGTTAATACCTGAAAAAAATCCTAGCCTCCGCCAGGATTCCAACCCAGAACCTTCGGAATGCCAGTTGAACGCGCTGCCGCTCGGCAGCCGTGCTCCATGAGATTACCAAAGATCACAATGATATATTTTTAAAATTACAAGCCTTAACCCTTACCGTCCCGGGCGCGTATATAGCGGAACTGAAGGCAGCATAGATAGAAGTAGGTCGGTACGGGAAGGGTTAAGGTCAGAAAGGCTAAAAATGTTCTTTGTAGTTTACCAATGACAAGAACAACATCATCCTGAAACTGAGTTTCAAGCACAGCATAGAAATATTATTTTTAATCCTTATTCTGTGGTTCTAAGTAGATTGGACGAAAGATGAACGATGGGTTTAAATAAGGTCATTACATTTGCAAAAGTTCAAGAACAGAATGAAACGCATTTGGGCGTGACAATAGCGCAGCAGCCAAGTCAGATGACAACTGAGTGATTGCCTCCCCATTCTGCAATAATTAAGTGCATAGCAATGTGCGTTTCATAGTTGCATTAGGACAGTGGACCGGATGGGGTGGGGGTGGAATCGCAGTGGACTGGGGACAGTGTTATAGAATTGAAATAAATTATGTGCGGAGTATTTTTGACAGTGCATAAGCGAAAATGAGAAGGGAAATGGAGAGGGGGGGGGGCGAGGTAAGAATTGAGGCGTCCGTTGTTGATTTTTTACAAATATTATTTTGGGTAGATTCAAGATGACACCATCAAACTTTATTGTTCTAGATTCTAGAGCAGGGGTCGGCAACCTTTTGCTAACAGCGTGCCAATTTAGGATTTCTAAATCATACTACGTGCCGACATCCTAAGAGTCAACCTGTTCTATGATTCTTAAAAAAAATTATTTTATAGGCCAATTAATTTTTTTAAAATTAACATCTTTGTGATTATCATCCTTTTTATTTGCATTTATATCAAATACAATATATTATTACTCTACCTAACTCACACAAAAATTGAACATTTTTTGGGCACTTAAGATGAAGGTCTAACACTAATCTTAATTATATTTTGAATTGTGATCACAGTTTACTGAGATGTCCTTTTTTTAAATGTGTTTTTAGTTTTTTGCAACAAGATGGATAATAGTATAATACAGTTAAGTGGAATAGATACGTGGTAGTCAGACAAGCTGGGTAGTTCATGTAATGTTTTAAAATATAGGCCTACATTGCAATTCTTTAGTTATAAAATATTAATAGAATTTTCGCATACTTTTAAAGTTTCTTCATTTCAAAGTTAAAACTTGTAAGCCGTTAATATAAAAAAAAAACATACTAAAATTATTAGCGCAAATAAATTGCTTTAATTATCTCCCTTTAATTAAAAAAATCGTTTCCACATTTGATTCATTAGCGATGCCAAACAAGCAGTGCCCCAGTGCCCTCACATGGGGGGGGGGGTAAGAGGGGGAATATGCCCGGGGGCGGAACTCCCAGTGGGGCGTCAAATATAGTTTAAATATAGCAAATACAGCACTAAACAAGCAGTTACAGTATGCAAGGGGCCGGCGCTGAAACTTTTGCCCCGGGGCGCTACATAAGCATGTATAGGCTCTGCAAACAAGTTATGTTTTGTAATATAAAATTATTACTGACTTATTTTTATTTATTTATAAGTGTAAGTTGAACCAAAAGTAGAAGATCGAATGCCTATCAGTTGAGAATAGCAGATGACTTTCCTAAGCTAAGAAGCTTTCTTTCAGATTTTTTCCGCAAATGGGCACATTTGGATGCCCATTTTTGAAAAGTTTTTGAAAGTCTTGCCTTTGGCTAGAAAACTCCTCTTTGAATACTTCGATGTACTTCTGAAAAAGCCCTAACTATATATCGAAAGATATGCCCTAATATTGGGATGTACATGTAGTAAAATGTTTTGTCATTGATTTCACGGCAAGATATCTGTCCAGTTTAAATGCAAATCCATTCCAGTGGCCCGTGTAAAAGCAATTTCAACTCATTGAAATGTGTCTATATGTCATTCAGAAACATCGGCTTCAACAGTCAGTTCGCCTTATTCAGAACCTGAAACTGTTTTTTTTTTCATCAATAAAAAAATTATTGTAGGTCTCTCGCGTGCCATTGAAAATCGCTCTGCGTGCCAAGTTTGGCCGACACCTGCTCTAGAGTATTCTAGACGAAGGGTCTTATTATAGTTTTCCAAAGTAGGACTTCTTATTCTTTCAGCGTGCCAATATCCTCAAAGTCGATTTACTCTAGCACTCAATTTCTTGAAGAAGAAACTTTAATTGCCTTTTTGGGGTCTTCCGCGCGCCATTAAAAACGCTCTGCGAGCCAATTCTGGAACGCGTGCCGTAAGTTGCCGACCCCTTTTCTAGACTGCTCAGACTGTAATGCTAGCCAACAAAAAAGGAAATGGCAGAAGGTGCAAGTAAATAAAGATATTCATAGTTGCAAATGTTAAAAACAACACCGATCGTGTGTCCATAAAACAGAACTTAAAGAAGTGTCTGGCTCCAAAATTATGAAAGCTACGATAAGTTGATTAGAGCAGGCCTGAAGGAACTAGACATTCAGACACAAGAATTAGAGAATAAAATGTGACCCTCCACGACGAAATGAGTCGCTTCTCACCTGATGGCCATTTTGAGATTTTTATCGATTCCTATATATCTTTTAATTCTGAGTACAATGGTGAAAACCGATTGAAAGTCGGACAGTAACTTTTTTAGTTATGAATATTTTATTGGAGCCACTATCCAAGACCTGATTTTGAGAAAAAATGATTTTACTTAATAAATTTTTCGGGCTAAGAATTTCCTTAGCAACCATTTATGGATTTTGATGAAATTAGGCACACTTGTTAAACACTTTATACGCAAGATATGTGGCAAATTTGAAAGGAAAATGTTATATACTTTTTTTGTTATGCGTAAAAAACGAAAAGATAAAAATTTAGATTTTAGTTAAAAAAATAGTATTTAGGTGTATTAGTAGGTACAACAAACTGATTTTTGAAAATGGTTTTACAGCTTTCATTTTTAAGATTTAGTGAGATCTAATGATTCTAAGAATGTGGATACCAAATTTGTTCATATATCCCCCATAGTTATTTAAATATGATTTTTTAAAAATCTTGATATTCTGATTTTTTTTTAAACACAGTATAAAGTACCATTTTTGCAAAGCCATATCTGTAGAAGTAAATGACTTAAACACAATCACTTGCACTCATTACAATCTCATATGCATAGAGAACAAACTCAATTTTTTGTCATGGGTTAAAATTGTAACATTTTAAACTTTTATTGAAATGAAAATGGTGTTTTGTCAAGTTTGGAAATGTTTCCAAAAGGTGGTAAAAATACATAATTTACTGAATTTTCAAACTTCTACCACCCCACTTCTTTTCTGGAATACTGCCTGTATCTCTCCAGGCCCAGAATCTTTTCTGGACATTGGTCAGCTTGTTTTGGCTAATTCTGAAACATTAAAAAAATACATTAAAATTAAAATAACATTGGTTTTAATAATGATTTTTACTACCTGGTATCCAAAATGTTTTTAACATTAAATCAAATGTGTTTTACTTTTTGAGCACCACAGTTAAAAAAATATCAATCATCCACATGACTTACCCATATATAAACTTGAATGCCTCCCTGCAAACATTCTTGCCATTGACTGTGTAGGTGGTTCTCTCCAACTTTCTTACTTTTCGTCGACAAGAATTATCAATTAAATTGTCAACTCACTGCTGTTTATAGAGCTACCAGCCAGTATGCCTATAAATATCATGTCCATTTCAGCTGAAGAGATAGAATATAAACTTTCTATAGTCTTTAAATAACATAGCTTACATCTGTTCATTCTATGACATAATATTTAGGCAACTGCACATAAGCCTAAAGTCTAGCTCTAAGTAATTCATTTAGTATTAGTAACTGTTTTAATAGTAGGCTAGTAGTAATATAAGCATAGTGGTTTAGGCGTAGTAAATTTATTAATACTATTACTATTAGGCCTAAATTAGCCTATTTTTTTTATTGTTTAATATCTATAATAGTTATAGTTATAAGTGTTAGCATGATCAATTCCATAGGCCTAGCCCTAAAATATTAGGAATAACACTTAAAGGCTGAATAATATATTTACCTTCTGTCAATTCCTGCATGTCCAGCCTTCTCCCTAAAATCTCATCAGTCATCAGCTGTGATGTGTCTAATGCACCCTTTTTTTTATTGAGGTCGAGGCAGAGCTATATTATGCGATGAAATTAGCGAGCACCGGCAATCAAAAGATGCCACCTTATTCTTTTCTTCGTGCGGCTGCATAACGCCACTATAGCTTTGATTGATTATAGAAACATCTTCGATCAAAGGTGGGTCGTTTTCTTCTTCATCACTAGATTCAAGTTGATAAAGTGTAGGCCTACACTACACAGAGCAGATGCATTTTCTTCGTCGTCACTCGCTTCAGACTCACTACTAGAGTTAGATCCGTCAGTGTCATCCAATGCTGGTGTTGTAAAATACTATTGTATAATATTTTCAACACTTTCCAAATCTTTTTCATCATTAATATTTCTATTTCTTGCCGAATTAAGTGCTTTAGCGATAGTAGTTTTTTTCGTAATGGAAGCAGCCATGTTGAAAAGTTAAGCATAAACACTCGCTCGGGTTGGTTAGAAAAAGTCACGTGCTAGTATCGTTCAATGAAAAACGGCTTTCCCTTCCTAGTGACGGCATTATTTACATTTTTTCCCGAAAACACCTTTATTAATTTAAGCCTTTTGGTTGGTTGATATTTTTAAAGTATACGTGTAGGCTAGACAATAATAATAAAAGGGAGAATTCTCTTTCCAATGATGCCAAACATGGCGAGTTAGCTCGAAAGGATTATGAAGAAAAGAGCGTTCAAAATATGCTTAATTTTACGCAGATTTCACATGAAATTCATACAGGGTATTATGTTTAAAATAATTTTTAAATAAGTTATAGTTTTAATTTTAAAAAAACAATATTACTGATGTGTGAAGAAATGAATAAATAATTAGAAATAATCAAAATCCCAAAATCGATCCTTTTCACCCCAAACACATATTTTTGACTCTAGCTCAAAATAGGCCGAGGTGAGAAGCGACTCATTTCGTCGTGGAGGGTCACAAATCAGAAGAAGAAACTAATATTTTATTGATAAAAGCAACATTTTCCGATTGTTTGTATTTATATATACGGTTGTTGTTATACTTTTGGTTTGTGACCGACTAACATCTATATCGCCTTTACTAGCCTATAAGTAACAAATAACATACATGAATGTCCACACAATGTTCTTGACTAGTCACATATAAACACTCATATTGTTATCTGATTTTATATGTTAAATACACTCCTATACAAAAGATTATTGCGTCTTACGCTTATCAGTGGTTTAAGTCTAGACTTGCATTTTGATTCGTGTTTTAAATAATGTCAATTTAGAATTTGGTTTTCTGGTTTTCCTGGTTTGTTCATTCCATTCCGTACACGGGCGCCTCTCGGGGAGAAAGAGTACTTCTATAGATTTTTTTTTGTTGCATATGGAATAAGAAGAGTGGTTTTGTCCTTATGTTTATCTGAGCTGTTAAGTGGACATCCTCAATACTCTGTTTATCAAATATTGATAATGATTACTTGAATAACTTGAATGTTGCTATAATAAGGTTCAAATTTTACTAAATGTCACATTATGGCGATAGGCTACTATTTCATTAAACTTTTCTTCTGATTTTTGCGACACAATATTTGTTTTAGTTTGTGGCCCGCTACCGGTTTGCGACCCGACATTAGGAGAGAAGCTGTATTAAATAATACAAATCTTAATAGAAGCAAAAAAAAGAAATGTGAGTTTAAAAATAAAAATTAGCCGCAAAGACAAGAATGGTAACAACTTAAAATCAAGGGTGATTCTTAAAACTTTAAATAATATTATACAGAGTCAGGAAAAGAAAAACATGTTGTTGTTTTTTCAATGATAAAATATGACAAGAATATATTTAAAAAGAAATACTACAGATATAAAAACCTTTGAATTTAGACGTAAAAGGGAAAAACACTGAGATCAAACATCATTTAAAGTGATTCTAGTATATACAAGTATATTATACATCCGAGAAGTAAAGGGTATCTAGCCACGTCACATCTACCTGTCTTATCATCTGTTGATCTTGTGGATAGGCACTTGGCTTTCACTCCCCCAAACATGAAAGCATGGACAATACAGAACTTTGATTTAAACTTTGTATTATATGAAGTCTATAGTCTATATCTCTTTGAGAATTTGGAATTTAAAGTAGAGTGGCGCATCAGCACGAGCTGTAAGTATTGTTTCTGTAAATTTATAAAGTTTGAAACCTTGTCGACACGATAATAAAAAAAGTATTTTGCGAAAGTAAAAAGTGACCGTGGCCACAGAAACTGGTGAACGCTGCTTCATCGGACCTATGGAGCAACTCGGTCCGACGGGTACTTTACTTTACTTTTACTAAAATGTGGCCGTGTAACTCTGAGTGTGTAAGTGACTGTGTACTGACTCAAACTTAGTGACACACAATGCACTGTATTATTGTGATGTGTTGACAGACCTTAGTAGCCCGAGAGTTTTTAAAAATATTAAATTGACTGAATGGACTTGGTCAGTTGTATGCATGAAAGTCTTGTTTTAATGTATGACTAATGCTTTAAAGACTGCCTAAACGGGAGCTATAAACTGATCGTAGAATGATTGTAAAATTTAATTTAATTGTTACATAAGCGGGAGCCTAGTGTAGTCTATAGTCTCAAAGTTAGTTTAGTTTCTGTCAATGAAAATAAACTTTTATCTTACTCGATTGTAAAATCTAAAGTCTTCAAGGTAAAGTAAAGTCTGACGAAATTGATAATAATGCCGGTGAGGCAGTGTTCACCAGTTTCAGTGGCCACGGCATACTGGGGGATGTGTGACCAGCACAATACCTATGGAATGGATATTTTTACTACTTTTACAACTTTCTTCACAACTTGAAATTTGCTTAAAAAATTCATTCCTTTAAGACTAATAAGTGTATTTTGAAGGGTATAGTTAAATCGTCACATCTCGAAGAGAGAAATGTAAAGAACAAAGTATCCATTATACAGAAAACATTAAATTCTGAATTCAAACAAACAACACAACGAAAAGTGAATGCTATCCTCAGATAAACATGTATAAAAAGAAACCCATTGCTTATTGCATATAGAAGTACAAAAGCAGAAACATTCTTTCTTCTCTAGTGGCATCTAGGCAAGAAATCGGTTGCAGGAGCGATCCAGAAAAATCAACAAATTTCACATCATTACGGACCCTTATCTAAATGAATGCAAGAAAATACTCTTATAAGTTTATATCTTATAAGTTTACAGAAGTTCCTTTTAGATAGAAGATTATAACGTCCACTAGGCCCAAAACTCCTGCAGGGCGACAGGGATCCGTCGGTGGCGGTGGCAGGGATAGAACTCGAGACATGTCAGTTGGTTTTTGGTTGACAGTCCGGTGAACTAACCGCTGGACCAGCCGGCTTCACTCAAACCACACATAAGCGTAGGTCGCAAACAATTTCTCTTTAGAAGGAGCGTCTGTAACTAATAAAATAAGATGTATATTTCTATACTTCACTTCATCACTTATTTCCCATTTCGCCCATTTTTTTTTTACTGGCTCTCGTCACGTGACTTCGGCTCGCAAAGATAGATTATAGAAAAACAGAGAGAGAGTTTGCTTTTGGGATCTTGGGGTGGGCTGGATGGGGTGAGTTAGTGTGGATGGGGGGGGGGGGGAGGGGTGACAAAATGGAGTAGTTTTGAAATGGAGTAAACCATAGCTGTGGCCTGACTGAGACAATCGATGGAACCATTCACAAAGACGTAGACGTATTGGCTCTACATTCTCTTCAAAGTTTCCCCCCCTCTTTCACTCCGACTCGTGTTGATGTTGTTATCGGTACGGGCTAACCAAAGAAACAAGAGAGGGGGGAGGGGGGAGGGGGAGGGGGGGGGGGGAGGGGGGAGGGGGTGGAGGTAATACTTAAAGGTCTCTGTGATCTGAATATCACAATCTTTGGTCATCATCTTTTGGAAACGCTCGGGTGGCGGGGGAGAGAGGGGCAGCTTCGGGGGAGGGGGAGTGGAAATAAGCTGGCAAGTAGCCCAGCGGTTTTAAGAAATAGGAACTCTAACTGTGTGTGTGTCTGTGTGCATGTGTGTGTATTAGTGTTTGTTTGGTCAGGGATTATTTTGGGGGATCGGGTTGTTTGCAATGAAATTGGTCTCTTGTTTATCTTTTCTCTCCTTCACCAACATTCAATGGTAGAATTAGAAATGAACTCGTTTCCAGAACTCTCAGCTTATAGAAAAAAAAACGGATACACATTTTTTATGTACTAACTGTTCACTCTTATTGCAAAAAGCCAACATAAAGTAAAATACCCCTTTGGGACTATTCGTTTGGCGATTGGAAGCTGATTTCACAAGTTCTTTGGACCATGACATATACGTGGATTGTGGGGCCAGCACAGCACTTTTACTTTTCTCAAGATGATGGCCAACATCCCACTCCTACAGTTCGAGTAGAGAACGCGCTTTCATAAGCTATGAGCGCTACAAAAGACTTGAGAAAAGCCTCCCAACCATGGTCCTAGCAGACACATGGAAGGGTAGGAAGAAAATTAAGTACAGTCCTTTATGCATAACACGACGAGGCTGGCGTCCGAAATAAACCTACCCGAATCATTTTTCAAGTCTTGTGTCCAGCCTCCTTTTTCCCACTTTACACAGTCTTCTCTTATACGCAACAGACGATCCTTCTTAACAAAAGCAATTCGTCCCCATAGCTGCTTCTAGTTTAAATTATTGCCTCGCATTTTGATAAAGTCTTTCACATAATGACTGATTTTGGGTTGGACCCGAACGCCACTCAGGAAGAAAGATAATTTTAATGACTTTTTTCTTGAATATAAAATAGGACATTTTTAAAATTAAAAACAAAAAATGAAAACGTTATATTAGGATGAATTTCTAAAAAATGAACCAAAGATGTAGGCTCGTGTGTTCGTATAGCTGATATGGAAACAAAATAACTAGGTATACGCTTAGGCTACATCAGCTAAGTTAAGAGCATAAGAGATTATTTTACGCATATAAAATATGAAATAACCAGTTCTTAAAGTATATTCACATGTATCAAATGATATATATTTTTTTTATGAGAAAAGTAAAAGCAAAGATTGGAATATAGGCTAGTGATATTCATATTTAAAATTAACTTTAAAAAGAAATGTGCTATCGACATGTCAACTCTGAGTGCTTATTTAAGAAAGAGTAGGCCAAAATGAATAAATAATACTAAATGTTGTCTCAAGTGGAGAGAGATATCTGGCAGTGGCAACAATTTAGTCAACAGGTGGAGGTTGGAGCAGGTGGGAAGCATGTGTTCGATAGGTAGACACGAAATGTGAATTAGGTGAATTCTGTAGGTAGGCCTATAGGTGTGGGTAGGCTAGGATGTGTAAACTTTGATAATTCTTAAATCTACCTTACTTTCTATACATATAGATATCGCTTTATCTATCTATCTATCTTTCTATCTATCTATCTATCTATCTATCTATCTATCTATCTATCTGTCTGTCTATCTATTATCTATCTATTATCTATCTATTATCTATCAATCTATCAATCTATCAATCTATCAATCTATCAATCTATCAATCTATCAATCTATCAATCTATCAATCTATCAATCTATCAATCTATCAATCTATCAATCTATCAATCTATCAATCTATCAATCTATCAATCTATCAATCTATCAATCTATCAATCTATCAATCTATCAATCTATCAATCTATCAATCTATCAATCTATCAATCTATTAATCTATCAATCTATCAATCTATCAATCTATCAATCTATCAATCTATCAATCTATCAATCTATCAATCTATCAATCTATCAATCAATCAATCAATCAATTAATCAATCATTTCTATCTACCTATCTATCTATTTATAATGTGTCTATCTTTCTTTCTTTCTATATATTATTTATATATCTATCTTTTTATCTTTTTATCCATCCATCTAGCTATCAACCTATCTTGTTATCTATCTATCTATCTATATATCTATCTATCTATCTATCTATCTATATCTATATATATATCTACAAATATCATTGTCCCTGTCTATCAGTCTAGTTATCAATCTCTCTGTCCGTCTGATTGCTCTATCTCTAAAAAAGCAACAAGACGATCTACTAAAATCAACGATCCACAAAATCAATAAACTGCTATAAATATTACTTCCGGAACCCTTGAACTGCCAATAATCAAGAAATAAATTTGTCACAGATCACTTGATGCTGTCATTTGATAACCGCTATAACTGATAATTAGTTTTATTATGCTACCCATTGTTTGTGATAAACATTTATAAACAAACAACGATGGTCTTTGTGTAGAAGATGTTCTGATAAGCTATCAGCTCTTTACCGTCGAGTAATTGTGTCTCTCGAAGCCTTAATAACGTCAATGCTAACAAAATGAAATGTCCAAAAGATAATACATTCTCTTTCTTGTACTAATAATGAAAACATGAAATTTGATTATTCTAGTGCTAACAAATTAATTGTTTTAACGGTTGGTGTGGAGCTCACACTTTTGTATTGGTCAAACATAGTAAGTCATTGTGTGACCACCTCAAAATCACAATGACTTTTTAGATAACTGAATTTGAGAGTAAATTCATTGACCTTTAAAACCTCATTAATAAAGCATTAACCTATTAAAAAAAAATCAGGATTTGATATCAGAACATTCACAGAGAAAAGTTTTGTTGTTTAATCCTCAACCAGCCCGAGTTAATCACACCATGTTTTACACGGATACTGTCTTATAGCTAAACGTTTTCTCTATATTTTTGTTATCTTGATGTGATATTGCTATCTAACTTTCTCTCCCACTTTGGACTGACAAGAATCTCTGTGGTGTTTAGGATAATTATCAGTCTGGCTAAAAGTATTTGGGGGAACGTTAGACCATGACTGACTACTTAGGATAACCACCACAATTTGTGTCTGGACATAATAAATATGGTCTACACTTTTGTCGATTGGAGGAATGTCACCACTTTTAGCGTTGGGCCCTGCAAGACTAGACTCAAACCAAGAATAACAGGAAATAAATAAACATGTAGTATTTCGGTCAGACCAATTTGATCAATAGGATTGTGTGTCAAACACAATGCCCAGCCGCCTTTATGTTTTTTTCTTACTGATGTCAAATACCCATCAGAGCTGGTTTGACTCATGGACGCCCTCCAGACCCGCGAACAAACCTTAGCCTTCACCTTGATTTGAGCCCAGGACCGGCGGTACGCCAGACGAACTCTCTGCCACTCGGCCGCCGTGTACCTGTAAGCCGTCTTGATATTCTGTAAAGACATTTGAAACATACATAGGTTATAATCAATTCTTACAGATACGCTGAGATTCGTCTTATCGTTCCTAAACAGCTGGATAGACTCATGCACTTTTGAAAACATCCTGATGTATTTGCCTGCATTTGAATCCAACACCTTCCCGTCACCCATTGCAAGTAGTTTCAACAATCCACGATGCCAAAGTGGGAACGAAACAAACCGTTCTGGTGAAGTGTTAACATCAGTAGGAGGCGCAGCAGTACGCGATGAATTCGTTTCGAATAAAACAAATTACCCCATAATTAGCTCTCTTCCAGAGATATTTTTTTTTTGTTAAGGGTTATTCGGGCAGCTAACAAAGTCATCAATGGGAATTTAAGGAGACTAGCAAGAAAAAAATATTGTGTTTGACAATCGAAACCCCAATGTATTTTGTTTCATCATCTGTTACTTGTTAATCCCACAAAGATACATTTTATTTACTAGATAACATAATATTGATTTAATATTAATATAATTAATTTTGAATATTATTATAATAACTGCCTTATATTTCTTTAATTCTGTTTTGCTTCTCACTGATACGAGAATTCTATAATATAAAAAAAAACCAACATTATATTATATAAAAAAATGCCATAAAAAACCTTTTGAGTTTTGTCCCTTGAAAGGACGTTTATTACAAAATCAATAGTTGAATTCCGTCCCTTTGAAAAAATAAAACATTTTTGTTTTTAAAAGGTGTTTGAGTGCGCCGCGCTGCTCGGTCAGTGTTCCTCTTGATTTGGACTTGAATTAAAATTCAGTGCAATCAAAATAATGTAGTCTTTTTACAGCTTAGACTGGCTTAGAATGAAAAGTCTACGTAGTGATTGTAGGATTGTGTTTCAATCAGGCCTGTGAAAAGTTATGTACGCATGGGCCTCAGCGCTGGCTAAGTGTGCAAAACCACAAATACGCTTGCACAACAGCGGGCCAACGCATAGGGGCAGTCCCTTTTGTGCGTCATAGATCTCTCGTACTCATTTGCATTCGAGAGGTCCGAGGCCTCTGTGGGGAAGAAGCTGTTCTGGCAGCGTTCCAGCCTCAACCCTGCCCTGGTGCCTGGATGCACGTACCTATAGTATGGGGTTTGCTTCACCGGGCGACATTGCAGGTATACGGGCGAGCCACCACAATTTCCGATCCGAGGGAAATTCCGCAGTGGGAAAAATAAAGTGGACGTGGATGCGGAAACCGTACCCTAAGCCACACGGCACGCCCTATCGGTTGGCGCCCGGACAGAATTTTGGTGTGTCCCCCCCCCCCTTCCGGTTCACTCCTGGAAATCGTTACGCTCTGGACATAAAAGCCGGAAGGCTCTTCCGTTTTTTTAGTCAATTTTAGTATGGTGAGACTTAGAAGTTATATGCAGGTTTGCACACACAGATACATATTATCAAAGTACATTAAAAATGTAGCATATATATTTCTTACAAGCATTTTATTTCTTTGTCCCGTTAAATATTTCATTTCGATATAGAGTTGCATTTCTTAGTTGGACTTAAAGGTTCTATGTACAATAACTACATTTGCTTTTTTATAATTCTGCTCCCAACACGTTTCTCAATATAGTGGGTTTACTCATTATGTTACACTTATAATGTAAAGTTATTCACTAGTAATAAATCTTACACCTTTTTTTCTTACTCTATTTTAGTAAAAATTTGAAAACAAATTAGGTTAAAATAAAAATAAAATAATATATTTTATAAACCTTAAGTTATTTGTATGAACAGATCAGCCCTCAAAATACTTATTTGACCGCACGTCACCTGTCTAAACATAACTTATATTACAAACTGAAACTAATCGTATCTTATATATTACAGACGCTTCTTCTATAAAGAAGATTATTACGTCCTACGCTCATCCGAGGTCCGAGTCTAGTCCTGCATCATAATTAATTGTTTTAATGATATTAAGTTACTGGTTTTCCTGGTTTGTTCAGGCAACCCATTCCATGCCCGAATGCCACTCGGGAAGAAAGAGTACTTATGTAATATCTGCGCCAAGATATTAGCAGGCAGCGTGAAAAATTTCAAGGGGAAATAAAGATGAAAATTTAACAACAAGAGGATGATCATTAAAAGTTTAAAAAAAAAAACACACAACAAGAAAACCATAAAAACACAGTTTGTATTATACTCCCTTTGTTTGTATACTAAGTTTACCATTTCCACTTCACTACAAAACTAAAATTTCGAATCGGTAATGTCGGCAAATACATATCTAATTATAACTATTCCGCATTTTTTAAAAAATGCGTGAAGCCACGATAGTCGCTTTGCGATTTGTTTCGGCTAGATTTTGTCGTTTTCATTCGTATTTTTTCGTAAAAACGAACATATCCGAAAAGTTTAATTACTTCCGTCAAAGGCAGCCTTGTTTTTTTCGTAAAATTTATTCTTCGATTCGCAAATTGGTGGAAGGTATTCGTGACTATTCCAAAGGCTACGATGCTGAAAGTTTGATAGAATGTATTGTTTATCGGGACAAGTCTGCTGGCCAAGTTTCGGCTCGATCGGACGATGGGAAGTGGCCGAAAAATCGATGCAAAGTTTTGCAAGCAACCAACCAGACAAGCATACAACCAGACAGACGGCGCAAGTTAATATAAAGGGGGTAAAAAACGCATTTCTAAGAAAACGTAAAAAAAAAAACGGTCGTGATATTAAGGTTATACATGGTGCTGGTAAAATTATTGGAGAGAACTTCTAAGTATTTAGTATGTCAGGAGTCGGCTGCACAGTCGGCAACTTTTTGATAACAGTGTACCAAATTAGGGTTTCTATGTCATTCAGCGTGCCAACAGCCTAAACTTTATCCGGCTCTAGCACTCAATTTCTTGTAGAACATGCTTGAATTGCCTGTTTGTGGGGTCTGCCGAGTGCCATTGAAAATTTCTCTGCGAGCCAAGTCTGGCACGCGTGTCGTAGGTTACCGACCCCTGTAGTATGTCATAAGAACAAGATGGGAGAAGCCTGAACGTGTACTCTCTTGCAAGACACCACGCAAGTAAAATGAATCGAACTAATCTAAACAAAGTTTGTCATGGAAAACTGGACCCTGAATCTTTGATTTAATGTCATGGTAACCTGTCCCGGCGCAAACTTTAGGGAACACAAAAGAGCCCCGTGTAAATAACGATGATTGTTTCTATTCTGAGAGGAAATTTATTCAATCTCGCCCTTCCACACATAGCTCATGTAGTTATTCCAGTCTTTCCACGAGTAATTACTCTCTACGCCTTCAAATCGTTTCTTGAAAACAAACGAACATAATTTCAGCATCGTAACTATTGTAACAATACTTTTTTTTTTACTACACATTCTTCCCGCGGTGGTTATAGGCAGATGCTGGATAGGATTACCAAAGTCTCTCATTCTAATTTATCTAAAACATAGGAATGTTTGATTGGAGGATGCCACGGAGTCTGTGGGTGTGGGGACATTAAAATGACCATTATGCTGGCCACACAATCTCCTATAAGTACCTTTTTTTTATTCTAGTATTTTATCATATTAAAACCTTCTATAGCCCAATTTATAGTGTACCTGTATTACTAGGGAATAATATTATATGAGACTGTCATTAAATCCGAATGCTTAATTAGCGATCATCTAAAAATTGACTGAAAAATGAAACCGAAACAAAAGCTGTTTATGATTCTTTTTAGCCCGTCCCTATACCTGGTTATCCGTTATAGGCGGTGGTAAGTTTACCTGAAACACCTGGTTCTATCGGGTCAAAACTGTGCTCACTATGATTGTCAAAACAATTAAATATTTTCCATAGGAAATCAGCCTCGTTATGTCAACTTACCTGAGAAACTGGAGAAAAAAAACGAGCACAATGCGTGCCGGAATCATTCTTAGACTCAAAACACACACGAACACAATTAATCACATACCTGGAACTACAAACACACACGCACACGTGCGCAAAACGCGTGAGTACTTTTCTAAAGTAAAACAACACAAAACAAACCCCCCAAAACATGTACCGGTAATTGAACATCTAAATTTAGAAAACTATTGATAGCTTTCTGCTTGATATCAAAGGACGGTGGATGGTTTCCCTTAGTGAACTATTCTGGGATCACCGTATGGGAATCGATAAACTAAAGGTGAAATGGTGCGTGAATAGTGTTTGGCTCACCTGGTTTAACCCATTCACTCGAATAGCCTTGCGCCGGTTTACGTTTGTCAATGACCACTATTACCAGGTCGTCGCCAGGAGTGTGGCAATCAAAGTGTCAGAGGAAGTCTAAGAGCGAATTGTTTGAGGAAGTATTTGACTAAAGTGTTAGAGGAAGTTTACGACTGATATGTCAGAGGAGGTTTACGACTGACATGTCAGAGGAGATTTACGACTGACATGCCAGAGGGGGTTTACGACTGACATGTCAGAGGAGGCTTACGACTGACATGTCAGAGGAGTTTACGACTGGCATGTTAGAGGAAGTTTACGACTGACATGTCAGACGAGATTTACGACTGACATGTCAGAGGAAGTTTACGACTGATATGTCAGAGGAAGTTTACGTCTGACATGTCAGAGGAAGTTTTCGACTGACAAGTCAGAGGAATTTTACATCTGACGTGTCAGATGTCAGTCAATGTCATAGATTTACACTAAATAATTTGTATAGACCAGAGCAATCGGTATTTGATTACTTTATGCTTTTCGATTCTTCCTAGCCATTATTGTAGCCAAGAATATTACTGTTAGACTGTCAGTGTGATCGTCACAAGTTTAAATCTAACCGTAAGCCGTTTGTATAGACTTGTTTTCTTCAACACTTTTCTGAAATATTCTTTTATTTCAATCCGCGTTTTCGTGATATCATTTTAATTCCACACATACTTTAAATTTTAATATTCATTTCCTACTTTAAAAAAAAAGTAAAATTCTTTTTTTTCTAGCTTCCAACTTCCAACAGATGATACAGTTTTGCTTATTCTTTTCTTTCTCTCTCTGGCCAAAATGTTTTTATAAATCTAGGAAAAAGGCAGACAAATAAAAATACTAAGAAATCTGCAAATGGAAACTGTGGGTTTAAGAGTGTGGTAAGGGCAGGCAACCACATGACGCATCTATGAAACTACCAGGAATTTCTTTCTGTATCGAGCTGGCTTAGTTATCTCCCATGGACACATTGGTGAAGCAGACAAAAGATATTTCTTTCCTTGGAATGGATCCGAAATAAGTGTAGCATTCTAGACATTACGGAATTCACGAGAACAGTATATTATGGTTAGGAGGTGTGAGTGTGTTTGGTAAAGGAGAGAGGGGTAGTTCAAAGTGAGAAACTTTGAATTGCAATATCAGTTGGAACAAAATCCAGTCGAATCAGATATAGTCTATGCTTTCTTTAGCAAATTACAATGACCTGTGTTAATTTCCAAATTTCATGTGGATATAAAAATAATAAAACAAATATGGATTAGATTTTGAAATGAACAGAAGTCGAAAAGCATCAATTTATGTTTACGAAAGGGGCTCTGTAAGAAGTATAGTATTGAATATTTTTCAGTAATTTTCAATGCAACAAAAAAGTACCGAATCGCATTTGAGTTGAGAAAAATTGGATTTTGTTGGACTAAAAAAATACAAGTTAACCAAAATGGCTTTCTTTTGTAGAAAGTAGCTGTAATGTCTCTTAAAGTTAGCTGTGTAGTCATTGATAATTAGCCGTGATCTCGATGAAGATACAGCTTTAACGATGACCATAAGGACTGTTGAAGTCCATTAGTGAATGTCACCAGCTTTGCTTACATTTACATAGAGTGCATATTACATAAACTAGTCTAATAGTGCTTACACAAAAGGTCAAAGTGTTTTTTTTTTGTCTATGTTTCGTGCATCTTTTTATCTCTCTTTGCTTGTTTTATCTGGGTTTAATTTTGCGTCGTACGCCTAAACACAAATCACATCCAATGGAGAAAAAACAACTCTGGGGGATATCGGAGATGAAACTTCACGATTAAGCCGCCCGTTCCCAGACGTTTCAGAAAACATTCGGCGATTTAGCTGGTGAGGACTTAGCGAAACAATCATGATTTAGCCGGTCAGACGTTACAACCCAGCTATGATGACCACAAGTGAATCAACAGCCCAGTAATAGAACAGCCTACGTAGCCCGCGGGGGTAAGGAAAGCATTGAAATGGTCACTTATTACTTGCCTCCCTCCAAGATACAGCCAATAAAAACAAGGTCTAGCACCGTGTAAAAAATAATCAAGAAAAGATCTTCGCAGAGTTACGGGGGAGACAAATAGAAGTCAAATAATCTATATACAGAACTCGTGGCCATTGAGTGGGCAACTGGAGATTTATGGCCATTCTGACCTATGTCGGAAATTGGATATCGAGAAAGAGGCTAGATACGTTTGTTAGGACTAAGAGGATTGGTACTTTTCCAAGATATTTTTTTATAGAAGTTTTTTCTACTTAAAGATTGATTTAAACTAACAGTGGGCTCGTGTTCTAAGTTCCTGAAATGAAATGAGTATCTGATAAATGAATTAATGTTTGTATGCATGCTTAGGTCTTTCTTCACATTTGGACATGGACAATGGACACCTTTGTGAAATAGTTATTGAGGAGTTCACAATTGATTTATATTTGTTATAGTGTTTTTATGTCTTTTTCTCGAGTATTCAGTTCTATCCGACGAAGATTGAAAGCAGCAATCAATGTACCCAACACATAATTTCTCTATGTATCTAACAACTGACTTATGCTAAGACTCTCCATCTCTGTGCCTGTCTCTGTCTGTCTCCAGCCCCTCCTCTCTCTCCCCCTCTCTCTCTCTCCGTCCCTCTCTCCCTCCCCTCCCCCTCTCTCCTCCTTCGTTCACTCTCTCTTTATTAGGCGTGTTGTTGCTACTTATTTAATTAGCTACGGCTATATCTATAATCTATATGATGATAACATATTGCGAACTGATTCTGATTTATCCAGCCATTGAATATGTCTCTCCTTCTCTTCGTAGGAAAATAGTTTAGCCTACTGTAAATAGCTTATCAAGAAAAAGGCTCATGTGATACAATGACTTGTCTAGAAATTGACCTCTTAGAAATTGACTTACCTATCTACTCACTTATCTAGAAGTTGACTTATATCGAAGACTTATCTAGGCTCTAATTTATCTTGATTTTTTTAGAGATTGACATATCTAGAATCTTCCGGCACAAAATTATTGAATGTTTTAGCAACTGTTCTATATTAAACACACCAAATCTAGACATATAACACACCAAATCTAGACATATAACACACCAAATCTAGACATATAACATACCAAATCTAGACATATAACATACCAAATCTAGACATATAACACACCAAATCTAGACATATAACACACCAAATCTAGACATATAACACACCAAATCTAGACATATAACACACCAAATCTAGACATCTAACACACCAAATCTAGACATATTAAACTCACCAAATCTAGACATATTAAACACACCAAATTTAGACATATTGACTCACACATTTCCTTGAATTTCCAGCCGTATGTTCAGACTAATTACTCAGATCATAAAATAACTTAATAAATAAAGCAGGAAATTGTCGATTATGCAAAGAGCATTGATTTCTGCTTAACACTTAACTGGATCACACAGTTTCTCTCTCAAGCTCTCTCTCTCTCTCTCTCTCTCTCTCTCTCTCTCTCAGTGTCTCTATCCCTCTCTTTATCTCTGTGAGTCTCTCCACCCCCTATTGCTATCGCTAAATTCCCTCTCAGTTTGACTCTGCTTCTGTCTGTGCCTCCATCTCTCTCTCTCCGTCTCTGGTCTTAATCTGTCTCTCTCTCTCACTCGGCCACGCCTTCTCTAGTCTCACACTCTCTCATACACATACCTGTCGCCCATTGTCACCCCCCCCTCTCTCTCTCTCTCTGAATGCCATTCTCTGTGTCTTTCACTTTGAATCTATAAAGTTAAAAGCTTACACATACACACACATATATATATACATATATATCAAACATATATATATATATATATTATATTATATATATATATATATATATATATATATATATATATATATATATATATATATATATATATATATATATATATATATATATATATATGTCTGTTTATGTGTGTAAAAGCTTTTAACTGTTACAGTTTACATCAACTATCGAATTGATTATTTAACCCTATGAACTATGAACTATGAACTAATGCAACCGATGGATCAAGCATGCATACATACAGAAGGGCGCGTCGAGTCTAGGGCCGGACATGCGTAAACACTTCCCCGCCATCAGTCATGCGTTTAAAACCTAGTTTTGGTTGACACTTTGCAAACTCTTTAGGGAAGAACATGTCGTTTAGTTTGAACTGATGGATTGTGGGATAGACGGTATGGAGGCAGCTGGGAGTTCAAAGAGTCTCTTTGTGTAGATGTGTTTGTCTGTATAGACTGGTCTGCCTAACAGCCAGGGTCAAGAGTGTCGGTCTCTTCTGTATGGGTAGGCTATGTTTGGAAGTACGGTGTATTGGAGTAAAGTCCCTGAAAAGGGCGAGTCTGTTTCGATATCCGGGGTGTGTCTGTCCTTAAGCATAACTCTGACTGCACGGGGTGAAACTCTATCTTCCTGTGTCTGTCTGTTCAGGTGTCTCTTTATATGAAATGTATAGATGAACACTTTCTGCACTGATGTCTAACTCTATCTCAGTTTGTCTGTTGTAATTAGTGTCTGTTTGTTTGCTTGAGTCTGTTTGTCTAGCTTATAGGTTTTGTTTTTTTGAGGATCTGATGTAACATAGACGTGTAGGTTTAAATAACTATTAGATTTAATTTCACTTTGATCTTAGTACATATATAGTAGCATACATTTATACTCAAAGATGGCACAAGTCTGTGTAATCATACAGTCTACACTATATGAAATAGAATCCACTCTGGTACAAATTACCTATTAGATGCTAAGGGAAACAAAAACATTGAAAAACAAAACGCTCATAAATACTTGTCAATATTTTGATATGTAGGCCTGGCAAAAACATTTTTTCACGTCTTTATAGACTTTAAAAGTACATTTTAACTCAGGGATCAATACAATGTTTAAAATAGAAGTATCTAATTGAAAGCAAATAGTAGGGTTCGGATAACTAGCTTGCTATAGAAATATCGTTATCAGAATTCTACACACAGTGAACTGGAAGTTAAAAAAAACTGTTAGAAAAGCTTTTTATTAACAACTGCAGTTGGGAAAAATAACATGTTTTTATAACCCTAGACACATGGACTTGACAAAACAAGATGAAATATAGATCTATGTGTAGACAAATAGAAAGATAGCCCATATTGTACATTGCACTTATATATATATATATATACCTTTTAAAGTCGGTTAGTATTGATTACAGGATCTAGTGAAGAACGTTTCTCCACTTTCTATTAGCCGCAGCACTCATGTGTGGTCAGTACTCAGTACAATGCATACGTGCCTTGACTTTTCCCAACTAATAGAAGTCGGGGACTACTAATATATTGACAATATTGATAATATAGACATTTTAATAACGAAATTAAAAATGCACTTTTTCGATTTATTTTAATAACATAATAGAATGTAAAGCGCATTTGAAGACTAATTGTTATGAATAGCGCTATATAAATATGTAATTTGAAATGTGTACTAGATTCACAGGAAACACCCTCCAGATCTGATTGGTATATTGGTAGGTTATATATATATTTTTTACCAGGAACCCAAGACCATCGCTTCGCTTCCAGCAAGACAACCTTTCCTAGTACGTGTGTATAGGTCTGTGTGCACTTGCATAGGTAAATAAATCCCATCAATTGATAGACACTACCACTTCTCTCCGTAAAATCTTTTGAGTCTAGTTGTAAAACAATCACAAAGAAAGCCGCGTATTCTTTCAATGAAATTGTATAGCGCATAAAGGGTGTTGTTTAAACAACATGATTATAATACCCTTTTTTTCCCTTGGGAGTACGCTGGTCTAGCGGCACCGCGCTCGGTTCGCTGTACACAAAACAGCTGGGCACGAATCCTGGTGAAGGTTAGGATTTTCGTAAAACTCAAGAGGGCGCCCCCTGAAAATTTATCTGATGGGCACCAAACATTCCGCTTGTATCTCGCGTCTGCTTAACTGATCTCACAGGAATACTTTTGCTTTACATTTTCAGTTTCTCTTTATGTAATTATTATTGTTGACGGGAAAATACGAAGTTAAACATTGTGATTTGAAAGCGTAAAACATAATTTACTCTGCCATACTTATAATAATGATTATATATTTTAGACTTTTTATTTTCAAAATTATATCATTAGTCTACACACTATTTAGAAAATTATTTCCCATCTGAATAATATAATTTTTAAAGAACACGATTTTTAGAAAGAAAATATCAGCATGAATAACCAGAAAGTCAAACATTACTTTAACTATGCCAGTGATAAATGTAGCATGTCTGTCACATGCCAACAAAAAGCCCTCGCGCGGACAGCTCCAGGGAAAGTACAAAGTGGCGGGACAGACCTCCTGACACGGCAGAGTAGAACTCTAAAACAAAGATTTCATTTAGCTTAAGGGGTTCAACTCGTCTTGGCAACAACATCCAATAGCAAACCTATGACGTCTCATATCAAAAGTAGTCTCCCCTTTTAAATGGAATCGTTCTTTCTATTGTTTAGAACAGGGGTCGGCAACCTTTTGATAATACTGTGCCAAAGTAGGATTTCTAATTCATTCAGCGTGCCAACAGCCTAAAAGTTATCCTGCTTTAGCACCTAATTTTGTTTGGAAGAGACTTGAATAGCCTTTTTGGGAGTCTTCACCGTGCCGTTGAAAAAGGCTCTGCGTGTCAAGTTCGGCATGCGTTTCGTAGGTTGCCGAACCCTGGGCATAGAACTTAATAACTTAACCCAGAGTTCATATTTAACGATCAATTAAAACATAGCACATCTTTACAAACTGATTTACTCGGTGATCTATTAAAAAAGTCAACCCTTTTTTTAAAATTCACGTGTTCTACACCGGGAACGAGAAAAAAAACAAAATGTCCGGTTTAATTGCCCCACCCCCCATTCCAATCAGTTCCAGCCGAGCCATGAAAAGTTTACTTATTTACCTCTGCAGGTAAACTGGGGCGAAGGTTTTTTGGTGTGTTTTAGAACAACATGGATGAGTGGTGTATCAATTTAAACTCAACTATTTATCACTTTGTAAAACAATGCAGGTATTGCCCCTGTTGCACTCTGTGTGGCTGAATTAGGCACAATAGACTGTTTCTTTTATTTAAAAAAAAAATGCTGTTCCATGGTGAATTCTTGGGGTAGGGAATTCTCTTCCAGACAGAACTCAGAACTAAACTTGTTTAAAACTGTGTCACTATTAACCCTTACAGTCCCGGGCGCGTATATAACGGAACTGAAGGCAGCATAGATAGAAGTAGGTCGTTACGGGAAGGGTTAATGGCAACCAGACTTGATGGCTAATCGAATGGCATTATTGGAGAGTTTTGCGCCATTACTGAAGACAGTTCAGTTTAATATTATAAATGCTTAGCATAGGTGTAGCAATGGACCCGCCCCCCTCAAATTGTGTTTTCCAAAACCTAGGATTTCTTTAAAATATCAATTTTTCTTTGTTTTGTTTTAGAAACTATATTTGATTAATCAAATAGTACGTTACATCTAATGTCAATAAGATAAAATATTCGCTTTTTAATAGTTTAAGAGGGAAATTGGGCATCAGCTCTGCATTAAACTGCCCCCCCCCTTCCCAATTTAAACAAAAAAGAAAAGAAAAGAACAAAATACCCTGTGCAATATTTCATCCTTGCTCATTTTGCTTGCCACCTTTCCCCGGGTTTACCCCCCCCCCCACTAGCCCCCCCCCCTCTACTTCTCCCAACTTTGCATTATTCCGCCCCCCCCCCCACCCCACCCCCGCCTCTTCCCCATCTTGCAAATCTCGCAATCCTGGCTACGCCGCTGACGCTTATCGGACATTGATTATATTGACAACAAAACAATCACTAAATGATCCCTTATTTTCCTGGAAGCCCTCATAAGAATCTCGCAGTACCACCATACCCTCCCATAGATTATTCTCACAACCACAAACAACAATATCTCACGTCAAATGGCACCAATGCTCGTCTAATGTCGATTCTCGAGCCCAGTGGGGAGGGCTGTCGGAAAATCGAGGGCAGAATTCCTTTGAAGAAGTACAGATTTGACTGCTTTGAAGTGAAGTTTGAAAATTGAATATTTTTGTTGTTGTTGTTTTTTCCGCCTTTGTATCAAAGTAAATATTTATGTTTATATTGACTAACACAGGTGTTTGTTATTAATTTACTCTAGATCATTTTCAATATGAATGGTTGCCAAAGACTCAATAAAACACTAAAAAAAACACAAGCAGTTTAATGTTTTGTTGGAACCTGATGTCATTTTTTAAACCACTCAGCGGAAATTAAATTACAAGAAAATAAATTCTCTTAATAAAAAAAAAGGAAAAGTGGTTAATCTCTTTAATTTTTATAGTTAGACTTTTTTCTCATATATAGAGAGATTTTTTTTTTGTCAAATTGTTTTTAGAACACACAGCTAAAATCCAGAGTTAACTTTATGTAAGTGTCTGCGTTTGTTTATGTAAGCGTGAATTTATGACAAATGAGTTTAAGTTTATTCTTTTGCTAAGCCTTCCATCAACTTAGGCTTCAACAAACGCAAAGCCTCTTGTTTTTTTTTCTTCTCCTTAAGGTCTTTGTAGCGCTTTTTATTTGCTTTAGTAACATTTTTTCCCCCTTCTTTCTCTGTGTATCCTCCTTTTTATTTTCTTATTATTTCTTTTAATTTAAAGCGTCTTTTCTTTCAATCCAAATGGATTCATTTGGACCGACGGGTACTTTACACTTTACTTACTTCGCTCTTTTAAATGTTTCTATGTCATGGATGCCAAGCATACCTACTCTGATCCGCCAACGCCGGCTCAGATGGTTGGGACATGTGTGTAGGATGGATGATGCCAGAATACTCAAAGACATCTTATACTCTGAACTAGCCAGAGAAAAGAGGACTGCAGGCCGGCCCCACCTCCGTTCTAGGTATGTCTGCAAGAGAGACATGAAACCCCTAGCCATGGACATAAACAGCTGGGAGGAACATGTCAAGGACAGGTCCAGTTGGAGACGAGCGCTGACCTCCAGGCTGGAAGCAGGAGAAAGAAACCTGCAACGGCTCGCTGACGAGAAGCGCACCAGAAGGAAGGGAAGAGACCAGCCCACGACCAATCCTGTCATCTTGTCCCAGACGTGCAACAGGGACTGTCACTCGCGTGTGGGCTTGAACAGCCACAGCAGAAGCTGCAAGGCCAGGACCACACATTCCCCAAGAGCACACTGAATTCCGTCGTCTCACGAGACTAATGGAAGCCAAACATGTCATGGAGTTATCCTGTTGAAAGATAAATTCTTTAGCGAAAAAAAAAATACATCAAACTAAATAGCTATACGATTACAACTGACAGATAAAATTCTTAGCTTCAGCTATAAAAATGTTTAGTTGCTAAATGTTTAGATAACTAGGTTCCTGTGTAGGAGATGTTTATTTGTGAACTGCTTCATGTGCATTTCCATAAAACTTATCGGCGCATGTATTTCTACAATGTCTATCAATAAACTTACACT
Source organism: Anisus vortex (assembly GCA_949126835.1). Classification (NCBI taxonomy): domain Eukaryota; kingdom Metazoa; phylum Mollusca; class Gastropoda; family Planorbidae; genus Anisus; species Anisus vortex. Next base: position 17,894,949 of record OX421492.1, on the reverse strand, counting down.
ATTTTATTATCGACTGTTTCCCCGACTATAGGTTTAATTTGAAACAAGCGTAAGATTGCATTGCATGAAAAATACATATAACTTAGATAGTAATAATAATTCTATTTGTACAGCGCTGCCAACATACAAAATGTAAGCTCAAAGCGCATTTAACATTGAGTAACAAACAACCAAGAACACGGATAAAATCTCAAGGCTAAAAAAAATATGAAGATAACTAATGAACTTAAAAATGTACAAACATTGGACAAAAAAAACAAAACAACAATGTAGCATTAACCGACCACATATAAAAGTAAAACAGTAAGTGTCTAAAAAATGTTTAACGAAGGTAAATATTATATGTATATATTAAACATATGGGTAAAATAAGTTTGCATTGGCAACACTATTGGAAAGTTTATTGGTTTATTGGGTTGGGATGGGAAGGGGGGGAGGCTTGCCAACTCCAAAGAATAAGAACAGATTATTTTTGACTCTTTAAGATAATAAAAAAGTACTATTACGTCTTGGTATGAACACTAAATCTGTGTATATTACATTTATTCTAAGATATAACTATTTAATGACAAATACAAGCGTTGTAAGAAAACAATAACAGCAGCAGCTTATCTTATCTCAAGCAAGAGATGATCCTTCTACTGAGACTACTGCGTCCTACGCATATTCATTGTTTAAGTCGACAAGCATATTGATAACGTAGATAGATCTGAATATCTAAATGCAATTCCAGATGATAAAGAATTTATAGGAATGTGTCCTTATCTTATCTTTTACATTAACAGACGCTCCTTAGATAAAGAAGATTATTGCGGCCTACGATCATCTGCGGTTTGAGTCTAGTCCTGCATTTCTATTAGTGTTTTAAATGATGTTAAGAAGGAGCGTCTGTAATGTATAAGATAAGATAAGAGCATTCAAGACAAGGCGCTGATTAATAGATACCGACTAATTACATTTAAGAAAGAGTTTTATTGCACATCTTCTTTAATTAGACATAAATATAAATAAATATAAATATAAATGTACAGGAGAATACTGCTGCTGGTATAATAATTAGTCAGTTATATTTATTATATTACGAGACATAATTTATTTGGCATCACATTTGAATTAAATTTAGAAAGTTAATTTTAATTCAAGGGAGCTAATTAGCCCGTTTTTTTAATGCTAATATTTCTAATACATGTATTATGTTTCTTATTTTTCTTTTATAAACGACTAAATGACCAACAATTTATCACTTATTAATGACCAAACTGTGAAAATTAGTTGACAACTATATAAATATTATAGCCTATGACTAAAAATTATATGCCCATTTTGTAAACATTGCATTAACTACCCAGTTTGTATGATTACTACGTATAAATTCCGCTCAACAATGTTACAATTACCGCTCCAAATATTGGAAAAACATGAAAGTAAATTTCAGTTAAACTGAGAACAAAATATAATCTATATTAGCAGTTGCTAGATCCTTATCTTGACAACCAAATGATCATGTTAATAAAATAATTACCATAAATGTAAAGTTTGGTAATAGAATTTTGTTGTTGGCATAAATGCAAAAAAAAAATAATGATATTCACAAACACGTTATTTTTGTTTTATTAAATATAAAACGCGGTTACGATTTTCTCTATAAATGTCCGTTTGCTTTTGGCCTTGGTCTTGCTACGGCTTTAAATAAATTGTCGTATAAAAAATAAAAAATCAGGTATAATAGGCAGGTGACTTTTAGGCTGTTGGCGCGCTGGATGATTTAGAAATCCTAGTTTGGCACTGTTAGATAAAGGTTGCCGACCCCTGGTCTAGACTAGTTATAGAATACAAATGCAGTGCTTTTTTTGTGACGGTACGCACGGTACGGCGTACCGGTACCTTTTTAAATGTGGGAAAAAAATAATAAATTTTCTTGTATTTTAACGTTTATTATTAATTTATTATACTATTAATTTGTTAAAATTGAATTATTTTAAAATTGCGCGCAATAAGAATTAAAATATAAAATGCGAAACTGACTTAAAAGTTAGGCAATCCATCACTGAGTACCGGCACCTATTTTTTTACAAATTAAAGCACTGTACAAAGTATGCTACTCAGTTTTTCAACATTAAGCATTATTTTATTTTTGCTGCAATTGGTTTATTCCTCTTTGTTGTTTTTTTTAAAAAACGTGCCAACTTAAAATCAAGCTGCACCATAAACAATGGCCTCCACATTCAGTAGCGTGTCACAGTGTAATTAGTCCTTGCATGTCACATGACAGCGCGTTTATATATAACCTTTACGTCAGACGCTGTGCCTGAATAGTGCACAATTTCACCAACAGTTTCGTGCTCAAACAGAACACGGTAAAAAAAAAAAAACAGGAAAAATAAATGATATCTTTATGATCTTAACTCCGCTGGAATGGGAGATAGCAGCGCGATTGAGGGAGTTTATGGGAGGGTAAAGGGAGACTGTATTTCCGATGTATTGGTGGAGGAAGGGAGGATGTATGGGAGGAGGAAAGGAGTAGGAGTCACAACCCCTCCCCCCCCCCCAGGAGGTGCGAATGTAAAGCACGTATAACATCGTTACCTTGACGATAGGTTTCTGTCATTGATAAACACTGACTGAGCCATTGGCTGTGCCGATGGATACTAAAGATGTAGCTATCATTTGATGCGATAGAGAAATATACATTTATTTGTGTTTAAAAATAAAGCAAGGATACTAGACCCCCTTCCCCCCCCCCCACGGGCGAAAACTAAAGGCGTGTCGCAATGCAGTGTTAAAGAGGTTTGTTTGTATATGTCCAGCCTTAGGTAATGAAGTTAGCTGGGAGGCAAATGGTGCTCTATATGGCGTACAACACTTTCAATCGCCACTTTTATGAAGGGTTGCACAGAGCAGGCAGTAGCATAACTAGAGGGGGGCCGGAGGGAGCGGCCCAAAGGGTCAAAGTTTCGATAGGTGCTAAGCTGTCACTTTCTTAGCCTCTAAGTACTTTTACTTACAACTACATAATTAACATTCCAATTAGGCGCCAATTTTGATCCATCCGGCCCCAGGTGCCAACTTCCATAGTTACGCCACTCTATCCAACATCGAGCTCAGGAGCTCAATTAGCGTCCTTTACTACAGGGGCAGGGAAATATGAAAATCTAATGTGGTATACGACGTTTCATGGGCATGTTGTACCTAAAAATAATAAATATTCAAGTTAATAAAGTAGTAAAACATGATATTAGAAGTAAGGCGCACTTATTTTTTTCGGATTTATATATTTTATCTTCGTGTTTTCCTAGTGGATAAATTATAAATATATTTAGAATCGTAAAATTAATCCCTTTATGTTGTTGGAAAGCCTCAAGGGAACTAACTGCTGACAAGAAAATAAAGAGAGTTATTTGCAGATTTATTCCCCTTGTTCAATATTTATTTTAAACGTTAAGTTCTATTTGATCATTTTTTTGTGTGTTTACAAAACATCCCAGCCAGCTCATCCAACAAACTGTTCATAATTCATATCATTGGGTTAAAATGTAGTTATTGTATTCACGACTTTGTAGATGATTATTACTACTAAAGAGATTCCATTTTTTCGAGCACCTTTGGTTTCAATTCTAATACTATATTTTTGCAATATTTCACATGACAATCATTCTAGGCCCAACACTATGGGTCAGGAGCTCCAAGTGAATCACTCTTTTAGTGATTCTCTCGATCTTAGTACGCCTCCCACCCCCTCCCCCCATTTGACTGCATAAAAAAAAATATATAAAAAAAATAAACAAGACGCGCACCGAACTATTCGAGCCGTTGATTGCAATATCAGCCATACCAATCTGTCATGTCTGCTAAATCGATCTATTCCCCTCTCCCCCTCCGCCTCCTTCCTCATCCTGATATTAAAACGTGCTAATATGGCGTCAGATTCCCCCCCCCCCCCGATACTTAGGGTCTCACGATACTTATATCTATATAGAACCATGGCGACATCGGAATCGGTATTGACGTCACCATGAAATAAAGTGTTAGATCGATACAATCTTTCTGCCTCCTCACGATACATCCTTTGCAGTCAGTATCGATCCTATAAATGAACCATAAGCCCAATGTTCACTGCTCAATAATTTATTTAGCTGTTGTTTTGTGTTTGTTGTTATTCGATATGCGCTTTTCCCAGATAGCATAGTACGGCACAGTTGATATCAATGTGTACAAATACCATTCATAGTTCCGGATAACGGTTTTTGAAAACATGCTTCGTTCCGGATGATTTGCGTGCGTAAAAAAAAAATATCTCAAAATAACTCTTTCCGGATAATAATGATGGTGTTTTTGAATAATACACCTTTTCTGGGATAAAATCAATGATTTCAAAATATCATAGGCCTATATCATTTAGGATGGCATTTCCATGAACCAAGGTTAATATGCTTCGTGTGTTTAAATAATGTGTATGTTTTCATTATAAGTGTGTGTGAATAATACTTCTTCCCAGAAGATATAGGGGAAGGGAATTCCCCGCAAAAGCGCATTTTTTACAGGTAAGTTTATTTCATATTTGGCTGTGGATTGTTTACACTAGTAACGAAATGTGTTGGTAGCTCTATTTCTTATAGGTTTTTTTTTTTTTTCATGCCGTTTTTTCCATCGTTATACGCACAATTGTTATAAATGATTTATCACTAGATATTAAAAATCTACCAGAAAAAAAAAACAGTTAGTTTTTTTAAACCTTGTGATTACTTTACCATTTATTTATAATTTATAGACATCTTGTTTTTGTGAAATATCACTTGTCTCCATTTGAATACATTGTAAATATAGATTGCGAGTTCTATATACTATGTGATCCATATTTTGTGGATTTCCCAGCCGTATATACGTACACATAAAAAATAATTGCTAAAACATGTTATTTATAATACAAGATAAATTTTAACTTATAATAAAAGCGTGCTGATAACTTGTTTTACACTTAATTACAGACGACCACCCCTCACTCCTCCCTCACACACTCACAAACACACATACTAGCACACACACATACACGCTCAAACGTGTCAATAGATTTATAGTTCTATCAGTTCTATAAATACTCTGTTGTTTTTTTAATAGCCCTAAGTCTGCTAAGGGAGATAACTAAAGAAATACATTTAATCGACACAAATTTGTATCGGTTACGTACCATGATAGACGTGTTATAGACTTACACTTGTAGGACAACCTTTTATTTTAATTGGGGATTGGATGAAGAAGGATAGACATAGGGCCGCCAAACATTGGTTCGTTCCAGCTACGTATTCGACTTTTAAATTTAATTACTATGATTGCCAGTTAAAAACTATAGTTTTTTTTACTAACGACAATTTGTGTTATATAAAACAGCGGCGATCATGAAAACTGTAATGTTCTCCCGATCAGATGGCTCTTTGCGTCAGAGAAATTTGAACGATAAAAGCATGAAATAATTAGATTCACAAAAAAGGGGACAAAATTAATGTAAAAAAAAAACATTTTCAAAATATTGTCTTTGATTATTTCATATTTTCATTTTTAATTTAGCTGTTCCCACTAACTTCACGACACTGGCTCTATTTACACTGGCTCTATTTACACTGACTTTATTTACACTGGCTCTATTTACACTGACTCTAATTACACTGACTCTATTTACACTGACTTTATTTACACTGGCTCTATTTACACTGGCTCTATTTACCCTGGCTCTATTTACACTGGCACTATTTACACTGGCTCAATTTACAATGGCTCTATTTTCCCTGGCTCTATTTACCCTGGCTATATTTACCCTGGCCCTATTTACCCTGGCTCTCTTTACACTGGCTCTATTTACACTGGCTCTATTTACACTGGCTAAATTTACACTGGCTCTATTTACACTGGCTCTATTTACACTGGTTCTATTTACACTGACTCTAATTACACTGACTCTTTTTACCCTGACTCCTTTCGCATAGAATATGTCTAATCTGATTCTGTTTATTGACTCTTATTGACTCTGTTTAATCTCTTTCAGTTTCTCATATAGTCTATACATTATTCCCCAGTAGTAACTTTAACATAAAGGAGAAGCTATGTAATAATAAGTACACAAGTAAAATTATTTAAGTATTTACAATACATTGCAACATGTATTACATTTGAGTCAAACAGTGTTTGTTATAAAAAAATACTTACAATGTTATAGTTTTTAAAAAAAGTATATTATCACTTTGAAAGCCTTGGCAGAAAATCAACCAATCAAATTGCTTACAAAGAGAGAAAAAAACAGATGACTAAAGCAAGTCATGTCCTAGAGGACTAAATATAAACTCTATAGTCTAGTATTGATTGTCAACTAAACGGTGATAGCTCAACCCTTTACTATTTGTAGGGTTATAATTGAAACATATAAAAAATAAAACTTTTTTTTTTCATAAAATAAAATCCACCATTAAGAAGCTCAATAATCTGTTAAAGAAGAATGATGTCGTTTCTGGTTTAGGAAACTTTGACCCTGGGGGCGTGCGTGTTCTATGTTTTATTTTTAGTCAACCATTAAATTACCAAGTAAACATCTAGACTAGATTTGATCGGGTTTTATCATTTCTAAATATGGAAAATGGAAAGATAATTTTCTATATTTTTTTATATTAAAAAAAGTTGTTACTTTTAAAGGTAATATTACACGCTCAGGTACGCATGGGAGAAATAAGAGACGAATTCCGGGTTTATCTAGTTGTAAAAAGACGTACCCGTACACACACATACAAACACATACAAACACATACACACACATCGTCGGCATTTACGTCTCGAGAGACGATCCAATTCCCTTGCAGGCCCTCATGTGGCCAAAGAGGACAATCCTGGACGTACAGGGACGGTCACACTGGCTGCAGATGAAAGTAGCGGAGGGACCACACTTTTTTTCTCCATCGTCTTTTTCCTGGCGCACTCCTCTCCCGCAAGACTGAAACTACGCCAATCGGCTAGGAACTTATAACCAGTGACTACCACTCTCCGGGTTGTTTCTGTGACATTTCTGTCACAATGATGTGACCTCTTCATTTCTTAGGGAAAAGCCTGGGCAAATATTAGAGGGTATATGGCTGCCCAGGCGACAAGAACCGCCTCTCTACCTTGCTGGCAGGGTCCAAAGGGATGGGTAACCGTCACAGTTTGGGGCCAGATGGCTGCAGGAGTTTGTCGGAAAGCAAAGGTTATACCACTGTCCATCCGCCTACGGGGCTCCACTCCGGATTTTCTGTCAGGGTTTACTCCCTTAGCCTTATTCCCTCACAGGACACACACAAGGCAATGCGGTTATTAACCTATAGCAAGGGGTTTGGTTTGTGGGCAGCAGGGCGTGTCGGGCCATGCCTGCTTCACATCTAGGGGCCAAACCTCCCCTGAGATCCTTGCAGTTCAGGCTGGAGCCGCCTCCTCGCAGCTCCAGTGTACATCTGCCGCCGCAAGGAGGTACTGCATAGGACTTGTTGTGGAGAGGCTATATACTGGCAAATTACTAATTGCACTCCTTTTACAGCTACACTGCTAGCCAGCGGTAACAGCTAGCACAGTGCTGTCACACTAGACCCATCACACAGCCATTTAGCAGATTACACACATACACACACACATTGCTAAATATGCAGTTTGTATAGTATTAATATATAGTCTAAGCTCTAAACCAAGGGATCGGCAACCTATTGCTAATAGTGTGCCACATACTGTGCCAACAGCCTGAAAGTTTTGTCTTACATATTACAGACGCTCCTTCTTAAAAGAAAATTATTGCGTTCTACGCTAATCCGTGGTTTCAAGTTTAGATATAGTATTGAATTTTGATTATTGTTTTAAATAATATTAAGTTGCTTTTTTCCTGGTTAGTTCAGGCTGCCCATTCCTAGCCAGGAAGCCACTAGGGAAGAAGGAGTATTTATTTATATTCATTGGTTCTTGCATATGAGATAATTAAAGTGTTTTTCTCCCTCTGTTTATCTGAGTTTTGTAATAGTTTGCTATTATGTTATAAACTAGCAAACATCAATACATATAATTACCGTGAGTTTGTTTATATATATTAACCTAATGCTAAAACTCTAAGCACATCTCTTTGTCCCAGAAGATTTAAGAAAAAAAAAGCAGACGTAAATACAATAATGGAAAAATTCTGCATTGTTCTTACTATACAATCTCTTAGCTGACCTAAGCTATATAGAAGCCATTAAACCTGTTTCTAAATGTACGAAGCATCGATCGTGATACATAGATTACTAAAATATATTTCGTTCTTCTGAATTTAATATCATAACTTCAAAGGTAAACGTCATGTGAACTGCCTGACACACAAGCGTTAGATTTGCGAATATTTTAGCATTGATCTTTCTTTTTATCCTCAACTCTAATTAAGTTTTGTGCTTTTGATCTTGTTCCTGTTAACCTGGATATTTTATCAGGTATCATAAACTTGTTCTAAAATCTGATTTGGTTTCAGGTAGCCTATAATTGTCTGTTGTTATTATTTATCCTTTGATATATTAGCCTACTAGATCTAACTCTTTATTGTTATTTCAATCACTTTTTTCTACTATTGATTTTTCTGATAAAATTTTAGTACTCATGACATGAACACAATCGACATTCGCCTTATTTCAGTACGTTGAATTGTACATTTTTGTGCTAACAATTGTCTATATTTTTAGACACACAGTTTAGCTATATATATAGATTTTTAAACCGGGGACACACACGTAAACTAACATCGAATATATTGTTAATCGATGACACACGGACACCTAGGTCTGTGAATAGCCCACAAAGACATATACATACGTAATCAAAAAGTAGCATCACATCAGGTACACCACGTCAAATCGACGGGGAAAAAACGTGGAAACCACGAAAACGATACGACGTGGTGTGCCCGCTGAGATGCAGACACACACAGACACAACTGATCAGACATTGATTAACCCTTCCCGTACCGACCTACTTCTATCTATGCTGCCTTCAGTTACGCTATATACGCGCCCGGGACTGTAAGGGTTAAGTTAACCCAACACTACTCTTTGATACGCACGGTACCTATCATATACAGGACGTCACTAACTTCTAGCACACTATTGACAAGTCTTAATGAGGCGTGACCTTTTAAAATGGAAGAGGTCACGTGCTTCGGTTCTATTTTTCAATTGTTTATTATTTTAGGCATTTCCGTAAACAAAAAAAAGCATGCTTTTGCTGGTGTTTGGCAATTGATTTCAACCTCGACGGCCAGTTTTAGTCTTTTAGAAATATACAAAGGCTACATTATTAGTTATGAGAAATCCTTTTTAACATCAAAAGTGAGTAGGCGATAATTAATACTCAAAGTGTTAGTTGCGTAAAGTGAAATTTAGATTTGTTTATAAAATAAATTAGTCAAGAGTTGCGTCCTTGGTTATTACAAAAAACAGAATTCGTAGATTCATAAAAATATAAAACGACAATTATTTTGCATCAAGCAATACGTTTGATGTTATAATTAGGTGATTCTTCACGCTAGACATTGACAATCCATCGTTTTCTTTTGGCAACATCTTTTGGAAATAAATAACATTTAATCTCTTACATCTTTTGGTACAACCAGTAACGTAGCACACAGACATGCTTTTTTAATTAAATGATCGAATAGGACCGGAAATGTTTTTCTTGTCGACCTTTTATGCATGCATAATCTTTAAGACTTGTCAATAGTTTGCGTCTTGACTCGGGATTGGATTTTCCCATTTTGAGCAAATTCTTGGTTAATTTCCATTTATTTATAACCATGATGCAACGTTAGCGTCACCGATTTTTTAAATTCATTTTTCAAAACTTTTTTAAGAATGAACAAAATTATTAAAGACCAAGTGAAGAGGTTTTTCTCAAAGGAACGAGATTTGGAATAGCCTCATACGGCAGTGACGTATCACAAGGGAAATAAATAAATAAAAATAGATGCTATAAATCTATATTTAACCATTTTGTTAAAAATAAGAACCGGGAAAAGATTCAAAACATGTGGCAATAGATTCAAAACACGTGACAATATTCATTTTTCCTAGTCGGAATCCTTTATGTTACGTCACTTTCCTATATTGCCGGAAATAAAAACATCTCAAATGGCTACGAGATTTGGAGTAATCTTCCGAAAAACACACACATTTAAGTGCAAATATTGAACTAATTACTTAAAATGTATCTTTGATATTTTGTATAAATGTTTTTTTTAACATTCAGATACTGAATACACTATTTACTATCAAAATCAAATGTTAACTCAATTTTGATAAAAAGCTCTTCACTTGGTCTTTAATCTACCTCATTTTGGCTCATAAGTAGAAGTCCTATAACATAATATTACATGTGGACATAAACATTATATGATTTTATTAAATATTTTTAAATTGAACAAAGTTTTTGAATAGGAAATTATAGTTATTTGTACTAGCAGAAATATAAGATTAAGTAATTTGATAGGAAAGCTGAGACCTTGTAAATTAGAATAATATTGTATTTTGAAATTATACGATATTTAAAAAAAAATATTCTCAAAAGCATAAGGTATTTCTTTTTGTTTTGGAAGTTGGCGAAAAATATTTGTTAATGATTTAATGCGCGCCTGGTGCCTGATGGATATTAACACAACCAGTTCTTATAACTTTATCACTACTGAACTGCAGTCTTCACAACATCTCTCACTAAACCGCTAAACGCTCTGGAAGACTGTTATCTGAGCCCTTTAGAATGATGATCATCTTAAAGTCCACAAGAGTGTAATATGGGAAAGACGCATTGTTGTTTGGTTTACGATAAAGACATTTGCCGTAAATTAGGTCACGCGGCCAAGCAAGATGGACTACCGACGAGAAGACTTTCTTCCCCGGAATTTCGCGACTGACATAACATTGGTAATTGTCATGTTCACTGTCTGTCGTACACGCCCGTGAGTGGTTCTAAAACTACTAAATGTTTAGTGTCAAACATATTTTTAAACAGTTTTTTTAACATAATTATATTGGGTTTCAATAAGTTGATAGGAGACAAATTCAGAGCAATTAGAAAATGGTTTCCTAACTAGCTTTTGAAATGGCATAAAATAGTTAGATTGTATAATTTTTATGGCCACACATTCATTTTGTACTTTTGGCCAATGAAGTAAGTATTCCCGCCAGACCAGTTTGATTTATAGATCTAGTATATGTGACGCAATGTTCAGAAGTTTCCGTTGGCCGCGGCATACTATGTGATTGTGGGGCCAGCACAATGCCCAGCCTGCTATGCAGGCGACCAGGGTTCGATTCTCCAGTTAGACTATACCTTTTTTTTCGACAATTTTTTTTTTCAAACTTTTAAAAACAAAAGGCATTGTAAATCTACGGACAATTAAGATTTTTGTTAAATAAAAATACTTGCCTATTTTTTTACCCGATTACAATATTTATTTTAAATTACTTTCCAAAAAGTCTTCAGTAAAAAAAAATATTTAAATATAAGATTTATAGCTTTCTTTTAAGTGTAGTTAATACATTTGTTATCTGCACCTTATACAGTCCTGATTTTATTTCACCCGGGCAACGCCGGGCAATGTAGCTTGTAATATATAAAATAATTAAACTCGAACTAAAAATAAAATAATAAGCAATAGTCTATATGGAGATAAAAAACAACTCGTGTTTCTTATACATTTATCTTAGTATATAAATTTTCTTTATTCCCAAGTGGCGTAGGGAGCCAAGGAATGGGTTGCCTGAGAGCGTCAGAAAAATAATCAACAACAGTTGA